>JAAIXJ010001735.1:0-610844 GCA_013403705.1 Heliconius hermathena
ATATTTTTTTTGAATTTCTTGTCTGTCTGTCTGTCTGTCTATTTATCTGTCTGTCTGTCGATATGTATGTCTACATTTTTCTCTGAAAGTACTGAACCGATTTACTTAAAAAATACCAATTGCTTTATTTTAACTCAACTTAACTACTTATTTAGAAAACGTATAAAAATTTGAACGCAGCGGGACTCGAACCCGCGCCTCCTGGAAACCGACCGACACTTAACTACTAAAGTTTGGTTCATCAAAATCGGTTCATTAAAAAAAAAGTTATCGTCATTTGAATGAACTCAAGGCATTAGTTTGCCTGCGAATGTTATATAGCAATCGCGTATAATACGTTATTATAATATAATATATTATATGTTATTTTAATTTTTATCTTAAAATAAATGTATTTTGATCAAATTCTAAACTCTTATAATAAGTCAGTTATTTAATCATTACACCATTCATACATGACGAATGTTACAATAAAAAGTAAATAAAAAGAATTAAACTGATTTTACCGCTCCCGCACCGCGATCGCGTCTTCGCTCCTTTAATCGGTTAAGTCGTTTCTGAGATAAGTCGACAAACAGAAAAATAAACAAACAGACAAAATTTTTGAATATATTGTTTCTGGTTCTATTACTTTGTTAAATGCCCTCAATAATAATTTGTAATAATTTTAATGAAAATCGAACATGCACTTTAGAAATTTTAAGTGCGCTGCAAGCATACATTATTTATTAAAACAGGAACGTAATTCTCTGTACTTAAACAAACAAATAATTCACAAATTTAAGCGGGCGAAGCTGCGAGCTGGTCGCTAGTCTAAGAACATAATATGAATAAGAACATTGTTTCTGATGATTAGCGTATCTAGACATATTTTATGAGGGGGGCGGTCTTGGGTCTTGTCTTTAATTTTTTGAGGTACATTTTGTTGTTAGTAAAATTTCTACGTTGGGCACCAGACTATTCTGGAGTGGCCATGGCCCCCCCGACTCCCCCCTTCCTACCTACGCCCATATCTCTGATAAGTTCGTTTGCTGCATATTGATCCATCACTGATAAGAGAAGTCAGTATAGCGAGAATCGCGAACCGAGCATCACGTTAGAAATTCAAACATGTAAGTTTTATTTATAAAAAATAGTAATTTATTACGTACGTATAAAAACATATTGAGTTTATATACTTATGAAAGATTATAAAAAAATTATATGTTTAAAGGACTTCATTACATATATTGAAATAATAAATTATTTTTATTTAAAAATAGAGACTGTCTTAGATATTAATCTTATATTAATAAAAACGTTGCAATAATTTATTAGTCATTATTTTCTTTAACGATACTGTACTTTAAAATCTCAATGTCAAGTGACAATGTCAGATTTGGTTTACTAATAATAGCTCGCTATTTATCATAGCTGTCAGTCTTCACAAAATAATCTTATGTAATTTTTGAAATATTAAGCAATTTGTTTTTTTTTTATTTTTTTTTCCTTCAAAGATACTTTCCGATTTCATTTCAATAAATAGTTTTTATAAAGTAATATTTGTATTAAGAAGAGTTTTTCTGTTTTGTATTAAGAAGTTTCATCATATATAAATACAAATTCTTCTTCTGATTTATTAGGCCATAATTTAAAATTTTTATGTTTCCAAAATAATTCATTTATATATAATACATAGATCTTAAATAGTCAATATTTTTTATAATATATTAAAATAATTTTAAAATTTAATTTTTTAGACTAGCAAATAAGTTGCTAGTCTAAAAAATTCAAACTTTAATAACTTTGCGCGTAAGTAAATAGGACTTTTAAATTAATATTGCGATTTAATTCGTTTTTCTAAATCAAATATTGAAGGAAATACAATGAGCATTTTATGAAATTAGATATGATGAGTTAAGTAGCCTATGCGGCTATCGACCGACCACGACTCCTGAAAATTAAAACATATTATGAAATAAAAACCGGTCAAGTGCGAGTCGGACTGCCCACTGAGGGTTGCGGACTAATTTCAGGATTGAAACTCAACGTTTGCGAGCGTATATATTATAGACTCATTTTGTATGAAAATAGGTACTAAAAAAATTGTAAGTTCCACTTCATGCCAAAATTTATAAATGTAGTCCACGCGAAGTACTCTATAAGTTTTGATTATATGACGAATTTCATACCAAATGCAGCAATAACAGTGCATCAATGTTCGTATCTTTCGATTGCATTAGAATTTTGATATTTTTTGTGCTCTAGGGGCCGTAAACCTGAATATGTGATGTTAATTTCAGCTTGATACCTCCATGCGATCTGGAGATAAATGGTCTTGACGGTCGGACAGACGCACAACGAAGTGATCGTACCTATAAGGATTCCGTTTTTTTATTATCGTTTTTAAATTTTAAATATTTAAATTTAATTGTTTTATCGCTGAAGCTTATTACAATTATTTAATTAAAAATAATTTGAAACCAATCAATTGGCCTTTTAAATCAAGTAGAATAGAATTCTTAAATAGTAAACAAGAAAACCAATTTAAAGGATTAAAAGAACGATCTAATGGAATTACTTATATGACGAATAACTTTAATTCATTTTATAATTTTATTGTTTCAGAAACATTCAAAGAAGCAATGAAGATAGGATTTATTGGAGGAGGAAAATTGGCCTACGCCTTGGCCAATGGATTTATATCTGCAGGTATACAATACTTCATTTTATTCTTTCCAGCTGAGACAGAGAGAAAGAGAGAGATTTCACGCCTACTTCATATTTCTCATGCACAATGTATATTTTTAATTTGAAATCGTCAATCAATCAAAAAATATTGTTTTTTCCATTTTAGTTCATATTATAAGAAGTTTATCGTACATTGTACTTCTCTTAAAATAAAACAAAAAAGAGATAATTTACGATAATGACACATATGTGAATGTCAATCTTACGACTTAAATTATTGTTTTCATAAAAATTACAGATAAAAATAAAATCATAGATATTTAAATTTCTATAACTAGTTTTATACTATTATAAATATTTTCACAGAATTAGCAAAACCTGACGAAATAACTGCAAGCTGTCACCCTGCGGATGTCGCTAGCGCTGAGGCGTTCAAGGTACTATNATTCTAAATAAATAAATAAATAAATAAATAAATTATAAATATTTTCACAGGATTAGCAAAACCTGACGAAATAACTGCAAGCTGTCACCCTGCGGATGTCGCTAGCGCTGAGGCGTTCAAGGTACTATTCTAAAGTAACATTAACTTTATGTTAAGAGACTATTTAAGAGACGATTAGGTATATAGAATAATGAATGGACGTACATATAATGTACGTACATTTATATCATGAATGCTTCACACATTTGCTACAGATCCAAGCACTTTTTCAAGTTGTAAATTCTTGATAAGAAATTAAGAAAACATTCATTATATTATGCTAAACTTAAAACTTCAAGGTTTTCTATTTTTACACAAGCCTTAGGTACATTTTGCGCATATTGGACAGACAAATGCCAACGATAAGTTACGTTGTCACATCCCTATTTACAAACCGCTACTAGGGCTCAGAATCTTAAATATTAGAACCATTTAAGCGAATATAAACATAAAAATAGAACAGTATTTATCTGTACATATTTTTAAACATTTTATTATTTTATAAATAAAGTGAATTGCGTTTTGCAAACTTTACATCTGACTATATCACTTTGCTTACTGACGTAACCACAGCCTTGACTTTGCTGTAAGTGACAAGTGATAAGATATTACGTATCCCTGATACGTACGTTGTATTCATTTGTATAAGTAATTTGTCTGGTCCGATAATTTTTAAGCATTTTCGAAATCGGCATTATTTATTATATTTTTTTAGTATTTTTCCAAAATTTGAATATAATATATTTAAAGAACAAAAACTGTCTTTAACCGGATCCCATAATCAGAACCTAACCAAACTTCACACTAAAACTCTCATTAAATTAGCATTGAAGTGTATTCTTTAAAATAAAAAAAAAAGAATAATCGAAATCGGTTAGCGTGATATTGAGTTATTCCCCCATTTTTTGCGCACATACTTAATGCGAATTTGAGACTTATGCGATTGTCAGAAATGGACGAAATTAAAATGGGACCACGCAGGAAGTACTAGCTTTAATTAAAAAAAACAAAATTGGTTCACTCAGTCAGTTCTCAGATAACTAACATAAAAAAAATACAGTCGAATTGAATTCTACTCTATCCGCATTAGCGTATCTAGAGATATTTTCGGTCTGGAACTGCATTGAACAGATATATATGTTCGTGTAAACTTTTTTTATTTTTCGGGGCATATTTTTTGTTAGTAAAATTTTTGGGGTGGACACCAAACTATTCTGGTATGGGCACGGAACCTCTTCTTTCTACGCCCATGTCATCCGCCTACTTTATAAAAACTGTTTTTATAATAAGTGTTTTTTTTCTGCCGTGGATTATTTCTAGATTTTATTATCAGGATCAGGCTTTGATGTCTTGCATAACGACGTCTAGCCGCTATCGCTTTTTTTAATAATAACTAATAGCATAAAAGTATTATGCCATTAGGTTTTTTCTATCTAGCTTGCTATATACAGATTAAAACATGAAGATGATTATTTATATCTTTTTTCAGGGTCTTGGAGCAATAGCCTTGTATGAAAACAAATCTGTAGTAGAGAAATCCGAGGTAGTAATCGTGTCAGTTAAACCAGACGTTGTAGTTAAAGCACTCAAAGATGTTCAAAATTTACCAGCTTCTAAGAACAAACTTTTTATATCTGTAGCTATGGGAGTGTCGACAAAGACTATTGAAAATGTAAGTTAAGATATAATTATAAGTTATTTAATTTTTTGAGGCCAGTCGTGGCTTAGGGGCATAAAGTGTGACTGTAAAATCGATTGGTTGTGGGTTCGATCCACTCAACACGCAATACCTCCAGAATTCGGCGGAAAGTGGGGAACGGTGTGTCTTAACACTAGGTTCCTTCTGAATACCTTTACTACAATAATAAAACTTGTTAACTTTTTAAGCCGAAATCTAATATAGATGTTTATATATTATCTAAATCTATATATCTTAAATGAACATTCTTTATTAAAAAATTGTAAATGATCATTTTGGGTAAAAATCCTACAGTTGCTTACAAACGACTATGGACAATATATGGAAACTGGGGCCACCCTCCAATAGTACGTACGTAAGACGTATTTTATTGGATAGTTGATTTCCGTAGGAATAACTTTTGTTACGATATCTCTGTAGTTACACTAGTCCGTTTAGAGATATAAAAGTTATAAGTTTCACATTCTCTTGTTTTTAAGGTCAAAATAGATACTTTCTTGGGATGAAAAAACATATGATTAGCTGATAATAATAATTATTTATTATTATATTTTTATCCATAAGCACTATAATTAAAACTATTAAAATATCTCTAGTCTTTTATTTAAGGTACGCGCGACTTAGAGATTATCCACTATAATGTAATTTAAAAATATTGCTGGTGCATTAAACTCTTCACCCATCCCTTGCCGTACCCAGGCGCGCTTAGGTAGGCAACAAGACGAGACAGTGTGCGAAATAAAGTATTACCATAAAATAAATGATGTAAACACAACAAAAATGTTATATTAATTGTGTTTTTTTCTAAAACTTTGTGCCATATATCTCTAAATGGCCAATTGTTAAAACAAATCTGAAATTAGAAACCTGATCGCTTTCCTGGAGGTGCGGGTTCGAGTCCCGCGTTCAAATTTTTATACGTTTTCTAAATAAGTATGTTAATTTAATTGTTATAAATAAGTAGAGTCCCGCTACGTGCAAATTTTTTTACGTTATCTAAATAAGTATGTAAGAACAAAGCTGTAATAACAAAAGTTATGCCTTATAAAAAAGACCTATCAAATGTTTTATTGCTATTGGTTGGTGGTCCCAATCTGCCTACTGTCCTTTAGTACTTAAACGTAAACGTAGTACTAAAAAGAAATATAAATATAACATTTTTAAATCATTATTTACAGGCACTGCCAAAAGAAGCTAGAGTGATTAGAGTAATGCCCAACACCCCAGCCTTAGTAAAAGAAGGCGCTGCAGCGTTAAGTAAAGGTTCCAAAGCAACAGAAGACGATGTTAAAGTAGCATCTCAGTTGTTCAGAGCCGTCGGTACCTGTGATGAAGTACCAGAGTATCAAATGGATGCTGTAACCGCTTTAAGCGGCAGTGGACCAGCCTATGTAAGTGTATCTATACAAATTAAATTAGTACAGTGATTGTGTCAATGGAAATGGTTTGTCTTCAATATTTTATTTTAACATTTAAATACGGTATGCATTTCATAAAAAAATAAACTAATTCGTAATTTATTTATTTATAAATAAGTATATTTATAAATAAACTAGCGGCCCACTCGCGGCTTCGCCCGCATACCATCTATAATACTTTTATTATGCTACATTTGCCAACAGATTAATACATTCAACCATGAACACTACGTGGCTGTATGATAGGACGTCATCGGCGGCAAGGGCGCCCCCCGTAGGACTCGAACCTAGTCTTGCGGCCGTAACAAAGGCAGCCGTTATTTTATATCATGTTATACAACGTACTGATATATAATAAGTGTTGAGTGGCGGAACTAAAGCCGCGCTTTGCCTCGACACCAGAGCAAAGAAATGGAAATATAAATTTAAATATACATTTCATTTCCTCGAGTGGTGGTCTGACGACTGGCCTCAAATATAACATCTTTTATAATTTTTCGACTGCTATATTATTTTAGAAACATAAAACAGAGGAGAGGCAAAGGATTTTGAATTATATTTTTTGTCCTAATTTATCATAATATTAATCAATCTCTACTTCCAGGTATACATGCTAATAGAGTCGTTAGCTGATGGTGGGGTGCGATGTGGCTTGCCTCGAGACTTAGCTCTAAAATTGGCGACGCAAACTACCTTAGGCGCGGCTGCAATATTACGTAATGGAGGTCACCCTGCTGTTATGAAGGACAATGTGACATCACCAGCAGGATCGACTGCTGAAGGAACTTATCATTTAGAACAGAATGGTAATGATTAATCTATTTATATTAATAAATGTTGTTTATGAGTTTTCTTATAATAAGATTGGCAGAGATAACCTTGTGTCAATCAATTCTCTCTCTCGTTCTTTATTTATTTACATTCTTTTCTATTCTATATAAACCGATACTAAGAAAATAACAACATTTTAAGTGTATATTGTATTGTACTGACAGCTAAATCATCAGTGAAATATGTGTAGGTACTACATAATTTTACTGCTTATTGACGTACTTGAATAAGAAGCAAATTAAAGTAAACGCGAAGTCACTGTGATCGCAATTATTGCGCTCACGTGTCTATTAGTACCTGCTTAGACGAGTAATGTCCTAATTAAAAGAGTTTCAGTCTCGTACATTACTTGCTGTATCCAAATTGCCATATATCCATGGATTCAAATATTTTCGATTTTTTTATTTGTTATATATTTTTTTATAAGATTCTTATTTTTACATCACTAATTGTTTATTTTGCTTAAAGGTTTCAGATCTGCAGTTATTGGTGCTGTAATGGCAGCTTCAAACAGATGCAAAGTGGTCAATGATCAACTTAACTCATCTCAATAAACAAGACATTTATGTAACGCTTGAATATGTAATATAAACATTAAATAACAAGTCTCAGATTAAAAGTTACTATTTTTATAATAAAGATTTTATTATTTGTTTTAAAATAAATTAAAAAATATATGTGAATTAGAGATGATTTTATTTCTTAAACCCATTAACTT
Organism: Heliconius hermathena; assembly: GCA_013403705.1. Lineage (NCBI taxonomy): Eukaryota > Metazoa > Arthropoda > Insecta > Lepidoptera > Nymphalidae > Heliconius > Heliconius hermathena. The sequence goes on from JAAIXJ010001735.1 coordinate 7,821, forward strand.
ATAGATTTTTACATATTTTACAACTTATAGTTTTTTTATTAAAATTGAGAATTTTTTTAAAATATCAAATATACCATTATAAATTCTATCACCGTAAATAATAAAAGTAAAAAGAAAATAACTTATTCTGAGCTTATAAATATTATATCAAAACGATTAGAAGTAAAATTGAGTTTTAACAAAATAACGTATATAGACATAACTTTACATCATATACAAATAATGTCTTAATTAATACGTATTTTCTTTATTGCATTTATTGCAATAAAAAAATTTCAACTTTTGGTCGCCTCACACAGTTGCACTACGTTGAAGGATCTGTAACATACCATAGACAATAATAAAGTAGAAACGTTTGGGTCTCTCATAATACTCGGCTGTCAATTCCAACAGCTAGATGTCGTTGCAATCAGTCACTTTGACAAAACGAGGCTGACAATTACAAAAAAGAGCGAAATGTCTTGTTCCGTACATCCCAACGGCTGTCGGACAGCAGGCTTGGTGAATAAATAAAATACGTCACCTATTAAATGGAGAACATTTAAAATTACATTCGGCCTGAACGAGAATTGGTGACCTTGCGTTGCAGCTACTAGCATTGTGATTTATAGCTACGCCCGGTACTTGTTTACATATTGTACAGTGTGATAGTGTCGAATGCGCAGCTGAGCGGTTTGTTGGCTATCTGTTTGACGAAGCGTAGAAATAAAACCTAAATTCTTAATTAAAGTGACACGAAGGCTTCTCAAATCTAGTTCCAGTTGATATGACCTTACATTTGAGTAAAGGAATCGACCCACGCCGTCTAATAAAGACTCCTACGCGGCGCCTATAATACGAACTGCGTCGTCGCCGTAACACTAAAAAGTAAAAAAAACCTGGTATAATGAGAACAAAATAGGCTAAATACAAATACTTTCAAGTTGTTAGTTGTTGTGTTATCGATGTTTTTTTTAGTTACAGTGTAAATTAGTGTAAGTGTACAGTCTTAAGCTTTCTTTGATAGTGAGCGTGTGAACTTTACATCAACAACAACGTCAACAACCAAGGCTAAGTCTGCTTAAGGTGACCAATTACTTCAAGATTTTTTAACAGATGGTATGAAGTATTTTAATTGCATTTAAAATATTATTAACTATTTATGGTCATGCCATAGGATTAAAATGCGCTTAAACAAATTTAAAAATACATTTTTAAAATGAATATAAAATTAAATACACTACATAAATAATCCAAAGTACTCATAAAAATTCTATGACAGTAATAATAATAATAACAATTGATGAATTTAAAATACATTATTTATACAACCATTAACTTAATATGACAAAATCTTTGTCCAATTTGAATACTATTCATAATATCCCATTTCAGGTAAACTTGCACATAAAATGGATTCCAATAAGTAATAATATTATAAATTTCTCCTTTTAAAATTTTTTAAATAAGTCAAAATAAAGAAATCAGCAACCCTTTTGTGCTACAAATCGAGAATGGATGAAAATGATGTCATCATATCTTCTACAGAAATCATAAAAGGTAATATTTCTTTTACTTTCTTTATTGTATTTTAAGTATATCTTTATAGTAAGTATGTTTTTTGATTGTTTTAACTTTATGTTGTATCCCACTTGTAGTAAGGTTGACAGAGGGATTCTTTTGTTAAGACACTCCATTCTCCATGTTCTGCCACTTGAAGCAATGCATGCTGAGCCTATTTTCCACTTTCCATCCAAATTCAAGATATTATATGTTGGGTTGCAGAACTCAACACCAATCAGTTATTAGGAAATAAAATAATTAATTTCCAGAATAGGGATCAAACCCATCGCCATTGTTCTCAGTAAAATACTGTTCTACTTCGCCAAATTTACTATTGCAGAAAAGTAAGTCTGTTTTATATAAAATTTTGAATATATGTATATTTAAATATACATATCTTCAATATTCTTCTTTAGAACAGTATTGTAAATCTGTCTAATATAGATAAATTTGGCATACACTTGTGTGTTTCTAATAAAAAAAGAAGAAACTCTAATTATCAGTTCAGTTCTTCTTTTGTGCACCCTAATAAAAAATAATAAAAGAATCAAAATTGAAGTATTGGACAAGTCTGTAAACAAAGAAAATATATTTTTTTAATGATATCACAACTAGTGTAGATAATATAAATAGTCCATTTTGTGGTCATGCTAACATGGCTAATGATAATATTAAAAAAATATTAATAAATTGACATTAAAATATGAAATTTATGCAAAATAAATTTCAAAGCTCTTGAAAATTATTATCAGATTTACTAATATTGTATTGGGTTATTAACCATTAATATAAAGTAATTATTACATGAGGCCAGTCGTGGCGCAGGAGCATAAAATGTGACTGGTGTGCTGGTTATACACCAACTGATTATGGGTTCGATCCCCACTCAAGGGGATGAAATATTTACTTAAATTTATATTTCCATTTCTTCATTCTGGTGTCGAGGCAAAGCGCGGCGTTGAGTTCTGCTACTCAACACTTAATGCCTCTAGAATTCGGCAGAATGTGGGGAACAGAGTGTCTTAACACTAGGTTCCCTCTGCCTACCCTGCTGTGTTCGGGATACAGCGTGAAGCTGATTTTAATTATTACATTAAATACAAATTTATAGCAATAAGAATAATTTTACAACTTATAAATAGTCATCTTTTTTATATATCATAAAATCAGTTTTACACTATATACCATATACAGCAGCATAGACAGAGGGAACCTAGTGTTAACACTAGAAGTGCTGAAGATTTAGACCTCCTTTGAACTGCCATCATTGATAAATTTGTCCCACTTTTCTTATTATATTGATTGTTGGAATAAGATAAGAAAGTTATTATTTAAATAAATCATAAAATATACAGATAGACCACATTTAATAATTTAAAATCAATTCTTATTCTTTAACAAACATAAAAGTTGCAAAAAACAAAACACAAAGAAAAATTGAAATATGTTAATTTTATTATTAGAGCAAGTATTTAGAGCATTAATAATATTCTTCATTGGTGCATTTATTACAGACATTTTTTTTTGAATATGTGGTACTTCACAGATCATTTATAATTTGAGAATTTTCACTTTATTTGTGGCGTTATGTTATATCACTCAATATGCAATGCCTCCAGAATTCAGCGGAAAATGGCAGCGTAGTGCTTAACATTAGTCTCCCAGGTTTCCTCTATCTATCCTACCCTTCACATTATTTGTCTGACTTAAAGCTCATAAACTGGGCGAATCGGCTAGGGTACTTAGAAGAAAAAGTTCTTCGTCAATAGCTATGTATGGGTCTGGAAAGTAACACCCTGACAAACGAGAGTCGGGCTCGCTCACTGAAGGTTCCGTACAAAAATTGGAGGTCTCGAGCCTTTTTGAAATTAAAGCTTTAATAGCGGCGTTTTGTCCCACTTTTAAGGCTATTATTTTTTATACCAAATTTTGCCCCACTTTGAAGTCTATTATTTTTTAGGATTTAAGCACAAATATACATTTGAATTTTCAAATTTTTTCTTGAACTAATACTATCTGCAGATGCTAGCTGCTAAATTTCATAATTCTAGGTCAACCGGAAGTACCCTATTGAATTTTAAATTGATTCCTTTTATAGCGTCGAAATACACGTTTTTTTACTATAAATGACCATATCTTTTTGTAAGTAAATGTAGAAATACAGGAAATCAAGGGATCGTAGATCTGAGTATATAAATATCAACTCGGTATCTTCAAGCATTCCTGAGAAAAAGGCACAGACAGACGGACGGACAACAAAGTGATATTATAAGGTTTCCTATTCCTTAAAAGGTACGGAACTCTAAAAACTTAGGCATTGACTGCTAAACCTAGTGTTTTTCTCCGCCTTCGAGTTGCTTCTTCACCTCCGCGTCGTCCCCGAGGTATGACAATATGTCAAATTATACCTTCAAATAATGAAGTAATAATGACGAGACAAACATGACCCAGCGGCAGTTCTATATATATATAGTATATAGTAGTAAATCGTATTTTTTTCGAAAAATATGACTGCTATAAAATTAAATATATTTTAAATTATATAAATGTGTAAAATTAGTAAAAGTTAAAAAGTCTCGTCGACATAAAGTAACAAATAAAAAAGTTACATTCAATCAAACTTGTGTATGGGACAAAAATGTGACGGGGGTGCTTCTAGTATTAAGACACTCTGTTCCCCAATTTCTGCCAAATTCTGAAGGCTGAACTCAACGCCGAACTCAACGCCGCTCTTTGTCTCGACACCACCAGAGCGAAGAAATGAAAATATAAATTTAAATAAATATTTCATTTCCTCGAGTGGGTACGCTAGGTTGGACGATCCCAACTCGGGAGAATGAATTATTTTTATTGCTTCGCTCTGGTAAGACAAAACGCAGCGTTGAGCTCTGTTACTCAACACGCAATTCTTCTAAAATAATGTGGACCATGAGGGAAAGAGTCTTCAAAACTGGGTTACCCCTGCCTACCCTGCTAAAAGAGGGATATAGCGTGAAGCTCGAAAAAAAGTAATAAAAAAAAGGCTAAAATTAAACAACAATTAAAAATATGAAAAGTGAAATTGAATTGAATCAATTAATCTACAGTTCCATGAAGAGTTGTATTATTGTTTAGATATACAATAAAACAATTTTATTTAAAATTCCTTCTATATCTTTATTCGGTAAGGAATACCGAAAAGGCAATTTAATTTCAGGAGCTGAGTTACCCGTAACTTTATCCATTTAGAAATAAGATTTTAAATTTTAAAGACTGTTTAATATTTTATTTTAAAGTACGGTACGTTCTTTTTGAGGAAGATAGAAAGCTTACTGTTTTTAGTTTCGCCTAGATTTGTTTTTTATTATTTTTTTTTTGCGATTTTACACTTATGTATTAAATAACTAAGAACTGTATATCACATATGACTTGTTCTAAGTACACGAAGTCACAAATTTACCCTATTTATAGCCTTCTTCGATAAATAGATCCAAAATCAGCAGTTCCTGAGATAAGCATGATCAGTCAAACAAACTTCAGCTTTATAATATTTGTATAGAAATAATATTTTCGTTTCGGAGAGCTCATATTTTGTATTATTTCTTAGAGAAGCATAATTAAAATGTGAATGCAAATGCAATGCAAATCATTTAGAACGGCGTCCATTACGCCGATTCTTGGTTCAGCCAATAAGGCCTCTATCAGGTCTCTTTGTCCGATGATTTTGGACAAGAATATTTGTATAAAATATTTTTAATATAATGATTTTTCGGTTTCAGTACAAAAACTTCGGCATTATATATATCATAGAAAAATTGGACGTAGTAATTTATACTATTTATTAGTTATGTGGTTCTTGTAGCATAAAATTAACAATATATCATATAAACTATGACATCAATGCCCACAGTGCAGGTTACATCATTGGATCTCGGTACACTGATTCGCTAATGCAGCCGACCTTCACAGAGTGCTCCGCGACTCTGGCTCTATGTTGTTTGACCATTTCAAATGATTTATAACTGTAAATTATCCTAACCGTCTACCACTTGTTGAAGATGGTTGTCTTTTTTATATATATATATATATATATATATATATATATATATATATATATATACACACACGTATTATATAGCTCAGTAGATTTTTTTTAATTATAATGAATTGTTGAGAACGTATTCGTGAGTGTTGGCGATGATAATTATCATTTATTTGCAGTATATGCGACGGTTGTGAGTTCGATTCCCTCTCGGGTAAATGCTATATATTTAATATTTTTATTTCTTCGCCCTGGTGATGTGGCGCGGCGTTGAGTTTGCCATTCATGGCATACTCCGAATTCGGGCATGCTATGGTAGAATTCGACGGAAAGTGGGGAATGGACGTGTCTTAATGGGAACGAAGTGTCTTAACACTTTTAACACTTCCTCTTGTCTTAACACTTCCTCTGCCTACCTCTCTATGTGCAGCGTGAAGCTAAAAAAATAAAAAAAAATCAGCTAAAAATATCAAAAAAATCAGTTGGACAGCCTCCGATGTGTGATTGCGTTAGTAATGTGCTCGTTCTCCACTCCACTAGGACGAATGGTAACTGTCTTGATATTAAGCTCTCCCTTCTTACACTTCTTTACGGGATAGAGAAACTGAAAGATATAATAAAAGATTAGCATAAACAGTAAAATAATGTATTACCTAGATGTACTTACATATACTATGTGTACATATGAAGCAGGTAGTGTTTACGTAAAGCGTTCATTTATGCCGAATAGGTTTAGTCACATTTGTCGGGTTTCTCATACGTTTGATAAATATTACAACATAGGTAATCCAGACCGGATTGTAGTATTTAAATGTTATGTTCTTTATAGTATATTATACTTTGTCACAAATTTTAGTAATACATACGAATATTTTTAATTCAGCGTTTTATTTAATTAAAAGGCCATGGTTTTGGGTTCAATTCGAATAGAATGGAATTATTATAAAAAAATAATAATTTTAATTGGAAGGTGGAAAAGGAGGTTACTTTAACAGTACTCTTCTCACTTACAATATAATATTCGTTTTAATTAAATGACAATATTGTTATATTCACAATATACAATATTCAATCCAATATTAAAATTTAAAAGTAGCCAAAGCCCCGTGGTAAAATTTAAAACGCTAATTTGCTCGCTACTTTTGCAACCATTTTAGTTGGTTAATTAAGCAATAGCAAGACTAAGCAAATTTCTCAAGGAGAATACTTTACCATATTAAGTAAAGTAAGTAACCACATTAGAGAACTCAGCGTGATCCAGCGTAAATAGTATAGTATATTTTTTTCTATCAAAAACCTGTCAGTTGAGTAGTGAAGTAAGAAAACATACTACGATCTTGAGTTGGATATATAGGTTTGCTTGTAAACTGTATAACAGCCTCTTGTAGGTCGAATTTCGGACGTAGGCTTCTTCCAATCTCCTCTACTTTTATCGATCTTGGGCCCTCTATGTCACTTACGTCTAGTAATTTTATTGGTTAATTTTGGAAACTCTTAACGTTGCCTTTTCACTTCTTTTGATATAGAGTTTTTAATGACAAATCTTTTTTTTGTAAGTATTTAGTCACCAGAGTTGAAATGAACTGTTGTTTCCTATGCGAAAATCGAATCTGTATTCTTCGTCGATTGCAAATTTGTACCAAAATAGAGTAACATGATAGAAAAATAAATGCTAACCCATTTCGCGGCCATTGATCTCTCTCTCCATACAAGTCACACATTTTGAACCCCCGCGTATGACGAAAGCTTCAGCCACTTGGCAACGCGAGCGAGCCTTTTATGTTTTTCTCATTACCGTGTAAAATTGGTTAGGAGGAAATTTCGAGTGTGCTTTTGCCGGACTGTAATTTATACTCGGTCGGAGTACTGTTTTGTATAATATTTTACATCGTGGACAGTATATAGAAATAATTTTGTCTTATATGCAATAAACTTATGTGGAAAATATAGTTGTTTTATACAATTTAGCTTTACACTGTATCCCGTAATCAGCAGGGTAGGCAGAGGAAGTTTACAGTTTAGACACTACATTCGCCATTTTCCTCCGCCATTTTTCGCCACTTTCATACACCATTTTCCTCCGGAAATTGTGCTCCCTAATTTCTACGAGCAAATAGTTTATAATGTTACTCATTTTTTTTTCATAAAATAAGTGTTCTATGGGTTTCCTAAAAGAGCCTATTTTATTATGATATTTTACTTGTACTTTTTTTCTGTATCTATTTGAATAAATTAATAAACATTTTTAATTCAATTGACCTCATTTTTACTTTATGAAAATACGTCTAAAACCAAAATAATGAAATAAAAGAAGCCTTCAAAATAGTTTTCAAATGATACGCAAACATAAATCAGCTATAAAACGCAATACTAATACTTAAAGTTAAAATAGCTATATTTGAACAAAGGTGAGTCAAACGATGGATAAACCCATAAAGGCGTGCCGCATTTCCCTTGGGCACGGAAATTTTCACCTTTTGTTAACTATAACTTCCCTTTGATAATGAATATTCGATTATAGTTAAATAGGTTAAAACCTTAAACTTACATGATCAATTTTGAAATTTAAACTTAAGATTAAGTTTTTTTTTATGAAACTCGTAAATAAAAAAAAACAATAGTATACATATAATACGTACTATGAACTTACAAGTTGTATCACAGAGTTTCCTGGTTCGAATCCTGTTCTAAGATATTGAATAACTTTATTTATGTAATTCATTCGTGGCTCAGGGGTACAATTGTGCGACTGTAAACGCGCCAGGTTGTAGGTTCGATCTCGAGGAAGTGAAATATTTTATATTTTCATTTCCTCGTTCTGGTAAAGAGGCAAAGCGCGGCATTGGGTTCCGTCACTAAACACACAATCCATCCAGAATTCTGCATTTCTTTCTGAAAGTGGAGAAAGGAAGTGTCTTAATGAGAACGGAGTGTCTTAACACTAGGTTCCCATTTTTCCTGCTATGTTGGGGTTACAGCGTCTATAAAGAAAACAGACTAGCTTTTCGAGAATAACATAAATTTTCGATCTTTAACCTTATTAGTTTAACTGATAACTATGTAAAGCTTAAATTTTCGGTTGATATTAAATATAACAAAAAAATGCTGATGAATATGTCAGAGATTTTAATTTATTTATTCATTAGACAAAATTACATAGCGAAAATATCTATCCGCCTAATTTTTCCATTTCATCCTATCAAAGAGCACTCAGTGGGCAAATTGCGGTATCACTGATGCGAACCATATTGGATCTATCCGCTACCCACTCGTCTGTCATATTTGAAGATTTTTTAGATTAGTTTATACATTTTTTTGGGCTAATTTCTTTAGGATTATCGTTATATAATTTTAACATATTATATATATTTTTTGTTAATAAAAGGAAAAAACGTCTACGCCTACATTTTTAATAATATGTAATAAGGGCATTTTTAAGAGACCTATTTCTAGAATTTAAATTCAATAATGAATTATATTTTACACAACTTAGATTAGTTGAAAGTGTTTAATAGATCATATATGTTCTAAATTTAATTTAATGTAATTTATGTAAAAAATAATTAAATGTAGTTTATGTTTAATGCTACTTTGCTTGCTCACGTCTGTGAAAAACTCAAAATTGGCAGACGGCTGACAAAACTGGGAATAAAACATAAATAATATTTTACTGCTATCACTCCTTACCTATATACTACTTTACTCTATACTCGTACATAAAATAGAATTTGAACCTTTTCTATTATTATTAGATTTCTTTATTCTATTACTATTCTATTAGATTTGTTTTCTACATAGAAAAAATACACGAATATTTTTTTTTATTTATGGAAAGTAATATAAAAATCATAACTAAAATGATAAATGTACAACTATTTTCAACTGAATTTAAATTAACAATTATAGCAGTTAATTTTAGAGTCGATCAAAACCTTTATAAATTCTTATACAATAATAATTATTCTCAAGAACATGACTTACGTAGCAAGGGCTATCGTGTTAAACTTTGGCCTTAAAACTGTACACCGTACCTACTGTACTGAAATAGACGTCATTTCCTATTCAACCCGACATATGCAATAAAGGTATAGTGCAAGTGGCCTTCGGATTACATAAGCTTTTTTAATCAACATACATTTCAAGCCTAGTGACGTACAAACTGACAGTTCATATCTATATTCATTCATCGCTATACATATGTATACAGAATATATATATTTTCTTATTTTCTTTTGTATAAATAAATATATGAGGCTAGTCGTGGCGCAGGGGCACAAGCGTGTGACTGTAAATACGACTGGTTGTTGCTTCGATTCACTAATATTAAAGTATTTTCATTTCTTCGCTCTGGTGTCGAAGCTAATTTAAAGAGTTTCACCACTGAACACGCAATGCTTTCAGAATTCGCCGAAAAGTGGGGAGCGGAGTGGTCTTAGCACTGGACTACCTCTGACTACAGCTACATATGAGAAACAGATTGAAGCTGAAAAAAATGTATTAGTAAAAATCGTTATAAATCGTTGTAATTTATGACGAATGATGACTTGAACTGTATGATATTATAAGTTCATACTTAACTTTGAGTCCATCCAATGTCTTTGTAAGAACATAATTACATTGAATAGTTTTTTTAATTTTCCAGTAAAATGTGCGAGTATAATATACACTTTTATAGAGAAATATAAAATTTACTATATTTTATCAATATTTTTACTTTTGTATATTCAAAATCTTATAAAAAATGAAAAAAAATATCGGTTCGGACTAGTTAACTCAAAATTTAATTAAATTGTTGATTCAAACGTGTTTCATTATGAATTGTGACAGTTTTTAAATATACTTTTGTTAAAATTATACAAATCTATATCAGAAAATAAATAATGTATTTTTTTCGTTCAATTTCAAATAAAAATAATAATCGTTTAGTATCCGTCGTTATTTCGCTCTTGACTCAACGGTTGAAGGTCCCACTTCTCGGGTCGGTTAGTAATTTCAGCAAAAACCTTCATATAATTTCTCGCTGAGAATGTCCTCCTTGTCCTTCATAGCATAATGACCAAAATTAATTAAATTAAAGAAATTTTATTACAATTACTATAATTTTAGACCTCATGTTTTGTTTCAACAAAAGAATAGTAATATGATATATACATAAATATTTTTGAATGGTTGGTAATAATTGGTTTACAATTTTTATTAATAATAATTAATTTAGGAAATGATTTATTCTCTATAACTAAAATTATTTTTATTTCCCGGTCTACTAAAACAAAAAATGGCAATAATGTTCGCCAACTAAGATGAAATGTCACTGAATTAATGAGAATTGAAGGAAGGTGAAGGAGGATACGAATGTTAAATAATACAGAGGAATTAACAAGTAAATGTATCTAAAAGAGGTCTTCAAATTCTGACCGAATACTAAACTAGCCTTAACTTTTCTCTGACTTTCACGTTGAAGTACTAGTAATGATTTTGAAAAAATAATACAGGTACTACAGATTTTGAAAAAAGAATATATATAGGTATAACGAAAATTAGTAAGCAAACAACGTGGTTTTATTTGAAACATGCCTCTGGTTTCTTACAAAGTACTATTGTGCGAACGCTCGCTGAAGTCTATCTGAATGGTCGAAAATGTAATACCGCGACGTATATTACATGTCGTTGAAATTTTTTCATATATATTATTTTTTGTTTGTGTTTTCTTCTTGAAATTGGAAAGGAACGTCTCCAAAACCCATCTAGGTTTAACGGTATTGTTTATTGTAATCGAACTTTTTATAGATTTATATTGAATTCATGTATTCTCATTTATTTTTAAAGTTTTATGTAGTATTTGACTGGCTTAGTCGTGGCGCAGGAGCACAAAGTGTGACTGTAATTACGACAGGGTGTGGCTTCGATTCCTGCCGGCGGAAATGTATATTTAATATTTTCATTCCTTTGCTCTGGTGTCTATGCAAAGTGCAACATTGAGTTTCGCCATTCATACGCAATGCTTCCAGAATTTGGCGGAAAAGGGAGCACTGGAGTGTCGTAACATTAGGTTCCCTCTGCCTACCCTGCTCTTTGCGGCGTACAGCGGGAAGCTGACATAATGTAATAGTCATTTCGATCGTATTTAGGTTATTGGACTGATGATATCGATACACATTTATAAGATGTAAGATTTATGAGATATAAAACGTTTTCTTTAAATATCTAATTAATATATTAAAAGGTATAAAATATCTAATTAATATATTAATATATAAAAATATATTAAAAATAATTAAAGAACAAGTAGCATACAAGAGCAAGTAACACTGTGCTTACAAAAGTGCAAGTAGCATACAAAAGCAAGTAACACTGTGCAAGTAGCACTGTGCTTACAAAATATTTTCTCTAATTATATTTATCCATTTAAAAAAAGATATATACTTTCTTTTCTTCATTCAATGCCTAGTCGAGGAGCTAGTTTTTTTTTAATAGCAAATTTCCGACAGCACAACAAACCCAATATAATATGGCTGTTATATTCTCTTAATTCTTAATACCCATCATCCTCTTCAATCAAAACTTAATACATGCAAATATTACTGTATCAAAGTAGGTAAGCTTTACCCAAGTGTCGACGTGGCCTTGGCGTTACGTAAGTAACGCGAAGTGGTATGGCCCAAGGGCGGGTCGAAATATTCATTATCATAAACTTAAGAATAAGCGATTAGTATGCAGGTGGATTCTTTGGTTTGTCTGTTTTAGTGTATCTCATTAACATAGTGTAGGCAAAACGTATATAGTTGTGACGTTATAATTCAACCGTTTAGTGAGTTGGCCCGCCTTCGGATATTGTATGAACTGGTTTATGTACTCTAAGAGAATATATTATAAGGCATTATTGGTTAGCTTCACGCTGTATCCCGCATATAGGTATTCTGCGGTAGGCAGAGGGAGCCTTAAAACACTTCGCTCACAACTTTCCGCTGAATTTTGGAGACATTGCGTGTTTAGTGGCGTTACTCAACGCCGCGTTTTTCGTAAACATCAGAGTGAAAATAAAATATTAAATATTTCATTGCCTCAGTGGGAATCGAACTTACAATATGTCACGTTTACAGGCACACGCTCGCACGCTCCATTGCTTCAATTAGCCTCATTATTTAGTATTAACTTAATATTGTGATATATGATTTTGGAGAAAGAAAATATTATAAAAAACTGAGGCTTTATCTAGATATTTCTTATAGGTACGCCGCCTAAAATGTGCAAGAGCAATTTACTTTTAAAGAAAAGTAATCAAATTTTATCAATAGTTCCTAAAAGTCTTCATTATATTTCACAATTATTATTTGTCGATATCGTTGTTTATTTTGAACATCAACACAGGCGCTGTCAAAATGTTCGTTTAAAACTTTTTTATTTACAATCACTAAAACTTATATTAAACAATTAATAAATGTATCGTGTGTTTTTAAATTCAGATAGCTACTACTTACTTTATAGCTGATATAAATTAAATAGGAATTAAACGTGCAGCGATATCATGTAGTTAGTTTTAATTTCTATGTTCATTTGACGATTCAAAAGTGATTATAATAGAGAATTTTGAAAAGAAAATATTTTGGATTTGAATTTAATAAAATATTATATAAGGAATACTAAAAGCTATCTTATATAAACTTTATTTTTTTACGTTAAGACAACTTAAACCATACAGCAAATCATCCGATGCAGTAAAGAACCGATTTAGGTTCTTAGCAATTACAGTCACTTAACTGCAATCTAGTATGGAAAAGCATTTTCTTTTGCATTGTAATTAATAAGTCACCCACATAGCTGATTGCTTTTAACTTTTTATTTTAGCTTCACGTGTACCACGCACATAGCACAGTAGGCATAGGGAACCTGGGAACCTAGTGTTAAGAAACTCCATTCCTATTAAGATATTTTGGTCCCCTTGTTTCCGTCAAATTCTGGAGGCATTGAGTGTTGAGTGGCAGAACTTAACGTCGCACTTTGCCTCGTTATCAGGGCGTATAATTGAATCTTTAAATATTTCATTTCCTCGAGTGGGAATCGAATCCACAACCTATCCCGTTTACAATCGTATGCATGTGTCTTTGACCTCAAATTTACTTTGGAACCAAATGCTTGTTGGCCACTGTTTAACCAATCTTTAAATAATTTGGTTAGACCACTGTCTATCAAGAATCTACAAGAATGAATAATGAATAGGATTAGGCTTATACTGATTCATGTAGATTCTTATATGTATTATAATAGATACTTATAATGTATACTACTTATAATATATGCATCATAATAGATATTTATATGCATTTTTTTTTAAATAATGTTAAAGTTATATTATTTTAATAATAAACTGTACTTAGCGTGGTATTTTTGGAACTACTGTTTTAAATCTTGAATCGGCATCCATGGAATCTACGAATCCATGAACTGTTAAGTAATTTCTTCCCATGAATATAATTTTATTAAATTAAATAAAGCACACTTATGTCTCGAGTATTAGATTCAATCGTTAACCAATAAAATTTTTGACTGGCTTTTACTTTTATTAAGCAGAACACAGGCTTATAATTGTATTTATTTGTATTAAACAAATCACATAACATATACATATATTTTTGAAGAGAAAATTTAAAATTACCTTATTATTTATTATTTTATATATTATATTTGCTTCTTAAGTACCTAACTACTATACTAAAGTTATCATACGTTCTTCACACACTAGTATTTTGTTTGATATCAGGCCAAAGCCTAAAAGAGAATATGAAATATTGCTATTCCTTTTCGAACGTTACTATACTTTGTAGCAGATGTCACACAATGTTGACGTTTAATCAAGTAGAACTACTTCCCTAGCTTTGTAGGCATAAGCCGATTACAGTTATTACTGAATGCTGGACAAAGAGTTTTACGAAAGGGATTAAAGACATGGAAGTATGTATGTACGTCTGTTCTCTATGTCTATGTAGGATTCCTTGTAATTCGATCAAAGTGAGGGTGGAAACTCTGACCAATGTGGGGATTTCCCCGGTGATCCTAATCTAGAAAAGGGTTCAGTTAAGTACGTTTTAATGATACGTTTTTTAATGTTTTTCAGTTGTAATACATCTTTTGATATATAATTTTAAAAAAGTTAATATACATATATGTGTACCATGTTAGGCTGATGATCATAAAGTATGTTTCGTTTGAATATACATGTATTTTTTTATAGTGTAGTGAATGGAGTGTAGTGAATCTTGACACTTAGTTCTCTTTTAACTTTCTAAATGGAAAAAATAATAATAAAACAGATGGCTGTCAATTTTTTATTTACATATTATTTACAGCGGATAAAATTGTTATCAGAATTTCCCCACAAAAACTTATATCGTCCATTTTTACTCAATACCCGATTTGAATTTAGTTTTATGTGCTCGCCAAAATTTATTTAAAATATAAACATGCTTTCCTATACGAGATGATATTAGGAGTAACTTAAAACATACTGTTCAAACACTTTAACTAAAATAAAAGAGAAGGGTTCATCTAATTTTAGATATGCTTCTGAAGTGTTAAGACTATTCTTGTTACTTGGAATTCTCTTTGTAATCAACGAAGACTTTGTCATCTTAAGTTTTGTTTTTTTATTTGCAAAATTGTTTGAATTTCTCATTTACTTTGCCTTTTTTCGTTTTAAATGATTGTTTACGTTGGAGAGTGTCATAGCTTAGTGGCACATTGTCTAATTGTAAACGAGACGATTCTGAGTTTGATTCCTTCTCGGGAATTAATTATTTACATTTCCTCGCTCTGGAAACAAGCGGCGTTAAGTTCCGCTATTGTACACGAAAATTGGAAATTGGGCTGAAAGTGGGGAACGGCGTGTCTTAACATTAAATTCACTATGTCTACCCCGTTATTGACGACTGACTTATAACTTTAATAACTTTAATAAAATAACTTGCGAACTTAGTAATTTAATCAAACAAACCAGGCATAAACAAACAATACTAATACAATTTCCAAAGCAATTGCCAAGAGCTTTAGGATTCACGAGATGCTTAGCCTAAAATCTTGAACCACTTAAATTTACGGCACAGAAAATTGGGCTAACATTGTACTCTTACTAAAAAAATATATAATTAAAATAGTAAGAATTATTTTTCCTTTAATATGTAGTAAGTATTTAAAATGAATTACATGGTTAATAATAAATCTACACACGTTGGCAAATTACACCTAAAAGGTAAAGAAAGGGCTTTAAGTTATTTAAATGAAATAAAAAATCAAAGAGTTTGCCTCTTTTATTAGATAGATATTTTTTTTTATCACTAGCCTTTTATTAGGATATACTACTTTTTAGGATACAGTAAGTTTTACTTAACATAGCTTCACGCTTTATCCCTAGTGGGATAGTCAGAGAGAACGGAGCGCCAAACGCTACGGTCTCTACTTTCATTTTTCGCCTCGTCCACTATCATCAATCTCTTCATACATGCCTTCTGAGGGGTCCTCATGCTTTTTACGTGTCCTTCCTCCAGTATCTTTGGTACTGTGTTTCCGAAGGTCAAACGAAGTCTCCCTTTACCTCTCTTACCACTCACTTTCCCATCATATATCATCACTCATTCGTTCGACGTGCCCAAACCAGCTGAGCACGTTTTTCTTTATTCTTACAGTGACATCTTCGCTAGTATCTGCCATTCTATGTATCTATTCATTCCCTATTCTGATCTTACAGTATAGTATAGTATAAAAATAACTACCATAAAAAATTGAGGGATGATAGGTTAGAGAGAGGCGGTCAGGACCCTGACGCCCAACTCTACTAAGTTGACCGACCTATCTGGTGAAAGTCGCCAGAAGTGATATTGGACTCGTTGAATGTCTCCATATATTCAGCAGTAGGTGTGAAAGGGCTGAAATGATGATGATAATTACGATTATAAAATTATAAGTTGACTAGCCTTAAGTTTAGATATTTTATCCAAAAAACGTGTATCCAAATTTTACTATATTTTATATACTTTTTCAAAACTTAAATGCTTAACTTAATGTTTACCAATTGCAAATATAGTAATTGTCAAACTTATCTTTACTCTCTTAAATGCGTAATATAATGAATGCCTTAATTTATTATTCATGATTTAGTAGCAAAGATGATACCATCAATATTTTTACATATTATTTTTTTAAATATTTTATTGTCCATATAGACCAGTCGTGGTGCACGGGCAAGGCATAAGTGTGTGAATGTAAACGGGACTGATTGTGGGTACGATCCCCATTCCAGGAAATGAAACATTTATTTCTTCGAAATGAAAATATAAATTAAATAAAAACGGCCGGACAAAGGCCGCCGGTCTGTCGGTCTCGGTAATGTGGTGTCAAGGCAAAGTGCGGCGTTGAGTTCCGCCACTCAACACGCATTGCAGCACGCTAAATTCAGTGGAAAATGGGGAGTGTCTTAACACTAAGTTCAATTTGCCTGTTGTGTGCGGGATGTAGCGTGAAGCTGATTTTATTTGATTATATAAGAAACTAGATACTTATATAAGAAACAAGATTGTACAAACAATAATATTCATTCAATACTAACATTTTTAAATATTTTAAATGAAACTATTTTAACCGGATTAATCGCGTATATTTTGTACTTTTATACATTTTTGGAAACCCGACGTTTCGAACACTTTGCAGTAGTCCGTGGTCACGGGTAGACTGAGGTGGCATTCGTCTGTCAGTTGACATAATTATTATATCAAACTACCGCCAACGATTTCTTAATTGCCTCGCGTACTGCCCTGGATTCCTGCAGAATGAGCTGATAGTATCTTGCCCTCTGGTATGGTGGGTTTGAGACTTCAATGATTTAATGAGTGGGTCCCAGGTGGTAGAAAGCTTCCAGCTTCAACTTCCACTCCAAGTAAACAATATTTTTAAATATTGTTTACTTGGAGTATGGGTTTATATTCTCACTTATCGCTTAAACTTAGTACGGCTATTTATAAAGGTTTATTCAAATAATTTGTTCGAACTTTGTTTTATTTGCTCTGTGATAAGTGTCGAACGCAACAAGGTTAGTGTAGTGTAGACCATAAAGTTAAATATTATAACAAGAATATTATAACAAGATGAAACTATTTTCCAGATTATATTTAGACTTATAGATTAAATAAGAAAAAAATAAGTTAGACTTTTATTATTACTATTTATATATACCTATACCTACTATATAAATAATATATTCCTCCCTGTGGGAGGCCCGTGTATGGACATGGGCCTCCCACAGGGAGGAATATATTGGCCGTACAAATTACTTGGCCTCCAAATTCTAATGTAGTTAATCAAAGGAAAGTATACTGTATAAGTACGTTCATTAACGGTTTCGTACCGATATATAAGAATTTTGCATTTTTAACCGATTTCCGTAAAGAGGATGTTATCAATTCGACTGTATTTTTTTAATATTTGTTACCTTAGAACTTAGGACTAGGTGAAGTGATTTTGATGATTCTTTTTTTATTTGAAAGCTGGTGCTTCCCGTGTGGTCCCATTAATTTGGTCTATTTTTGACAATGCTATTCATGTGAAACTCACATAAGTCTTAAATTTGTATTCAGTATGTGCACGACCAATGGACGAATAACTTAAACATCACGCCCACCGATTTCTATGATTCTTTTTTATTTGAAAGGATACACTTCAAGGGTAGTTTGATGACAGTTTGGGGATCCGGTGGAAGCCGATTTTTTTTCGTTACAAATTATAAACATAAGTTAACCTATAGAAAATGTTAAATTCATAAATTATTATTACAATAAGTAAATTATTTGTATAAATTAACCTCTTTGTAATTAATAAATATTTTAAGTGAAATTTAAATGTATATCTCTCGTCAGACGCAGAGACGACTTAACTGCCCTACAACGATTCGACTCAACATTTTCGTAATACTAAAAAACATCTTGCGTCTGATTGGAAAAAAGCTAAGTATATACGAAGTACTGAAAAAAAATTCAATACATACAAATTGAAGCTGGCATAATAAAGGCGGATATTGAATAGCCAACTGGCATGCGACGTATTCTATTTGAAACTAATTTTTCAATTGTATTTAAAGACTTCGTATTACGTATTAGCTACAAGCTACAGTATCACTGGAATCACTCGTGCGTGGAAGCAATTATTTACTCTTGTGTATAAGTCTAGTTTATGTTCTTGTGAAAAAGATTAACATTTCACCTAAAATATGTCTATTGTTTCTAAATTAATTTGAAGCGCAGTGGCGCAGTGGTAGAACGTCTTACTGTTTTAATGTAATGATTGTAGGTTCGAAGATCTCTTGGGGAAATTATTTATTTTGAGTTGAACTTCGTCACTTCGCATGCAATATCTAAAATAGGGGCGGAAAATGGAAAATGGAGTGTCTTGACACTACTATCAGTGCTCCCTCTCTACTATCAGTGACATATAGGGATCTTTTGTAATAAAAAATGTTTAGGTACTAGTGAATACAATATAAAATTTACATTCATTTAAATTATCTATTTTTCCCTTGAGTGTAATTTAGCCTAAATAAAAATGTATTTTTTTTACCTTCACGTACAAATAAATAAATAAATAAATATCCCACAACAATAACCTTTTTTTCCTGAACTAGTACCTACAAATGCTAGCTGCCAAAAGTACTCTATTAATTTTCATTTCCTTTGTAGTGTCGACACGATACGCGTTTTTTGCGATATAAATGGCAATATATTTTTTTTATTACTTAAAAAAAATGGCATTTATATCACAAAAATTTCGTATTTCACGTTCGACCGTAGATCTGAGTACATAGTTTGAATTTCAACTCGATATCTCCAAGCGTTCCTAAGATAAAGGCTCTTGACAGACAGACTAGCGGACTGAACATAATGATCTTGATAAGGGTCACTTTTTTACTTAAGCGGTACCGAACTTTAAAAATCACACAAACAAGTTACTTAAGTTTGTCAGTTATTTGGGTAGTTATACTTCCCGTTGACGTTACAATCCTGAAAATTAGTACGAAAGCCTCGGCGGGCGAGTCCGATTCGCACTTTACCGGATTTACTTTCTTTATATGGTCTACATGAACATAATTTAATTACATGGAGAACAGAGTGACACATTGATAGATTCTATATACTTACTACTTAAAAATCCCGTCCGCATAGTTTAATGGAGATAACTAAGATTTATGTATGAATTTAGAATAATCTAATGCTTCAATTAATCTATTTTTTTCGCTCCGCGCTGTACCACGCATATAGCAGGGTAGGCACTAGAGAGAGGGAAGTTAATGTTAAAGAACTCTAAACGTGAAAATAATTAATTCATTTGGATAAAAATTGAACCCACGACCGTCGCATTTATATATTTTTACAGTAAGACACTGCGTATTGAAAACATTCTAAATGTCTGAGGTGACTCTAAACAGTCTTTTCTTTTCTCATCGACACTATTATAGCGATGCTGATTACATGATTAAGCCTGTATCCTGCCTCTATAAATACTCAAAAAATCCAGTAGTTTTTGATATTAGCTCGTTGAAGCAAACAAATCTTCAGCTAATATTATTTGTATAGATAAAAATGTAAACATCACGTCTGTATCGATTTTTACATAAGTGTAAGCATTACTTTCCACTCGGTTGAGTTGCCATATTAGGTTATAGCTGGATACTATATGTTGTATACAGCTAAAGTAGGATAGAATAGAAGAAGTAGTATTATTTTTTTGTCAAATTGGTTAGTCGATTTAGAACATGTTTTGTATATTGTCTAAGAAGTGAACTAACAGGTGTTAGTTCAAACCCTGTTATTTATTTATTTTTATATAAATCTAGCCATCCTTGCGATGTAAGTGAGTATGATCGTTGCAAGAAACCAACTATATAATATTAAAAAATAAAAGTACTGTTGTGCACTACTCTAAATAATTGTGAATATTGCAATTATCTCTAAACTTTCCTATGATTTTATTGCTTGGTTTTAAGACATTTTTTTATCTTTTCTGATACTACAGCCCAATTAAAAAACAATCCAGAACATATCCTTTTCGTTTAAAAAAATATTATTATAATCAATAGGACATATCAATATTATAATGCTTACTTAGACTATAGTATTTTCCTACTTTATTTCAGATAGATTATACTTCGCTACACTAAAAACTGGGTATAAACCGAAACCTACTCGCAACAGCAAGTACTTTCACATAGAAGATGACATCGTCTACGAAAATTTCTATTTCGACTTCGGACCTTACCATCTCTGCCACCTCTATCAATTTTGTAAAAAACTCACAGATGAATTGGAAAAGAACCCCAAAAAGAAGATTGTTTTCTATACGAGTAATAATGAAACGCTTCGACTCAACGCCGCCTATCTTATTGGAAGCTATCAGGTATGGTTTATATGTTTATATGTTTGTTTTTGTTTGTCTATCTGTTTAATTAAATGTGGGCGTTGTAGTGCAGTTGACGAGGGTCACGCTGCAAGCATTGATTAATAGGTTCAGTCCCCATCTAAGATATATTTGAACAAAATATGTAAATTGGTATACCGTTACAAGATGTCGCTATTTTAGCGAAATATTGAAGATGGATTGCTTTTCCCTACTATATCAAAATATGGAGGAGATACGCGAAAATAAAATGTGAAGCTGAGTAAAACTAGTAAATTTTTGTTGTGTGTTTTGATTTTTTTGTTAATGGGGTTTGAGCGTGCCAGTTGAGCACTAATCACTTCTTCATTCTCACGTTTATACAAATTCGATCAATCACTTCTACATTGTCCTGTTGATTCAATCAAAATCGGGTTAGTAATAAGAAATATTTTAGAAAGTTGTTAGCTCATACTTTAATATTGTTATTCTAATACATTTATATATAATAAAAAAATACATAAAGGACTAAACACAAACATTAAAACATTAAGGGGACGGGACATAAATTTTTATATAATACATATAGGAATGAACCACTAAACCCTAAGTTTGTAATTACCTGTTAACTGTTAACTAATTACTTCCAATAAATATTATATTCTTTATATTATGTACATTGTAATACGTATTAAGACGATAAATACTACTACTTAAGACGCGTACGCGTTTAAAAGTTATATTAGCTTAACAGGCGGATCCCAGCTCGATCGAGGCAATCGCAAGGTGAGGTTCGAATCCCGCAGGGGACATCGACATCCTCTCAAGCAGCCTCGTAGGGTTTGCAATTTCTTTGGGATAGATTACTCTCTTTCCATCCCACCCGGTGTCGATGGAGCTAGACAAAATTAAACGAATCTCAAATAATTTAGTTAATAGGACTTGACCTTTAAAGGTTAACTGTCGTTTTCTATATGTATATGAAAAATTTAATAATAGAAACAGTATCAACCTAACAATAATTTTAGTATAATTTTATAAAGTGATATCAGAATCTTAAACAGGATTACTTTGTTAGTTTATTTGGATGTATCATCGATCGTTGTATACAGACAGCGGATGAGACTATCCTGGTGATAATCGATCTTTCAATTTGTGTCAAAGAGATGTTTACTTTGTTTTACTATTTATTTCTCGAACAGTTTAAGTATATTTTATGTAAATACTAGATAGAGCCTTTATTATGCGGTATAACTAATCATATTACGTACATGTGTTGTATGTTTATTTTAATATATTATAGGTAATGGTTATTAAGGATACGCGATTGGTCCTCACAATTGAATAAAATAGTTATACTTAGTCATTCATTTTACAAACAGTACGAGTACCTACTGTACTTTTAGCGCTTATGTCTTATTTTATATTTACTCAAATCCTATTTATTTAAGGATAACCAGAAAGAAACTCCGGCCTACCCTATCTCACACAATTATTAATTTATAGTATAGCATATGGCAGTTACTCAACACGCAAAGCCTCCAGAATTCGGCAGAGAGTGGGGAACGGAGTGCGTTAACACTAGGGTCCCTCTGCCTACCCTGCTGTGTGCGGGATACAGCGTGAAGCTGATTTTTTTCATACTCGGCCATCTTTCGAGATAATGCGTGTTAAGAAATGCCGCGCCGCGTTTTGGTCTTGGTCACCAGAATGAGGAAATGAAAATAATAAATCTTTCCTCCAAAATCAGGAATCGAATCCACATTCGCTGCGTACAGTAAGAGGCTTTACCACTGCGCTATAACGGTCTCGTTTACAAATAATCCATAAAAAAAATGTAAACAGGGCAATTTTTTTTGTTTATATTTCAGATAATATACCTAGGAGCGTCCCCAGCCGCTGTATATAAACAGCTTACCGAAGGTTCTTGGTCTCTACTGAGCTTCAGAGATGCGTCAGGCGGACCCCCGCTGTTCGATATATCGTTGTTAGATGTACTGCATGGTATGAAAGTGGCACATGACGCTAAGTTCTTCGATTTTGATCATTTTGATGCGGAGCAATATTTGTTTTATGAGGTTTGTGTTATTGTTATGAGTTGTATGTATATACATATGTATATTTACAGTGACCATTCAATGTGTTTGCTTATTTCATGAAAATTAATCATTTAGCTCTGCATTTTTTTAGCTTCACGCTGTATTCCGAATGTAGACCGGTAGAGCGGTAGGCAGAGGTAGCTCAGTTTTAACACACTCCCTACTTTCTGCCGAATTCTGGAGGCATTGCGTGTTGAGCGAAGCGAAAAAATGAAAATATAAAATTATTCGTAGTCTCGACTGGGAATCAAACCTGTCGCGTTTACAATCACACATTTGGGCCCCTGCGCCACGACTGGTGCTATATCATCTTTAAATTTGATCGCCTATATCCTATATAATTTTTTTAAATAATTTGTAGTCAATAATATTCAATTGGAGATCTTTAAACTTAAGATTTTTTTTATCTAAATAATTTTATCTTCTTAGAATATTTTTTAGTAGAATATTATTTAAATATAGAAATTTTAAAAATATAGAATATAATGACCATTAATATTTATGTCTACTCAACTAATGTATGTTTTTATACATTTACAGAAAGTCGAAAATGGTGATTTAAACTGGATAGTCCCAAGTAAAATGTTAGCATTTTCTGGACCACATCATCGTTCTCGACTCGATCGGGGCTATCCTTTACACAGTCCGGAACACTACCACGAGTACTTCAAGAAACATAACGTTACTACAATAGTCAGATTGAACAAGAAGTCGTACGACGCAAAACAGTTTACTGCACACGGTTTCGAGCATAGAGAATTGTTTTTTGTCGATGGTTCGGTTCCATCGGACTTGATTGTGAATAGGTTCATTCGTATTTCTGAAGCAGCGAAAGGGGCTGTCGCTGTGCACTGTAAAGGTACTATTACATATTTTTGTCATTGAATTACTTAACAAAATAAATCAGCTTCACGCCCTATCCCTCATATAGCAGAGTAGGCGGAAGGAATCCAGTGTTGAGACACTCCGTTGTCCACTTTACGCCGAATTTTTCGAGGCATTGCGTGTTAAGTGGCGGAACTCAACGCCGTGCTATTGTCTTGGTGCCAGAACGAAATAATAATTCATTCACCTGAGTGCGGATCGAACACACAACCGTTGCGTTACAGTTACGGTTGTCACATATTAAATACTTTTGTTTAAACAACCATTTAATTCTTTAAATAAAAAAATCATATACCTTATAATTTTTAAATTTTCTGACATATATGAGCTTTAATTGTAATAATTTTTTATATACAATTTTAGGTACAATATCTACATTTTAATATACATTTCCTTTTGTTTCAGCGGGTCTAGGCAGAACTGGCACTCTAATAGCGTGTTATATGATGAAGCATCACGGTTTCACGGCGCGTGAAGCGATTGCGTGGCTGCGTGTTTGTCGACCGGGATCTGTTATTGGACACCAGCAGTGGTTTTTGGAAAAGTAAATATATTTTTCATATATTGTAATATATATTTTGCAGTTTCATGTTGTATCTCGTACACTGTTGTGTGGTGTGAATTCTAGAGACATTATATATTGAATGGCGGAAGTCAACGCCGCACTTTGCCTCATTACTAGAGCGAGGAAATGAAAATATTTAATTATTCAATGCCTCCAGAACTCTTCGGAGGGTGGAGAACGGAGTGTCTTGACACTAGGTTCTTTCTGCACGTCCTGTTGTGTGCGGGATAAAGCGTGAAGCTGATTTATTTATTTATTATTATTAAAATTCGCAAGCTATCGCATTTATAGTTGTAAGCTTCTGCCCCTGCGCGACGACTGGTCTCAACCTTTTTTTATGTTTTGAACTTTTGTTTTAGTATCCAAACGAGAATGCACGCGCTAGGCGAAGCTTACAGGCGTCGTCTCAATATAACGAGTTTTCCTGTATTTACCCGTGGCATATACAGTGATTTACCTCCGGAACCTATAATGGAACATAAGCCTGTGTCTTTACAGACTATATTGAATAGTAAGAATAATAAGGTAAGTTTGATTTAGTTTGACGGTTGTTGCAGGTTCGATTTTTTTTTTGGTAAAAAATATTTTGTTTATAGTATAACTATAATAAAACACTTTTTTTAATGAGATAAAAAATATATATTTATGACATGATAATCTGTGGTCAGGACAGTTATATTAATCCTACTAATATTGAAAAGTGAAAGTTTGTGAGGATAATTGAGTGTTGTTTCTACTTTAAAAAATAGCTACTCATCAGATTTATGTGAAATTTTACAGTAATAAAGCTTATATATCACAGAATAACAGATAGGCAATTGACGTAAAGATTTTGTATAATTTGACTAAATTATTATAACAATAAGTGAAGTCGCCAATAGGTCATTATCTTTAAGCAACATACTTTAGGCATTTTTTTAAATATATCTTGTATTCCAGTTGGATAACGCAAACGTTCTCAACGCAAACGAAACGGATTCAGAAAACAACGTCACTTCCGTTATCGGCAAATACAAAACTACCGCCACACCAATGCTGCCAACCAAAACTGTTTTCACACCGAAAACGATGAACTACATGATGCCAACTAACAACATCCGGAACGCTAATAATAGCAACCTTAAACCTCAACCAAGAATAATGAATAATACGCTAAAATCCTACGCAGCTAAAACTTCTACTTTCCCGCCAACCAGAAGTGCTAATTCTCAAGTTAAATTAACCGGGGTTAAAACTCCGTTTACGGGAAAAAACAGTTTCCATGGTCAACGTGCTAATTTAGCACGTCCCGCTTTACCATATTCTCATGGCAGTAGTCCAATAAAAACTTTCACTAGAAAAGCCATTACTAAAATAACAACTAACGATTCTTCCGTAGTATCGACTTTAACTAATGTAACTTCGACGCTATCTGCGTTAACGGAAAACTGCCATTTGAACGGAAAAAACCGTTTACCATCCGAACCTAATCTAAAATCAGTTACACAAAACAAAACAAATATTCCGCGAAAAAAATTAATAGTCAGATCTAATTCCAATTCGCGGAAGAAACTTCCTAAAAATCTTCCAAAATCTGGTTTGGAAGCGAATCAAGAATTGTCTTCCAGTGATACCAACATAACAAATATATCATCGGATTCCCTCGAAGCGCCGTTCCGTTTCCGTAGAAAACGGGACAAATCAAAAACACCAGAACCAATGGATTGCTTATCGAACTCAGTGATAACAGCCGACGTCACTCCCGACAATTACGAAGAAACGAGCAATTCTCAAGGAAATAAATTATATAAAATAAAAGCATTAAGGAAAAAATGTCCGGCTTTCGGTGTTAGTTTGTTGAAAAAAGATGGCGTTCAAACCAGGTCGAGTAGTTGCGCGAGTGGCTCGACCGTTAAAAAAAAATGATTTTGTAGAACTAAATGTTGATAAATTTGTTTAGGTGCTAACTAATGTTTTGACTGAACTAATTTAATACTACTGTTTACTACTATTCTCATATCAGGTGACACGTTATCTTATATAGTATTTGCGGTATACTGTTTTTTTATATATTTTTAAAATGGCTGGTTTCATTTTTTTGTCTAACCTATGTAATTTATGGATTACTTTTTTTAATATCAATGAATTTCTAAATATGATTATTATTTTTTCAAAATCATGTAATGAATTTATTTTAGCATTATTTTATAGTTTAAGATCTATATAACAAGAAGGAATGAAAAATATAACTCTGTCTCTTTCTAACATATCTTAAATCATATTAACTCCGCCAGTATATTAATAATATGATAAAAGTTCTAAACAAATTAATCAAATTTTGTTATACATATATTAGTATTACTCTATAATAAGCCTAAAGAAAGTATATCTTAAAATCGATTTACCTAGCAAAAATCGACTTTAAACAGTCGATACAAAATTGATTTATTTATAAATAATTATATTATCTGTTAAACGTGTTAGTGCGTT
Source organism: Heliconius hermathena (assembly GCA_013403705.1). Taxonomy (NCBI): domain Eukaryota; kingdom Metazoa; phylum Arthropoda; class Insecta; order Lepidoptera; family Nymphalidae; genus Heliconius; species Heliconius hermathena. Next base: position 34,810 of record JAAIXJ010001735.1, read on the forward strand.
TTTTTATTCGTGTTAGAATTACGTGTAAGTATTTTTTTGTAATTTATTATTACAAAAGTGATGATCGAATGCCATTTCCGTTGCGTCTATTGAGCTTCCCGTTGTTTGTTTAGATTAGACGTTTCGTGTTTATTGTCTTATTAAATATATATTGAGTTATTAAAGTAAGTTAAGATGATCTAATAAGATTAGAAATTTATTAAATATTGTTTTTTATAACTTGTTTTAAAGGTATAAAGAGGAGTTAAAAGTTGATGAATTCCAATGAAATAAATATGCAGCAGATATCTTTCAGCTTTTTGACATTTTTTTATGTTATAAAAATATTTTAGTAGTGTCATCATCAGGTAATGATCAAAATAATTAAAAGAAACTTATATTAATAACTCTGTATACGTATAATATGAGTGTAAATAAAATATATATAATACTAAAGATGCTCACAATTACAATTTTTATTGCTTTTTTGACATTTTTATTCTATTTAAAAGTATTATGTTTTACGACGTTGAATATTAGAAAGCTTAATGCAAAAGCTACATTATTTACTATTAATTAGGTTTTTATTTTCTTACATTTTATTTCTATATACATATATAAATAAACCGTGTCACAAACTACTAGTGTGTAATGTCATGCATAATGCAATTTAGTTGTAAATGTGGTTCACTTCATAATAGTTAGTGAATATAATGAGATTTATATATTTTATAATGTACTGTGTGCAGTCGGCAAAATATTTTTTAAAATAGTTTTATTTCTTTTTCTCATGAGTATTCATTAAGATGTTATTTCTTTAAAGTGGGTCTAATGGTTTTAAATAATTCAAATGGTTATAAATATTTTCATTAAATAGTGTCTATATGCTTCTTTTATTACTGTTTGAAACTCTTTCTGTATAAAAACAGTAAAAAAACTTCTATGTACCCACTATTATCAATTCCTTAAAATATTGACATATGAAAATTATAGCTTTTTTTGTGGACTGTACTCAAAAAAAAGTCTTAAACACGAATTTATAGTATCATATCAAATTTCTATACTATATAGTTTCCGACTATGAAATATTATATATAAAGTTTATAGACTCCATTCTACGTTAAAGACTACGCCATTTTTATTATATTGTTATATATACACTATAGTTACGTCTTTTAACTTCATGCTGTATCCCGCATATAGCAGCGTAGACAGAGAAATATACTCCGCTTCTAATTTCCGCCCAATTTTCGAGACATTTAGTGTTGAGTGGCGGAGTTCAACTCTGCTATTTATCTTGTTTTTGTGTAAGGAAATGATAATTCATTCTTCAAAGGAATAGGAATAGGAATCGAACCCACACACACATACACGTGTTGTACCGCGACGGCTTCGTTACAAGCCTATAATTTATATCATGTTTATTTCTGCCTCTTTCTGTTTCTATAGTTTATTTGTAAACACTTTATATATGGAATTGATTTAATTATTAATAACATTGTGCCCCAATTTTTTCTTCATTTTAATATTGTTACATAGTTTAATAAAAATGTACAGTCGTGTTCAAATTACAATTGGCAATTAGTATAGTTAGTTAGTGTCTTGCCAAAATTAATTAGAAAATATGTGTAATTGTAATGAAGATATGAATAGATTGAAGTTTTATATTAATATTTTAACAGAAGATATCAATAAATAGTCTAATGATTTTACAATTAGAGAAGAATAAAAAGAATTGAAAACTCAAATAATAAATATTAAAAAAGACACTGAAGTTGACTTCTTTCTTCATAAAGAAAATGTTGTATATTATACATTGCTTAAGTTTATAACATTTTATTATCTTAAAACCCTTCTTGTGTTTGTGCACGAGAATAAGAAAAAAAGAAAATTTAAAAAACTACATAGACTACTACAGTGGCCAATCTGCCATTCAACAGCTCCAGAATTATTGGAAAGTGGGGGACTGAGTGTCTTTACACAAGGTTCCCTCTGCCTACCCTGTTATGAGCGGGATACAGCGTGAAGCTTATAAAATAAATATAAAAACCTACATCCTTAACTTAATCTATTCATATCTTTCGTTATATTGTTTATTCCTAACTTGTCGAAGTACAATCAAATCTCATAGATGTTACTATTTAATTGTTCTAAGTGTGAAAGCAGCCTAAATTAAATTAATTAATATAAGGCAGCTAGACAGGCCCAAATTAATTAATATAGGGCAGCTAATTTTATGATGTAATTTGTCCCTAGAGTAATGTCATATCTGCAAAATAATCATAAACAATTAATTAAGATAGTTTATATTAGCAAAGTTGATTAGATCGTTACATATTAGAAAGTTTAATAATAATATTCTGAGGTTTTTTAACATATGTTAAAAAAGTATGATGTGACAAAGAAACTGAAAAAAAAATTTAAGTCTAATTTTTTTTATTCTTAGCACCAAATGTTTTTAAAAAATACATATTTAGCTAAAAGCGTAGTGTTTTCAAATAATTAATAGTAATTTAATTTGCAGATAACACATTCTTCTTCGGACAGTATAAATGTTTGTGCCGTACATGGATGGTGGTGATGATTATTGTAATGTTGCAATTGATTTATTTTTAAATAAATTCAAAATTTTTGATTATAGAAATAAGTAGTTTAAAGCGTTAAGAAATAATTTCGTTTTTAATGGCAAAAACTTATAATTTTCTTAAATATTCACAAGTATTTAAAAGTAATACAATTGCAACTCAAATCGATTTGCTATATATTCATATTATATATATTATACATTATTTATACATTGATTGATATTTTTTTATTTATTTTATAGATATATTTCGATTTTTATAGATTGGCAGTTGGGAAATATTTTTATCACAAATAATATTTTATATATATAAATAATTCTTATATGATTATGTTACTATTGTATAACATCGAGTATCGAAGCTATTGGAAAACGTTAATTTTTGATTTAAATTTGTTTACATTATTATAATTTTGTGAAATATTTCGTTATGTTTTGAGAACACTTTGTTTTTTTTAAGGTTATATACACAAGATATATTTAATTACTGCATTCTTGTAAAAAATATATATATTTTCGGTTAAAATTTTATAAGTAAACAAATACTTCCATTTATATTTCTTTTCTTAAATGAAATAAAAATATTTTTAATATTTTTCATATATTTTTTTGTGGCAGTACTTACGTATATAAAGGATATTTTATTTACTATATTAATTTTGCAATGACATGTGCATTTTATTTATAAGACTTATATTTTATTATTATTGTATTTTCATCATAATATTAAGATAACATATTTTTTTATTGTATTATTTTTATATTTTTTTATAATTTGGTGCGATGTGAAGCGAAACAGATAGGGACCAGTATGCTAGAACGTTTGTTGTTTAGATATAATTTAAATTTATATTACGTTGTGATCTTGTTCTTATAATCAGTTACTAATGCGATTACCTATAGGTATGTATATACGGAACACTTCGGTGTAACGAACGCTTTTGCTTAATAAAATTAAAAGATTATATTGCCATTAATTTATTCGTTTTATTTTTATTCTTTTGAAGTACATTTATTAGATGTTGAAACATTCAAATATCGACTGAGTATCGAGTTTAAAATCTTAAATACAGATTTACTTGCGTTGTATGTTAGAAGTCCTTTGATGAGTCCCACCTTACAATATAAATATTGTTCATAAATTGAGTACATACAAGATTGTGGGTTCGATTCCCACTCGAGAAAATGAAATATTTATTTAAATGTATATTTCCATTTCTTCGCTCTGGTGCCGAGGCAAAGCGCGGCTATGTGTTCCGCCACTCATCATGCAATGCCTGCAAAATTCGGTGGAAAGTGGGGAACGGAGTGTCTTAACACTAGGTGCCCTCTGCCTCTGCCTCTGTGTGCAGGATACAGCGTGAAGCTGATTATAAATTGACTGTTGAGTTATTGTTTTTGTACTCTATCGACTGCGCAAGTGCAAGATACATGCAGATAAAATGTTATAACAATGTGATTAGACGTTTTTTATTGAAATTTTAATATATAGAAATTTACGATAAAAAATACAATAATGTTTAATATCCGTTTTATTTTAAATAAAACAAAACACCAAACAATGATATTACAAAAAAATATTTAAACAATAATAAAGTATATAACAATTATTAAGTATAAATGTTTTTAAAAAATAAATAAATATTAAGTAACATTAAATATTTTAAAAGGCCTACTAAATCGATGGAATGAATGTAATTTTTACATTTTCTTGCACTTTTAAAAATCGAATTCTATAAAAAGTAAAAGCTTATAGTTACTACTGAATAATGATTTCATGAAAAGGCCTTCATGAATTTAGATTTACGTATTTATTAATATAAAACGTGTAACACAAAGATAACTTTACGTCATTGTACTTGGATTATTAAGGAAAAGAAATATTTGACAAACATTACTGCATACTGAAACTCGTGCTTCTTAGACACATTTTATATAAATTAATAAATAAATTAACTTATTATACATAAAAATTTGCGCTCTTTTTGTTTTATATAGAAAAGTAGTAAAAGCAGATTTCACAGTACCTGCTTTATTCATTAAATATCACTACAACTAATTCTATTACAAGCTACCATATATTATAATATATATTAAAATTCATATTCTGACACTATGACAATAAGTCGAGCGACTGCGCTGCCGGCGAACTGCGCCCTCTGGTATAACGACATAGTAAGTTCTAGTTCCACTACTTGTGGTCCTTCGAGCGAGCATTGTAGGAAAATTACACATACGTTGTTTGTTGGTCGCATGCTGTAAGAAACAATTAGTTTTATTTAAAATATAACTAAAAAATGATTTTTTTATTCGAATTACAGTTTATTACATTTTCAATATATATCCATTCAATTGAAATGTGTTTAGTTTTTATGAATGAAATCATGATATCTCATATATTCCACAATATATTTCACAAGTAGAGGAAACTTTCTTTAAGTAACTCCGTTCCTCAAACTTACTTACTTACTTACTTACCAGAGTGGGGGAATAAAAATAAAATATTGGGAATAGAAATGAAATGTTGCGTTGACAGTCACCAGTTCAATTAGTCAAGATTTATTAAAATGTTGTATTATTGAGATTCGGTTTTTTGTTAAAATTTAGAAAAGTATTTTATTTAATTGTTCTACTTTAAACATTATTTCTTCTCTCTCTTTTATAGATACTCTTTATGACCAAAGCAACAATAAATACAACATAGGTAATAAATTATAAAAAACAGCAGATTACCCGAAACAACTGATATCAGCTGGTGACACACCAGGTGATGCTTTTACATCAATAAGACGCATTTCGAAGTGTACCACCGATTGTACCCAAGCCGGGCCTTGCATTGAGAATAGGTCTACCTGTAAATATAAGATTTACTTTTTTAATAGAATACATATACATTTCATTCAATCGAGTTTAGAAAAGTTAATTACTATTTAAAATGAAAAAAAAAATGTTATGAAGGGAATATAATTATGATGGAATGTATTTTATTTATAGCTTTTAAGAAAATAAGCGCCAATATAAATAACAACGTAGATGCCTGCGACTAGAAACGAGAAAAATTATCTGTCTGTATTAACGAGACAAAGCGCAGTGTTGGAGTACCGCCACTCAACACGCAATGCCTTCATAATTCGGCGAAATGTGGGGAACGGAAGTGTTTTAATGGGAACGGATTGTCTTAACACTAGGTCCCCTAGTTATCTTTGCTGCCTGCTGCCCTGCTGAGAGCGGGATACACAAAATATGATTATACTTACACTGCCCATCGGTAAAAACAAATTAGCCACAAATGTTATAAAATTATAGCTGTATGTACTCGGCTGATGCAGACACGTCCAGTCAGAGTGTGGACACATACGCTCAGTCCTTGTGCATTTACTGTAAAAATGGTTAAAATATCATTGATCATAAGGAATAATTTTTTGTTTATATTATGTGTAAATTATGAAATAATAAAAGTTAATGTTAATATATTGTAATCATAATCATCAACAATTACATCAGCATTTTGACGCCCATTCACGCCCTGGACCATAATCTTCACCCAAAGAAGTTAAACCAACAAACATTGAAACCAATAATACATTGAAACTATAGACACATTAGGATAAGGCTCAAAATTCATAGTAAAGAAATAGATACATGCAATTTCCGTTGATTATGAAAAAGAAGATAAAATGTAGTGATAATCTTTTTCATAATCAGGTTAATTATAAAAAAAATGTAAAAAAAGATAAAAATATTCGAATTAAAAAATTAAATAACAAATCTCATTAATTAATCTTATGAAATTTACTTGATTCATGAAATTTATATGTACATTGTAAAAAAAATAAGAAATATATAAAAAAATATATATTTACTGTTTCCCTTCAAGATGGTATCCGGAAGGACAATTAATGTGGTGGCAGTGGTAGCTGCCGTGCGTGTTCTGACACACCTCACCTTCACCACGACCACAGCGCGCCTCACCGGATTCACATTCATCGATATCTGATATATATATATATATATATATATATATATATATATATATATATAAAAAACAAATTAATAATAAATCCAATCAATCAAAAGCAATATCAATGCGTAGACATAAGAGCGTCGAATAAGAAATACACACAATACAAAAATATTTAGTATTTAATTAATAATAGTTTTCTTTTTTTTAATTTATTTTACAAATAAGGTTGATGATATACATATATATGCTACATGTTATTTCTTCAGCTTCACGCTGTATTCCGCATGTAGAGGGTAGGCAAAGCCTAGTGTTAAGGCTTTCCTTCGAATTCTGAAGGCATTAAGTGGCGCGTTAAGTAGCGGAACTCAACGCCGTGCTTTACCTCGATACCAGAGCGAAGAAATCAAAATAATAAATATTCCATTTCCTCGAGTGGTGATCGAACTCACAACCGGTCGCCGTTACAGTTACACGCTTGTGCTCCTGCGCCACGGCTTGCCTGACACTTAGACTTATATTACAAATCCATTGTTATTGTCAAAAACAATATCTTGTAACATCTATGCCTTACCTATGCATGTTCGTTTGTCCTCACTTAACCGGTATCCAGTCGGACACTCGCATTTATAGGACCCAGGTACGTTAACACAAGTCCCGGCGCAGAGACGACCACGAGACCGAGCCCGCGCCCATTCTTCGCATTCATCAATGTCAACGCATGTTCTATAATACATATATGTAGTAAATTAAAAAAAATGGAGCGCTAGTAATAAGTAACTTGGTGCATTACTTTTAGCGTGTATAACGTTTTGCATTGCTTGATTTTTACTTGATTTAGACTAGAATAGTAGAGTAAATAAAAATTAATTTAGTTTTTGAATCCACATATCCATATTGTGCATGTTAAAATTACAAAAGTTTTGATATGACATACGCCATTGCGGTGCCGCACTGGAAATGCTATAGTGAGGCGGCGTGAGTTTAGATTTTCTCAGTCTGGTAACAAAACAAGACGCGTCATTGAGTTGCATCCCTCAATACATCTCTGTAAGTTAGGAACGTAGTGTAGGTTCTCTCTGCCTAACCTGTTTTGTGAGGGAAAGCGTAAAGTCCCTTATTATTGAATAAAAAAATAGAGGGCGGTTAGGAAAATATTATCGTTGCTATTTATATGATGTGCTACTTCTAAGCTTCCCGCTTTTCATGTAAAAAAAAATAAATAAATCTAAAATTCACCTATTATTATTATGTAACCTATATCCTCTATTACAATAGCATCTGTATCCGCCCCACGCGTTGGCACATCCATGTTCACAAAGAGACGGAGAGTCGGAACACTCATCGACGTCCACACACACTTTGTCATTTGACGGCGCATTTTGGAAACCTTCTGAACACTCACATCTATAGGATCCTACTGTGTTCACACAACGTGCATTGTATGAGCATGTCTGGAAAGCAAAGGTTTCTTGAGAGACTTATAACAAAAAAGAAATAAAATATTTTATTCAACTTACAAAAGTCATTATGAATGACTTTTGTAGATTTAATAAATCTACAAAATTCAATTCATTTAATTAGGATCCAAGACTCAAGCTTACATTCTGTTACTACTATAACAGATGTTAAGCAGAAGTTCTCCAAACGGACGAAAACTGACGAACAGAGTGCTCTAACACGATATTTCCTCTGTCTTCCTTCTTTATATTATATATCTTCTTCTTTATATTATATTTATATTATATTCTAGATAGATACAGCGTGAACCTAAAAAAAAAAAAAACTTACATTTCCATAGCTGCACTCATCGATGTCTTCACAAAGCTTGCCAATGTTCCTATGTCCGGGCGGACACTGACACGAGTAACCTCCATAGAAGTTCTCACACCGTTGCTGCGGTCCACATTCGGAGACATTCCGCGAGCATTCGTCAATGTCTAAATTGATTATATATGTTATCTTATTATTAAAATTTGAGCCAAATTAAATATGAATAAATGTGAAGAATGAACGCCATGGTTTTAATTATAGTTATTTGTTTTGGGAGTAATAATATTTAAAATTTCGTTCTTAATTCAATGTGCGTCTCAATAACTCCACCTGCTCTGAATGATAGATAAAAAAATAAAAAAATGAGCTCTTGTACCAGATAAGAAATAAATAACAATATATTAATGAGAATGTATATTTTATTCTAATTAAAAATGTTGTTATAGTAACTGGAGATGAAAACAATAATGAAAAATATTTTTAAGGCGCAGGTGCAACAGTTTATGTTGACAAGTGGGAAACAGGTCTTAATACTAGGTTCCCTCTGCTTACCCTGCTGTGTGCGGGATACAGCGTAAAGATGATTTTTTTGACAAAATTGAGCGCGTTCATTCAGACAAACTGTTTTGCTATATTTGTAATATTAGTGTAGATAAGCAAATTGTTATTTGTAATATTAGTGTAGATAAGCAAATTACCTAAACAAATTCTATCAGTAGTCAGTATATATCCCCATGGGCAAGTAGTAACGACAGCACCACTGTCGTGTAACCTGGTGTATGTTGGTCGCACATAGCGAGTACTTCTTTGACCATATTGGGCTCCTACTGTTATCACAGTGGAGTCCGGAGTGTAGGCTGGTGGAGTTTCATGGTATGCTGAAATAATATATTAAGAGTAAGTGAACTTAGATTATCAACAATAACGCTTTAATTAATCTTATTTTAAATTAAATTTTATAATTATTCTAGTTATAATACATTTTAATGAAGCGGAAAATAGAGATCAGAGTGCCTGATTTGCAGCCTTTGCAGGATACAGCGTTTATTTATCCTAACAGGAGTGCAGTGGGACAGTGTCTGACTGGAGGCGTCTGTTCGATCCACACTAGATTCACATCCACTCGACATATGTAAAATATTTTCATTTCCCTCGCTGTGGCACATGAAACGCGGCGTTGAGTTCCATTACTCAACACGTAATGCTGAATATTGAGCGGTATGTGGAGAACAGGGATATTTTAACACTAGTTTCTTTCTGGTTACCCTTCTGGGTATATGTATGTATGAATACACCATGTCTTAAAAATTAATAGTCTTCGAGGATTTCTCTTACTATACGTAGGCGTCGCGGAGCTAGCTCTGCAGCGGGCTCCACAAATGCAATTGTAGCCGCCTTCCGTGTTAACGCATTCCTCCTCTGGTGCACAACTTGCTTTTCTCGTTGCACATTCATCAATGTCTTTAAAATTAATAAAATAAAATTAAATTAAATTTGATTTTTTTTGGCTCACACATAGATAAAATAAATATATTAGTATAGTAGCGGCCCTCTCAGGGCTTCGCCCGCTTAAAATACATGATTATTGATTTAATAAGCAGAATTAATTGACAACTATAATGACTTCTAATATGATTTTTTTACGACATTATCGTAATTTCTATAAGATTTTTTGATTGTTTCGAACTAAAAAATACGACCAATGTTGATATTTGATATTCATAAAATATACATAAAGCTAATTATATAATTTATTAATTATTTCATAAAGCTTATATTTGTAACATTATAATAGTGCTTCAAAAATATATATTTTTATCAACAGTCATATAACCAAGACGTTTCGAATGTCATTCCGAATGCGCTGGTAAGATTCCTGGCTAAAAGCCAGGAATCTTATCAGCGCGATTGCTATATAGCATTCGCAGGCAAACTAATGCCTTGAGTTCATTCAAATGACGATAACTTTTTTTTTAATGAACCGATTTTGATGAAACAAACTTTAATTGTTAAGTTGAGTTAAAACAAAGCTATTGGTAAAATTTTTAAGTAAATTGGTTCCGTCTTTAAGATAAAAATGTGACCATACATATCGACAGACAGACAGACAGACAGACCAGAAGTTAAAAAAATATATTTTTGCTTTCTATTATTCTTTTTAAGTGTCCATCTATCCATTTCATTCAAAATTACTAAATGAACAGATAAAATATTTTTACTCTCTTATTATATATAGAGATTAAAAAAATATTCGACTTTTTGTTCCTCCCATACCAAATGCCAATACCTAATATTTTGAAACGTTATTAACAGTTACATGACAGTTTAAAAATTAGTGTATTTATACACAAAAGATAAATTTAAAACATAAAATATTATAAAATAGTAAATGAATTATAATTATTATATTTTATTTCGATAAACAAACACTTACCAACACATTTTCTTTGTCCAGGACTATATATGAATCCGAGTTCACAATTTTTTGGAGGATTATACCGACTGCCGTATGGTGACCATGACCACTTAGGTGTTGTGGACGCTAAAAAATATGAATATAATTTAAAATTTTACTTCATATTATAAGATTGTTTTCAAGATCGAAAAAATAACGTAGAAGAATCATTATACTAACGCTACTTGAACTTTTGAACTATAATATTTTTGAACAATTTAAAGGAGACGGAAAACAGAATTGTTTTAGAACCTTAATCATATAAATAATCCATTACAGTACTATGAAAATAAAATATTTGTTTATTTTAATTAAGTCTAAGTATTCTAACGCACTTATTAGTGCATATAATTACAGTATAAATAAAGAAAATTTTAAAGAATATTTTTTTACTAAATAATATATTACAAAATTAAGACATAATAATTAAGACACAATTAAGATAAAATAAAGTGCAATATTGAATTCTACCTCTCAATACGTCGTGTCATAAATTCAAGTGAAAAATGGAGAAGAAAGTGTCTTAATACTAAATTCCATCTGACTACGTTACTATATGAGGTAAAGCGTGTAAATAAAGAGATATTTACAAATTTCTTACCAACTGTAGTAACTTCAACGAATCTCGGTGTCGTTCTTTCAGTAGTAGTGGTCCTGGGAGTGGTGGGTGGCGCACGAACCACACATTTACCGGATTCGTTTCTAATATAACCCGATTTGCAACTACATTCGAAGTTACCTGGTCTATTTATACATACTTCTGAGGATTCACAGACACTGGCGCTTATTCTACATTCATTTATATCTAAAAAAATAATATTTTATAAAATGTGGATATCGTAGCGCAGTGAGACAGCGTCTGGATATATAAGTTGGTACCCCATTCAGAGGAATTAATTATTTTCATTTTTCTGTTCTGTTAAGATGAAGGACGGAGTATATTCACACTAAGTTCTCTTTAAGTATGTGATGTAAGATGTTATTGTGGCAAATATATATCTGAGGTTGATTTTCTAACTTAAAAGTATCACTTTAATTATAGTTATACATTATAACTTTAAGAGTACATATACTCAAATGTGAAAATTTGTTGTAACTACTTGAAAAAAGTTAAAACTAAAAAGATATATTAATTATTTTTATTCACTATTTAACAAACAACTAAATACCTTATCACACTTCTGTTTTCTTATCTTAAATACAAAAGAAAAAGAATATGTAACTTATACTCACCAACACATACACCATGATCATTCCTCTCGTATCCATCTAAACAATGAAGATCATTGGGATTAAATTCATTTTCAGGTTTATCTTTTTCACTTAAAATACTCCACGTATCCTTTGGTATGGCACTTGTATTAACTCCATAACTACCATCAGGTTGCTTTTCTGCTGTAACTACAAATGGATCTCTGGGATCAGTTATCGTAACTTCCGTTGTAGTAAATGATAATTCTGGTCTTCTTGGATAATTTGGATAATTGAATGGTCTTCTTGGAGTAGCTGTTGTAGACGTGGTCCGAGGTCGGTGATTAGCTCTTGGATAATATGGATATCTTCTGGGAATTGTTGGTTTAGTGGTAGTTGAGCTAGTGATTGTAGGCATTGTCGTTGTGGTTGTACTACTAGTTGTTGGTTTGGGTGTTGTTGTTGATGTTGTTGTTGGCTTAGGCGTTGTTGTTGATGATGTTGTTGGTTTTGGAGTCGACGTTGTGGATGTTGTTGATGAAGGAGGGGCAGGCGGGATAGAGGGAGATTTCTCTGTTTCCGTTTCATTATATTCCCTATTTAGATAGAAAAAGTTTACTTGAATATACATATTATGTCTAAATATTGCCATTTTATATAAATAACTTGTCAGGTTGTAATATTGTAATGTAATGCGGCGAGCCAAAATTTACTTTTTTCTAGCTTCATGCTGTGTTCTGCATATAGCAGAGTAGGCAGAGAACACCTGGGAACCTAGTGTACGTAGTGTGTCGTGTATAGTCACTTCGTTTTCATTATTTTATATTTTTTAACAACAAATACAGAGTTCAAATTTGATGAAATTGGTGAGAAATTTCAATAATTTGAACTTAGTTACTTTTTGTTTATCTCAATAATCGTTTGTAAACACAATACTCCGCTTTATGCGCAATAGGTACAGTGTGATAAAAAAATAAAGACGAGTGAAAACTTACTCATCGTAATATTCATATTCATAAGCGGGGTCTGGTGTAGTAGTGCTTGTACTAGAAATAGCATTTGTAGTACAAATAAAAGATCCGAGAACGTTAAGGCACTTTAGTCCACTGGCACAATTGTCCAATTTCAACGCACATTCATCAATATCTGGAAAATATAAATAAAATAGAGCTTCATGCTGTATTCTGCACACAGCAGGGTAGACAGAGGGAACCTAGTGTTAAGACATTTCGTTCCCCACTTTCCGCCGAATGGCGTTGCATATTGAGTTGCGGAAACTGACGCCGCGTTTTGTCTTGACACCAGAGCGAAAAAATGGAAATATAAATTTAAATAAATACTTCACTTCCTCGATTGGTGATCGAACCCACACTCAGGCACGTTCACAGTCACACTTTGTGTCCACCACGACTGGCTTCAATAAAATACATTTAAAATTAAACGTATAAAAATTTTGAACAAATTTTGTTTTTTAAATAAGTATTTTTCTTTCCTAAGTGTGGAATAACACTTTAAAAATGTTAAAAATATTTAATAAATAGCATTCTCTCTTGCCAGACGATAATTCTTAGTAATTATCTTTGGGTAGCGGAAATTTGTAAAAATCTCCCTACAGAGATGCTAACATAAATAAGTTGTAACAACCGTATAAAAATTTCGACGTAGCTTGATGAGAACGTATGGCTTAGTGGTCAGAGTGCCTGGTCGGTTTTCAGGAGGTGCGGGTGCAAGTCCCGCTCCGTTCAAATTTTTATACGTTCTCTAAATAAGACTAATGCATATTATATTTTTAACATTACTACAATATCAATTTGAAATGTTTTCCTCAATATAGCTCAGGCCTTTTATGTCATACATTTAAAACTATCAGTCTAGAAATCTCGGAAATATTCGGCTTTTATCAAAGTTAAAGCTATTATACAAAATAATTTTCGGAGGCTGTGGCGAAAAAAATACTGGTAATTTATTTCTTGCAAGTAATTTCGAAAATTATCGGTATTTGTGCAGAATCTCTAAAAAAATCATAAGGCTAGCTTAATGACATGTTACTTCTCTCCTTACTCTGCAAACACCACAAAAAATAGGGTACTTTGAAAATTTAGCAGAATAGATAAAGCTTACCCATGCAAGAACCAGTCGTGGAGTCCAATTCAAATCCTTTTTTGCAACGACATTCATGACCTCCAAAAGTGTTAATACAATTTTGAAAGTGATCGCAGAGATGGCTACCTTCTCGACATTCGTCTATATCTGCAATCGTTAAAAATAACTGATTCAGTTTTTTTTTATATTTTTTGCAGAATCTACTCTTAAGAGTGAAGTACCGTTCTCCAAGCTCCGCCCCAATTTTACAGGAATCCAACGGCTTGCTAATAATAAAAACGGTTCTAATATTATTATGAAGATTAAAAAAAATGTTTGAATGCACTTTTCTCAGGTACTGGTTCAACTTTATTTTTAAAATTATTTTTGTGTTCAATTTTATCACGAAGGGTTTCCTGCCCTGAGAGTTTGGTTCCCACTGGTAGAAGTGAAATATTTAATAAGTTTCATTTCCTCGTTCTAATGAGGCAAATCGCACTGTTAAGTTCTGCCACTCCACACGAAATACCTCAACGAAAGTGTCGTAATGGGAACGGAAGTGTTCTAACACTACTTTCCTATAATAGTTATTTTCTGTGTCTGCTTTATGCGGGATACATCATAAAACTATACGAAAATATCGAGGAAGGCTACGTTACATTACATTGTTTTGATGCGTTCCAATCACTGTGTAGAGAAACCTAGAGAAAAAGCACTTAGACTCACTGAACTCTACAACTCTTAGTTATTTTCACTAAATCTAACTGGTGAAACCACAGGCATAAGCTAATAATAAATATAAACAATACCTTCACATATTGTTCCTCCAGGACGTATTCTGGTTCCTTCTTGACATGTTTTAGTAGCCAATCTAATAAATTGTTCATACTAGAACATTATTATCATAAAACGAATTTCGAGCATAATTATTATATCGTTCTTATAATTAATTACAACTAAATTGTATTTCATAGATTTTTGTACTCTTTGTCATTTTATGTTATAATAGAAGGTTGTGTGCCATTTTTATTATAATATATTCTTACATAATATGCACAAAATCATTATTTTATATACTACATATACCAAGATAGGCAGATAGAACCTTGTGTCAGAAGCTCATGACACTTCGTTTTCCGCTTTTTGCCCAGTCGTGACATTGTTTAATTGCGGAGTTAAAAGCAGCATTTTGTCGTATCAAAACGGGGAATTGAAAATAATGCTTTCAACTAAATGAGAATGAATCTTTTTAATAATCAACATTTATTTAAACAATAGGCACATACATATGTCACTAGGAGTAAATATTTCCTGAATTGCTTTTTACGATATGGAAGATAAAGAAAAATAAAAAGTAAAGTAAAAAAAAAAGATATTATAGAACATAGATATCCACACCAAAGATTGATGAAAATTAAAAAAAAACATATAAAAATATGAACATAGGGTGACTCGAACCCGCGCCTCTTGTGTACTGCGTTTTTTTATAAGAGGAGACATTTATTACTTTTATAGAAGTTATTTAAAATATTTTTTCTATGTTTTACATAAATACTTTTTTTTCTCAGCTTCACGCTGTATCCCGCACACAGCAGGGTAGGCAGAGAGAACCTAGTGTTAAGACACTCCTTTCCGCCGAATTCTGGAGGCATTGCGTGCTGAGTGGCGGAACTCAACGCCGCTCTTTGTCTCGACACCAGAGCGAAGAAATGGAAATATACATTTAAATAAATATTTCATTTCCTCGAGTGGGCATCGAACCCATAACCAGTCGCGTTTACAGTCACACTTTGTGCCTCTGCGCTATGACTAGCCTCAACTTACTTTGGTACTTACTTCGGTAAAGTGCTGATTTTCGATTTGCAATTGTAAGCCCCGGGAAGATTTATGCACACTTCACTACGTTTGCAAACCTCTGTACTTTCCTCACATTCGTCTATATCTGGAAATATAAAAAAATATAATATATAGCAAAATTAATTATAATCCAAAAACGAATTATTAAATAAAGTCTTTCCGGTGCGGCAGCATCTGATTATAAGCGCGGTAAATGCGACGAGTGTAGGTTCCATTTCCATTTCCTTAGGTAGTGATAATTACAATGCCTCGCTCTGATAAGAACATAAAGCGCGGCGTTAAGTTTCGCCATTCAATACGCAATGTATTGAAAATTGGTCGAAAAATGGTAAAAAGAATGTTATAAGGAGGATACAGCATCAAGTTAGAAAATAAAAGATTTAAAAAATGATTTTTATAAAACAGAGACAAAATAGATATGGTCTTCTCTTTGAATAATCATTGTGGAAAATAATGATGACAAAAATTTAAGTACGCTGCAATTAAAATCAAAATAACTCGAAAACAATATTTCATCAAAACATAATGATTTTTATTATTTTTAAAGTGTTATTCCTATTCCACTTAGGGAAGAAAAATACTTTATATTGTATAAAATTATACATATTCTAAAAAGTATTAAAATATAATGATACTACAATCGCAAGGCAGAATAGGCAATGATCAAGTGACAATTGAAATTAACTTCGGTATTCATAACAAAATATTATATTTTTAAGTATTATAAATAAAATTTTACTAACAAAAATCTAGTTATTTATGTAATTTTTTTCTCATTCTTACATTTATCCAACATAGCCAAGTAAACAGATAACCTAGTATTATTCTGTTCTTCACTACATTTTATGAAACAATATGAAAATGTTTTGTGTGAGTGATTTTCGTAATTTATCGTTGCCCTTTCAAGTTGTATAGGTATTTTTTCTATGAAAAATTTAGATTTAAAAAAGAAGGACACATATTTTCTGGAAAATTTGGATGAAAGGAAAAAGACAACGCACCAAGGAAAAAGACAAGGCATTTATTGTCTTCACCATTCTCGGTGGTTAGTGGCTCTCATGTCCTGCATCACGACATCTAGTCTAACTCTAGGGATAGATATTGCTAGGAGAGATAGGGGCTAATAATATAGAATATAGTTTGTATTACCCAAAATTCGTACGGGAACGAGAGAAAGCGGAAAGTGACTCGTAGTTGTATATATAAGACATTAGGAACATACCTTCACAAACACCAGTATTTACATTCACTTTGAACCCGGGAGCACATCGCTTGGATACGTGGTCCTGACAGAAGTAATTACCATGAGAGTTTATACAGTGCTGGGAGAGTCTCTGACAGTCGTCTAGCCTTTCTTCGCACTCATCGATATCTATTTAAATCAAATATTTTTGTTTTTACTTTATTTCAAGCATATAGAAAAGTACATAAAATGAGGTACCTTGGTTATTTATATATACTGGTATATTATCGTGCAACCCACTATAAAGACATGATATCTACTGAATGCCGAATGCCTTTGTAAAATTAGATCAGGGACGCAGATATATAATATTTTAAATACTTACGCCTCAAATCTACGACGAAAATTGGATGAAACATGAACATTATTTAGTAAGACATTTTTAACTGAAACATGATGTCCAAAAAAATTATTAATTATATTTAATTTATTATATGTTTTTTACCAAGACATTCATCATCTGGCCCAGCTCTGAAGCCCGGAGGACATATGTCATTTTTCACAGTCGTAACGGTAGACTCAGACGTTACTTCAGGTCCACCTTCAGTAAATGGTTTGCCAGGCTTACCACCGCATTTGTAACCACCAATTGTATTTTCACATAAATATTTTGGACACGGAGGACTTGGAAGACGGCATTCGTTGATGTCTAAAATTTATGTTTCACAACATTAAGAGTCTCACATTTTTTTTTACTTTAAACTTTATCCCATATAGCAGGGTAGGAAAAAAGAACATAGTAATAAGATAGTCTACAACTCTACGTCCTGAGTGACATAACTTAAAGTCGCATTTTGTGTACCAGAATAGACAAATGAAAATATTTCATTGTTTTATTCTCTGTTCTTTATGGATGGAGGTTTTCCACAGTCATAGAGCTTGCAATGCATACAGAAGAGTATATTTTTTTTAATAAGAAAATACTAAGAAAAGCTAGTATGGATTTAAACTTACCATCGCATACTTGATTGACAACATTTCGTTTAAATCCTGCAGGACAACTTAGACCGACATCTCTTTTTTTCAATGGGACACATTTAAATGAACCTTCTGTATTGTGGCACACTGTATCTTTGGCAGTGCAAAGGTCGTCAATGGCTTCCGCACACTCGTTTACATCTATAAAAACATGCATTGTATTAAGAAATTTTACATTGGAGAATTACATTTATCAGCTTCACGCTGTATCCCGCTCACAGTAGGGTAGGCAGAGGGAACATAGTGTTAAGACACTCGGTTCCCCACTTTCTGCCAAATTCTGGAGGCATTGCGTGTTGAGTGGCAGAACTCAACGCCGCGCTTAACCTAGACACCAGAGCGAAGTAATGGAAATATAAATTTAAATAAATATTTCATCTCCTCGAGTGGGGATCGCACCCACAACCAGTCGGTTTTACAGTCACACCTCGTGCCGCTGCGCCACGACTAGCCTCCTGACTGGCCTGGACTGAGAATTTTACAATTACATTTCATTGTTAATAATAAATAAAATTTGATTAATTATTTTTTTGAAATCCGAAATTTACAAAATTTTGTACCCCTCCGATTGAGTCTAGAAAACACATTTATAACTAACCTACAATCTCGCTGTAAAAATATTTTTCCTAAATGTATATAATATCCGTAAAAATCTAGAAAACAACACATACTTTGCATACAGTTATAACAAACAAAAAAGTTTTCCGTCCCATCACCGATTGTTAGTATCCTACTTACCATGGTTTCACATAAATATTATTGGAACGCACACAATCAATGCAAAATTTTGGGATACCTTTACAAGTCTTTTTATCAGGTTGAAGCCTATACCCATCCCGACATTGACATCGCACCGCGCCGTCACCATCGGAACAAATATGCGCACAAGAGTTCACCTTACATTTTTCTTTCGGTTTGCTGGTCGTAGTTGTTTCCTCTTTTTTCTCTGTTGTCGTCTCCATCTTCTCTGCAACATCCTTAAAAAAATAAAACAACACGTTTTTGCAGAATGCATAATTTTTGTGTTCAAATAAAAAATTGAGAGAAATTAACATTCAAGTGGAAATGTGGCAGTGGCATACAATAACAGCTTTCAATCACTGCTTCAAATGAAATTACATATGAAAATGTGTTTAACACATGTCACATTCTAAGTGTCTGAGGTAAATCTGAACGCAGGTACAGCGGATTATATCAGAACATGATTTAATAAAGCCTAGCTGATAAATTGCCTATCAAAACACAAAAATATTTCTTATGTTCGAAGCAGTAGATTGGTCCGTTCAACCAAACATTTCATCTTTTTAATCTTAATATATTTATAATTTGATAACTTACCATACAACACTCGTAGTATGCTTTTTTCCTTAAAGCACTTGCGGGGCTGAAGAAGTCGTCCGAAAGAGATCCGCAACCAGACTTCCCCTGGACCTCTCCAGTCATACGCCCAACTGAGCACTCGTCACAGCATGACTTAAAAGTTCATATAACATTGATACTAAAATGTATCTATTATACACATATAATTTAAAAAGTGTATCTATTTCTTTATTTGTCAACAGAAATTCATATCTGACTACTTTGCCTGAACTTCTAGAAATGGTCCTAATTTATATTCAAGGAGTAACTCGACACTTTGGACTTTAGAATGTTAAATTCAGCCAAATTTCACGTTTCTTAAACCAGTAGGTTTTATATAAAAATATTATTCTAAACAAATATTAAATCTTATTTACCTTTCCTATGTCAGTTTTTGGAGTCAAACATTGTTTCGATTCCGACAACTTCATGCCAGCAGTACATTCGTCTTTTAGTCTACAACGGAAATAATATTACTTTATTTAATATATTTTACCATGCTGTTTACTTTGTTGTAGAGCAACTTAACAAAGTTATCGCATAGCTTAATACATTATTTAACCTTTTACGTAGCTATCATTAGCCCATAAAAAGATAAATGTATATGGGTAAAATTAAATTTGAGGACACATTTTTTGCCCCGAAGGCAATTTGATGATGTATTTGTAGTGTTGATGGAGATGAATAAAAGTCTACTTACGAATAGCACTGAGTTTAATCAACACCACTTTAAATGTACATACAGTGTTAACACAATTATACACGGCACGATATACAGGAAAGTCAACGACAAACATATATATAAAACAGAACACGACAAATACTGATTTGAAAGAAATAATAAAGAAAACAATGGAACGTATAGAAAGCGCATCGAGTGGCAAGCATCGACTGTGATTATTATAATATGCCGTCGACAAGCGGGTAGGAGTAAATATTTCTCCTCACCTGTTCAATCGACGGCAGCGAGCGCTTTTGTATAAATATACTAAATACGAATACTTGTTATAATAATTATATATATAAATTCTATTAAGCGTATGTATGTATATAAATGATAAATAAATAAATTACAATATTGAAATAGATAAATGACACACATTAAATAAACTATAAATATATATAATAGTTCCCTACACATTTTTATCAGTTTTCATGCAAAAGATATAATTAAAGTTATAATGCAGTTATAGGCGAAGTAAGCCTAATTTCGAGACACTGTGTTATCTGCCTTGCGTCCCTATGCTAACCGGCTATGCTACGAAACTCGACATTACGCTTTGAATTAAAAAAACAATTTATTTCTCAGATAATTTAAAAAATTATTATACTGACTTTACTTGTTCTTTACAGCAACTTTGCAAAGCTGCAATACAGGTTGCATTCTGTTCTGGTTCTATACTGCTTGGCGGTTCAATTTCCCCGCATTCCTCATTAGATAATGTTATTGCCATTGTTTCTCCATGATTGCAGCAAGACTCTGTAATTTCTAATTCTTCTTCTGATGTTAGTCCTGAAAAATATGTTTTGTTTAACTAACAAATTATGTATGTTATATGTAGTATAAAAAAGCATTGTGATCTTCGTCATCATCAGCCTGTCTTCGTCCACTGCTGGACATAGGCCTCTCCAATGCACGCCACTGAACTCGATCAAATTAAATGACAGAAATGATATTTTAGAATTTAGATGTGCATAAAAAAATTCAAATTTTAATTCTATTGAGATATAGAGCTAAAAGTGCACAATGACTGTTGTTACGAAGCCTAGTCGAAGAAATGTTTATAAATTAAATTAAAATTAAATTAGCTTCACGCTGTATCCCGCACACAGCAGGGTAGTCAGAGGGAACCTAGTGTTAAGACACTCCGTTCCCCACTTTCTGCCGAATTCTGGAGGCATTGCGTGTTGAGTGGTAGAACTCAACGCCGCGCTTAACCTCGACACCAGAACGAAGAAATGGAAATGACACCAGAGCGAAGAAATGTTTATGTTCAAAATAAACGTCTTCATGCAGAGGCGGACCGTGAATTATGGGGGTCTTGGGTTAATTATTATTTTGAGGGCTCTGCTAATTAAATAAATAATTACCATCTAATAAAAACTGTTTTCAATACCAATGTTGTAAATGTATAGAAAAAACCTCACAGTAGTAAAAGTTATTTAAAAAAAATCAATGGTTTCAGTTACATTTTAACTAACAAAGCTTAACCACGTATAAAATCATATCTGTGTATGTAGGTAACTGTGGGTGTCTAGATAATCTTCTGGTATAAGAGTGCTCGCGCTGTCGAGATGAAGTCCTATTATCCAATATACTGTAATGAGCTCTAAATGAGCTTGAGATAGACGTTAAACGAGGGCTTGTTTCCAAGGTTTACTGGAAATTGCAATGACATATTTCAGATGCATTTGTTTATTTATTCTATTTATAATATTAAAAATAAGCAAAATGTAAATTTGTAATTTTGAATGAATTTAATTTTGATTTAAACTATTATAAAATAAATATATTTTTTGAACATCCCTACATTCTAGATAGGACTTTAGTTAGTATAGCCTATTTTAAATATTTTCAATCAATTAAGATAATAAAATGACAATTATCTGTTGATATTATTTTTTACTGTTCTTTAATGTCTGGTAAAAAAATGAGAGCAATTGGTTTTTTACTCTTTTAAACGTAAAGCCCGACGAAACGACACACTTGTATAGCCGGGTGCGTGCATTAACGGTGATGATCGCAGATTTCATAAATAAAAAAGAGAATAAAATTCTTTATTCTTATTACTATTTATGATATTTAGACGGTATTCAATACTCGCGGGTTTAAATCCCGCTATGTTAAAAGTGTGGAATAATACTATAAAAATGTAAACAAATACTATTCATGATTTTATTTCAACACTCATTACTTAAACATACAAAAAATACCAATACAACAGTAAATTTAAGTTTAATAACCTAATTATTTTTAATTAAAATATAACGTTGAGAAAGCATAGGTCCAAACGAATGAGTTCAAGTTCGAGGAGAAAAAATGTAAAAAAATTAGTTCAAATTAAAGGTTATTATTCTTAAATTAAATACTCGAAGCTAAGCTTATCAATTGGTCATTTCGTACACAATATGTAGATAATCTCTGACCTGTTGTATGTCGGTGCAGCGTCAAAATAATCAAGATAAACGCCTACAATATATCCTACAATCATAACTATAAATAAATCTAGGAAATAATAATCTGCTATAGTAATAATAAATAAAGTATTCATGGGGTAGACACAAGATTATTCTGGGATGGGCACGGAATACTCGACCGTCCCTGTTCGTACGCCCATGAACTTGGGTAGGCAGATCTTGTCCATTTCATTTTTGCCTGTTATATAGGTAGATTGCATGATGAGTGCAATAACTCGCGTATATGTTGTTTTTTAATGTACACATTCCCCTGAATGGAAATCCATATTCTAAGATTGATTTTCACCTACATTTTATGATTTGTTTTGTTGTAATGGTTGCATCACCATCACGTACAATAAGGTATACTTATAAGACTTCATTTCAAAAGTTCCCATGACAGCGTAGACATTTGTATTTTTTTCATTGATTTAATTAATATTCATTCCATATTATTGAAAAACTACTAGAGCGGCGTTGAGTTCCGCCATTCCGTAAGCACTGTGTCCAGAATTCGACGGAAAATGGGAAACTCAGTATTACCCTAGGTTCCCTCTGCCTACCCTGCTGTATGAGGGACACAACATGAAACTGATTTTATATCTACTTGAAATTGTAAGTATATTAATAGATACTACTATAATATCTACTAATCTAATGTAATGTCAAC
The DNA here is from genome assembly GCA_013403705.1 of Heliconius hermathena. NCBI lineage: Eukaryota > Metazoa > Arthropoda > Insecta > Lepidoptera > Nymphalidae > Heliconius > Heliconius hermathena. The sequence continues at coordinate 58,119 of JAAIXJ010001735.1, forward strand.
AAAGTTCATCTTCGCACTATGATTTGTTTTGAGTTACAAAGATCAATAGGCTAGACCAGCTATTTGTCTATTGGTTTTTCCGTGGAAAGTGATCGAATTCGGAAAAACCGTGGGCTATAATCTATTGTATTTATTGTGGTGCGATTCTCAATCAGGTGAATGGTACGAGTAACAAGACTAATCTCAGCGTTAAATTCCACCACTCGACATGTCTATTCTCCACGCATCGTGTTGATTGGCGGTAGTTAACGCCGTAGAAGCTTTTTGCAATTATATATCTAAAATCCAAATAATGAATGTCAAACTCTTTAATAAATAGAAATTGCTAAAATAATACAATTTTAAACAAAAACTTATCCACGTTTGATATGAAAATACACCATATATTCGAAGCAATCACTTAGTAGAAGCGACCTATTTATTTCTCCTTAGAGTCGATTCAACAAATGTTGGGCAAACATTGAACACTTCGGTATTTTAAAAGTGATTTCTATCGTATTTTTAACTGACCAAAAAATACGGAGGAGTTTATATTTATTTTCTATGTTTAAGAGGACTCAACATTTTTTTTAGTGAGTAGTCGGATTTTGATAATACTTTTTCTCTCATCATCGGATAAGCACACATATAGTCACATGTAAATTTATACAAAAATTCTATATAACATTAGACAATAAGCGTTCTTGCGATCTTCTCATATAAATATTTCGTCAGCGTAACTCGATATGTACCTACTACGATGTGCCTAATCTATAATCTTGCTTGAAATTTAATATATGATGCTCTTAGTATGGATTCTTTCTTAAACAAGCTATGAGTTCTAAGACATTACCTTCTAGTACTTTTATAGAACTTTTATTATTTTAATACATACTTAGTACCGCATCATACGGATCAGAAAGAACTAATTACGTTATATTCAATATAACTATAGAAATAAAATATTTTTTTATGAATTAAATCCCAAAACGCTATTAATGCAATTTTATGGATCTTTAAATGTGAATAATCTTTAATTTTGGATTTGAACGGACGACCCTCGCTTCTAGAGTAGTACCTACGCGTAAACACTTACTTAAAGTAAATTATAACAGTAGATATATACTTATTTAGAAACTAAGTGTGGAATAACACTTTAAAAAATGTTTAAAAACAGTAGATATATGTTTAATTTTCTAGTTAGAAATCTAATTTACATAACAAAAATGTTAAAGGAATTAATTATTCAAAAGCGAGAATGTAGTAATAAGAGTTTGAACTTGCTAATGCAATTCTCAGGTTAATTTTTAAGATACACAAAGATTATCCTTAAAACTTTAAAAACTAACTGGTTCGTTCTCCAGGTTGTTCTGTACGATTAGGGCTATTTCGTTTCGACAAAAATATGAATAATTAACTTTTGGCAATTTCGTTATTTATCGGTTTTTCAATAGTTTGACGCAAAATCTTTAATATAATATGTTTATTTTCGAACTTTTTACAGCGACGCCGGTTGAGTAGGGCATAGGGTACTTTGTCCGTAAGAAATTGCAAGCACTACGTGGCTGCTTGAAATGATGTCATCGGGGACAATGGCGGCGACAATTTTGTGTGGCGGAACTCAACGCAGTTGATCATTTTGTCTATTAATGAAAAATCAAATAAAATCCACAGTTTGAATTATTTAAACATACAGACATAAGACAACGATTTTATTTGCTTTTACTTTATAAAAGGAGAGTGCAGTGTGGTACTTATTAAAACTTTTTACTAACCCATAAAAAATTGTAGTCATAATAAGTAATGTTAATAAAAATTAGACCAGCTTCACTCTGTATCCCGCACACAGCAAGGTAGGCAGAGGGAACCTAGTGTTAAGACACACCATAAATAATAGTAATTTTAGTACCTTTTCCAAATTTATTATATTATAATTCTTGAATGAAAAACACAAACAAGACTTTAGTATTTAACTTTTATTCTTATCTTATCTAAAGTTACAATAAATAAATTGCCGCTAATAGCGTATTTTAAGTAAAAAGATAAAAGAACTCATTATAAAGAAAACAAACTTTAACCTGTAGCTTCGGGCCGTATTAAAATGGAAATTACTAAGAATTGTGATACAAGAAAACGTGACACATTCTAAGGACCGTATTTATAAATCGCTATCAACTCTGATAGCGATCTTGAGAGCAATCTCAGAATTGAGGTAACTCTGATCGCGCATTCTCGATAAATGCACTTACATGTTTTCTTAATTCAAATTGGTAGTTCCTGAGACTACTGCTTTCAACCAAACAAACTCGCTTTAATAATATTAGTATAGATTTTAAGTAAGTATTTGACTAAAATTGCAAAATATAAAGTTGGTTAGTATTTTATGTATGGAAGATGTTGTTCTTGTACCACTTTATAAATGTGAAACGATCTTTGATTGTTTTTGAATTAATAAGTAATATATTTCCTCTAATGAAATGCTTAATATTTTCATTTTTTCGCTTTGGTCGAGTCAGAGCGCGGCGTTGAGTTCCGTCACGCAACACACAATGCCTCTAGAATCCGACGGAAAATGGGGAACGGAGTGTCTTAACACTAGGTAGAACATTTATGTGCATTATAAAAAAAACATATGTCAAATATGAAATTATTTATAAAGTGAAAATATTATTAATTGATTATCAGTTACGTTTTTAAGGAAATTACGGCAAATAGTGTCGAAATGAAAATAAAATGATAGTTTACGATATTAATATTTTGATTTTTTATGGTTTCCGTAATTAAAAAATATTAATATGTTATTTCATTCACAACTTTACACTCGTTCAGAGACGTTGCGTGTTGGGTTATAGAACAATTTTTTTATAGAGTAAAATTTAAGCTTAGACTCAGAAAAGCTGATTCCAAATTATAAAATCCTTTGTGATGGACGGTTCTATGAAAATAAACATACTTTATGTAATATCTAGGACACCTTTCAATAAATACAATATCTTTTTGTTTATACAACTGGCGAAACACATTTAGAACTTACCCTGAACGAAATTCCACGAGACGACACATATCACTAACTTAAACAACAATGTAGTTTTAAATATCATTTTCAACAATTTTTTTTATAAACTACTTTCACAAAAAAAAATCACAAAATTTCACAATTTTTGGTATTGATATTAAGAAAAATTTTAAGATTCATAGTAAAACGAGCAGCCGCGACGGCGTTAAGCTGTGTAGTGATAATGTTCGGGTCAAGTCATACTGATAACATTCTGCGCATGTCATCTGAGTGCGCGACGGTACTCTAGTTTAGTTTTGACTCTTTAATTATATATGCTTATATACCTAGAAAAATATTATTCGATTATTATAATTGTATTGAGGCCACTGTGGCACAGTGGGAAGAGGCGATTTAGAGGCGATAGTTGCGGGTTGAATTCTAATTTTTATATTTACACTAGTTTTCACTTTTGATTTCGTTCACATGGACAAATATAAAAAAAAAACAGAATTAGACACTGAGTTCCCATTGAGACATTTCCGTTCCCCATTTTCCGCCAAATTCTCCAGACATTGCGTTTTATAATATTAGTATAGAAGTCTAGAACATTCAATGTCTCAAATTTAGGGAAAAAGTGAAAATGGGAGTATATTGCTGTTGAATAAGCTCTATCTGCCTGTACTGATTGACTGACCTGACTTGGATTCGAATCTAATGTCACTTTTGTTCTATTTATTAAATATTTTCAACCTCTTTATTAAGATGTATGACTTAGTTAGTGGACTTAGTAGGTGGTTTGGACGGCTTGCAAGAGGCGCGGGTTTAAATCCTTTCCCGTTATTTTTTTTATACATTTTCTGAATAAGTAAAAAATACAGCTGATATTTTAGACAAAATATAGGTACTTAATGCAAAAGATGAAATGACAGCAAAACAAAATCATATATGACTACGAAAATTTTAATTAATAAGAATTGTAGGGTTAGTAAAATAAAAAAAGCAATTGTTTTGATTAACAGTTTCGATTTTTTTAATATATATTTTTTATTACATATGTACGATAATTTATTTTCATTTTGAACAAAATTTACTTAGAATAATAAAACGCAGGTGAAAGACGTAAGCAGTATTGACATTACTTGCTTATTCAACAAGACAATAAAATGCGTTTAGATACGAGTATATTGAACTTGAACCTACGACAACCGCGCCATATCAAATGTACTTGAGTAGATACTAAATAATATATATTATTTATTTTAATTATTTCTTGCCACATACCTTGATCCAATTTATCCGACGCGTTCAGTGGCAAAGGCGACGTTATGAACTATCAACTTTTATGTCGTATTTGACATTCCTTAATGATGCCATTTCTTGAAGGTTTCGTCTTTTTCGCAGTCATTTGGTCTTGGTTTGGTGGCTCTTGTTGTTATAATAAGCACTATACATTTGTATAGTACCTATACAAATGTATAGTGCTTATTATTTGTAATAGGAAGTGCTATCGGCTTTATGGCTGTATTTTGTAAAATCAAATTAAATTAGCTTCACGCTGTATCCCAGAGAGAATTGAATAAACTTATATAATTGAATAAACTTAAGCGTATTCAAAATTTATGTATTCGATTCATATTTGGCTTACGCAAATTTCTATCCGCCTTCGCAGGAATATTCACATACTTCATTTTCTCTACTGCATTCTGTTCAATCCAACTTCCCCTCCTTACCTTAAAGAACGTTTTGAGTTTTTAGGCGAGACACATTCCCGATCTCTGCGCTCTGAACGTAATCTCACCCTAAAGATTCCTTCTCACACTTCTTCCTTTTACAGCAGTTCATTTACTGCATGTAGATTGTGGAACTCACTTCCTTTAGAAGTCAGAAATTCCAAAACATTTCTAACCTTCAAACGTCGCTTAGTTACACTTTATGTCACTTTAAGGGTAATATTGTTTTTTATATCTTTATATATGTATGTTATATATATATATATATATATATATATATATATATATATATATAACAGTACAGTGTGTGTATGTAGTATGTATATATATATGTAATTTTGTATATTATATTTTTATATGTGTATATTATAGTGCAACAGTACGTCTGTATTGTGTGGTATGTATAGATATAACATTTTATTTATTTAAACCCTAAATCTATACTATATATTTGTTATTTTTATATATTTGTTATTTTTAAAAGATAAAACTGGACCCTATTATTACTCTAAGACTTCGCTGTCTGTCTTTCACCAAGCAGATAGACAGTTGAAATTTTGACAAAGTATGTATTTCTGTTGCCGCTATTTAGTATAGTAGGTAATAAATAGGTTAAAAGAACTAGAAATATTAAAGAGGGCTCCCATACAACAAAATGTCTTTTTTGCTGTTTTTAAAATAATACGGTACCCGTGTGCGAGGATAAGTTGTACTTGGTCGTTGTTTTTGTATTTTTACCCCTATCTCGCGTTAGAATACCTACTGACGCGTACTAGAATAGATAGAGACAACATCAGATTTCGTAAAAACCTTAATTAAATTTGAAAACGAAGGATGTTATAAGTTTAGTGTATGTGTGTATTCGAGCATCGTAGCTCCCAAACAGATAAACTGCTTTTCATTAGGTTTGTTTTGTTTGAAAACTCTATTAAGTGTGACATCAAAAGTATTCTTTGATTTAAGAAAATATTTTTGTAGTTGTTCGTTTACTTTTTAATTTTTTTGTCTCGTTTGAGGATTTTTTGAGGATGTCAATTATTTATTATTCATATATTTTTTAAAAAATATAGTATTTCGGTCACATACGAAGTGGTCCTATTTGAAAACCCACTCTCTCCATTCCGCATATTTCATCTAAAATAACCTTTTTCACATTATCTTTAATGATAAGACATTGTTTTATTGCGAGGTTCGGCGATAACTTAAAGGGACTATAAATTTACACCGAAAAGAACTTTTCCAGTTGCCTTCTAGTTAAATTTGTAAGTTCTTTCTTACTTTTATTTTAAAAAAGTATTCATAAGACGTTTACATAATGTATGTAACTTTCAGTGCTGTTTTCACTCTCCCCAGATAATTATTAGTAAGTAGAATCTACATTATTCTCGTTAGTTAGTAGAATCTACAACCCAGTAAGAATATAATTAAAATCATTTATGCCTTAACAAAACAAAAGTAGCAAGGTAGAGAGAGGGAGCTTAGTGTTAAAACACTTCGCTCCCCACTTAAAGCTGAATTCTGAAAGCATTGGATGTTGAGTGGCAGAACTCAACGCAAAAATTTGCCTCGACACCAGAGCGAAAAAATAAAAATAATAAATATTTCATCCCTCGAGTGGGAATCAAACCCTGTTGCGTTTACAGTCACACGTCGTCAAATATAAGAATATTAATTGAAGAAAATATAAGAATATTAATATTAATTCAAAAAAGAATTTATACAAATATCCAGATATATTTCACTATAGCGATACTTCAACTAACAAGCAAATGAAACGCGACTCTTGTGTTTCATAATTAGCTACGTTATTGGTTTAAGTGTTTGTATTTTTGGTATTTCCATGCAATTATTATTATTATTATAGGATTTTAATTGAATATCTAAATTATACTTCTGTAAATAAGAAATAGTATTTTCAGCAGGGGTAGATAATAACTAGATAATTTTAACACAATTTTTGTGACGTTCTCGGCGACTCTCAAAGCGTGGTCAACGCTTTGAGAGTCGCCGAGAGAGAATCGAACCCACAAAAAATGTGTTTACAGTTAGACGCTCTGCCGCTGTTACACGACCTGGTCAAAGAGAGAGAGGGTTATCTTTTTTAAATTTTGAATTTAATTATTTGTATAATATTAAAATGAAATGCATAAATATATGTACAGAAAACATTTACAAAATAATATCTACTTGTTTAGTATCAACATACAAGTATTCTGGCTTCAACATAAAAACCTCATTTACTATACAGAGTGTAACGCAATCAAAGGTTGTTTCTGGGTAGAGGACCCCAGTATCTAGTAATTTCAACTCCATTACCTACTGGTGATTTTTTTTCAGAAGTAATTTTAAAACTACTTGTAGAAAGAAGGAGAAGGACGATTTTTAATAGTATCTCCGAAATATTTCGCTTGATTCTTGCTACTAAATTTTTTTACTATATCACGCCCTTGTGTTTAAGAATAATACAACAATATTTAATGACGATCGTCACTTGCTACCTTTCGTATGTTTCACAAAAATCACAAATATTTATTTATGTAATTTCTTAAATTTTTTTTGGAGAACATAACTTTCCTTATAAAATAAAAAATAAATCAGCTTCACGCTGTATCCCGCACACAGCAGGGTAGGCAGAGGGAACCTAGTGTTAACACACCCCGTTCCCCACTTTCTGCCGAATTCTGGAGGCATAGCGTGTTGAGTGGGAGAACTCAACCTCGACACCAGAGCGAAGAAATGGAAATATAAATTTAAGTAAATATTTCATCTCCTCGAGTGGGGATCGAACCCACAACCAGTCGATTTTACAGTCACACTTCGTGCCCCTGCGCCACGACTGGCCTCAACTTTCCTTATGAAAATCAATTTTATTTTTTTTAATATAATCAATTATTTTATGCTACTTTAAAGCTATCCGAATGACATTTTTAGTATTTATTGTTTATGATGGTACAAAAAATTTATTTGTGAAATATTCTTTCTACAGCGTGTGAAAGTTAATATTAACAACCACCGAAGAGCACTAGCTAATTCACGGCCTGTGGTAGGATAGCTTTGTAATATCAAAATATTTATACTCTATAAACATTGTCAAATTATAGTGGACTGGTGATAAATGCAAACACGTATGTAAATATAAAAAAACCATTTAAATGTTGTCAATTCTTGTAATTAGAATAACATTTTTAACTGATTCATGATTCGAGTACATTAATAATAACTTGTTAAAGCCTGTGAAACTTTCAAAGATTTTTCTACACACATACCAGTAATTTTTTTAAAAAATCAAGTAATATTTGTAATATAGCCCTTAGAACCTTTATTATTATCTTTAGGGTAATTTTTTTTAATTTTTGGGCAAATGTATTATTGCCACTTTTTTGAGAATTTTTATACATAGTATAGGCCATGGTAAACAACGTCGCAAAATGTCGTCACGAATTTATGTATACTATACAGAAATCAATCGGTTGTTGCATAAAACGAGAGATGAGAGGAGACAGGGGTCGGATAGCGGCCGATCGCGAAATTTTTGGCAATTTACTAAATTGCCTTAAATTTCGCGATTGAAGTACATAGTGATGCCGAGCACCATGAGGCTCATCTCCAGAGGGTGCTCCACCAGTGGTAAAATCCTTGGATATATAAGATATATCAGACAATGGACCTGAAACTTTTGAAAGTGCTTCGCGAAATATGTCGAGTTATAATGTTACGCAAAAGCGTCAAATTGAAATGAATAGATAGATGGAGGTCCTCTAGCCCCTATCATCGCGTTACATCCTACCATACAGTGCATACCTTAAGAAATTACTATAACTGCTTAAAATCATTTAGAAAATTAGCATCGTACATTTTTTGTATGATTTAAAATATATTAATATATTCTACAAATTGTGTCAGCTGTATAAAGTTCCAAGAACGCTCCAGGGAGATAGAAGGATTGTTAAAAACAGTATTCTGGCTTTATAAATCCACTGTATGGTTTTTAGTAGATACTTATATGTAGTAAACTAATACCTCTGCGTTCCACCACAATAAATTTATATAAAGAAAATGATATTTCTAGGGCAGACTCATAAATTATAAAAATATAAAAAGCTTATCGAATAATAGTTCGATATGTCGTCCTTTGTCACACCTAACGCTTTGTGGGTGACAAGACATTTTTATGAATACTGAAAAAGCAAACCTTTGACAGCATTATTATAAACTAATTCATGTTAATTTCGTTTTGTAAGAGCCCCACTTATAAGAATCAATAATGATTTAACTATAAATAGATAATACAAATAAAATGGAAAAAGTAAATAATAAAAAAGTATTTTTTTTAAGTTAAGGTAGCAAAATTGACAAAAAAATGCTAACTCGTTGACATGTCAGTCAACATGTCATAGCTGTGTTGTAGTGATAATGAATGAGCAAAATTTTAATATTATAATTTTAAAAAGATAAATCTGTTACTGTAGATTTGGTAATTATTTCAGATATAGCGTCGATCAGTCATATTAAACTTGTACAAACAAATACATATTTTTTGGTAATATTAAAAATTGTAAATGGTAAACAAAATAAATATGCCGCATTTATTTTGTTTATTATTATAATTTACGTATGAAGAGGCCGTCGTGGCGCAGTGGAACTAGGGTGTACCTATAACTTGATGGTTGTGGGTAATATTAATAATATGTGGGTAATATTTTTATTTCATCACTCTGGCACCAAGGTAATGGCGGTAAGTACCTAAGTAGTGGACCACTCAACATGCAATGCCTCGAAAAGTTCTGCGGTAAGTAAGGAACGGAGCGTCTTAGCACTATGTTTCCTCTGCCTACCCTGCTGTATGCGAGATACAGCATAAAGTTGATAAAAAATTATCTTTTTGTTGAACACATCTACCTTAGAAGATTTTTTTTATTTAATATACATATACATAATTCTAAAGCCCATATTATAAATCGCTCTCAAGTTTGAGACCAATCTTGAGATGCCATATTATTCATAGATAATACGGTAGATTCAATCAAGATCTATCTCAGATTTGTGAACGGTTTATAAATACGGTCATTAGTGCCCGAAGTAATAGCCGTTCTATGACTATCCCACATAAAAAAAAATTCTAAGCAGTAGTTGGTGAGATTAGCACGTCCAAAAACAAACTCTTTTCCACCTTATAATACCTATTAACATAGATAAAAAAATATTGGCCTCTTTGACTAGTTATAATAACAGTTTAAGAAATAAACACACTTAGGCCTCCAATGCAGTGAAGGTATCGAACAGACGAGACCTCTGAGAGCTGCTTGAATGCATACTATAAAGTAGTTTATTAGATCCATATTCTTACAAATATTTTCTAATAGCTTAAAAGTATTCTGATAAGTAAGCAAGTATGTATATAATTATTATCTAAGATATTAGCTCGTCAGTAGTGGATGTTATCTCGCTCATGACCTACTGCCCCTTCGAGATGTTTTGTGCTTATATATTAATTTAATACTTATTATTCTAATCTTTGTTGTGAAAGTATTAGAAAAAAATATTTTGAAGCAAGTGGAGTGATAAGGCACTTAGGTTTTCTCCGTTTAAACCGCCAAAATATTGTTAAAAATTCAAAAAAGCAAAAGCGGCAGTGTCCGACTGTAAATTTTGTTGTTGTGGGTTCAATTCAAAGTTACTTAATATTTTCATGTCCTCACTGTACGTAACAAGACAAAGATGAGAGCGTTGAGTTCTGACACATAATATTTCGAAATTTTGGCGAAAAGTACGGTGCGGAGTGTATTAACACTAGATTACCTCTGCCTACCATCCTAGCTACAGGATTATTTACAGTAATTCTACGAATTACGTAATATAAAGAATGGAACAAAGTATCATTCAAGTCATTAAAATTATCCCTATAAGATTATAAACTGAACTTTCGGCCGGACTACTAGTCTACATAAAAGTAGAAAAATATTTTTAACATTTTTAAAGTGTTATTCCACACTTAGGAAAGAAAAATACTTATTTAGAAGACGTATAAAATTTGAACGTAGCGTAACGTAGGTCCTGGTTGGTTTCCAGGAGGCGCGGGTTCGAGTCCTGCTACGTTCAAATTTTTCTAAATAAGTATAAAAGTAGAAAAATACCAATAAATAAATATACCAATGTCAGTAAGTTTACAACATGAAAATCTATGAACTATTTCCCGATCATGAATAAATCAAAATCAAATCATCTTCACGCTGTATCCCGCACACAGCAGGATAGGCAGAGGGAACCTACCGAACTCACTTCACCCACCCATTTTCTGCAGTATTTTTGAAGCGGAAAGATTATTATCCATTTGACAGGCAATAAAATGATGACTAGTAAAGAGATCGAGCCAATGACGGTGAGAAAAGATATTATTCACTTATTTTTTTATTTTAACTTGAAATATATAAGTTATTAATTTAATTAATCCTAATTACTAAAACTCATTTTTGTTTTTCTAATATCTTAAGCGTAAGACGCCAGTCGTGGCGCAGGGGGACAAAGTGTGACTGTAAAACCGACTGGTTGTGGGTTCGATCTCCACTCGAGAAGATGAAATATTTACTTAAATGTTAATAATTTATGTTTCCATTTTTTTGCTTAATATTCCTTTGCGTTAATATTCAAATATATTTATAGTACACTAATAGTGACTTGGGTTTAGTCTACATTATTGAAGACTTTCATAGGGGTTATTAATTGTTTTGCAAATAAAAAATACAACCTATATTAATATAGAGTGGCTATTGTTTACGAGTATGTGCGCTTTGTTTAATTATCAAGATTCTTGAGGCTAATACATTCATTCCTCAAAATTGTAAGCCTAGTCTGTTACTCATTCATTATTTACAGTCATTCGAATGAGCAGAATACTGTTATATGTATGTACTAGTAGTTTCATATTGGTTCTGAAATATCAAAAAATAGGTTTTTCTTGTTTTTGTGTTTATCCAATACAAAAAAAGTCAATTTTTAATATATGTATAGATTATGGTTCTGATATCTGTTACAATAATAATATTAATAATCTATGGTCGCAAGGTTAAAAATAAAACAACACAAACCCTCATGAATGTTAATTCATATTTAATAAATAAATACATTTTCATGTTTTTTTTTAAATAAAACTAATGTAAGTGACTTAGTTGTAGCAACTCTCAACAACATTATAATACAAAGTACAGGGATACGCTTAACGCGTTTATTGCTTATTCTATAACAATTATAACTAAAAGATATATATTAGACAAACTCTAAAATATACATATAAGATATAAGTTAGTATGGTTTATGTTACAGAAAATTAGTATCGATGCCATGAGCTGTCGAAAGTATAAAACTCAAAGTGACATTTCACAGATGACGTATATTTATGAATTAAAAGTTATGTTAAATTTGACAGCTCAATGACAATTCAAAAATATTAAGTGACAATTCAATTAAAGGACAAAATCTAAAAAAATATACATTTTTAACACAACACACGTGTTTCTTGGAACGTGAACACAATCAAAATACATCTTTGGCGTCAAGCGAAATTTACAAAAGCAATACGAAGGCCATTCCCCACAAAATTTGCGTATTTAACTTTAATTTTTATTTTTTATTTAAAATAATTTATTTAAAACAAAAAGAAATACATTTTAATCAAAACAAAATTAAACAATCTTCTGACAATTTGAAAATAACGAAAAACCTAATATCGAGATGATACGCTCGCTTGAAATACATTAAAAACGTTTCGAATTACATTACAATAAGGTTCAAAATCCAACGACAATACGATTGATCAATTCCTTTTACATTTATGTAATAATCTAAATTTAGAATTAGCACAAACATGGATCTTTAAGATAGGATTTAGTCTACCATAAGTATTTATCGATTTTAACATATTTTATTCCATACGTCTGTATCAAATAAAATATTATATGTTAAAATCGATATAAATTGTTATTTTCTGTACTGATTTTAATTTCATAAAAGATACTTATGATAGGCTAAGTCTCTTACCATAAAAAGTTCAAATCATAAGCTTATATAATATACGATAAATGGAGATTCAACAGTACAATAGTTTTATTGGACAGATTTTTATTTAAATATGTATTTGTACGTAACGTATACGTATTTGTACATTTTACATACAAATTTCAAAATAGAGGTAACTAAAATTGAATATTAAAAATATATATATTTAAACCATATGATAGGTTTTACTATTAAATTTACGCGAATAAGGTAAAGAAATGAAAAGAGAATGATGAAATTACTTTAATCCCACCCCAAATTACGTAAATTTACTTATATTTCACCAGTACCTTTTAGTACCACTACCACCGACCCAGGTCCAAGTCAACAATTATTTGTCTATCTATCCTTGTATCAAATAGTAGAAACAACGATCCTACGTTCAATATAAAGTTCAACATTATTAACTAGTCAAAGAAAGAATTTCAAAAAGTGAAAATACAAATATTTTACTTGGCCTTTTTCAGACCGATGCGCTTAAATACGATTCTTTACTAGAAATCGGTAATTATTATCGATTAACAAACGATTACCGAAAATCGATTTCGCATAATTTTTAATTGAACAGATAACGTTTTGTATTCTAAGTGATAATAGTAGTGTTTAGTCACAATTTGAAACAATTTTTCAGACTTCCAAGTTACATGGAAAGGATTTACTTTAATTTTATAACTAATCATTTCATACTTTGTTGGAAATAATATATGAATATCGTATTACAATGAAGATGATGCAACGTATCGTGATAGGCAACACTACACTAAGTAAGAAACTTAGAAAAAGGGAATTTAGCAGTATACATTACTCCATTCTCTGTTTTTTCTCAAAACAAAAAACTAAAAGAAAAACAAAAGCCTTATAAATTTTTGAGTATTTTTTTTTCAATTGAGGAATTAAACCTGAAACGACGACGACAACAACTAAATATTTATTTTTTGTTAAAGCTTAAAGAAAAATTGATGACCCTCAAAAAATATAAACAATATTGCTCCGCAAATGAATAACTTTAATGAAATTCGATCATTTTTTCAAAATTAATTTAAGACAATATGATGCCTAAATGAAGTCTATATAATTATTTGCGATTTTAATAATGACATAGTCTTTAATAATCTGGTAACGTTATAGGGTTGGAAAGGAAAGAAAAATAGCGTTCCAACAATTAAGCATGAAAGTTAATTCAATAATATTTGTAGTTTGTAGTATAAATAAACCCTATAGTAACAGTTAAAATGGGCAAAATTGGATACATCGATAATCAGTTCTTAGAAAATCTTTTTTTATATGTAAAAACTGTAAAAAATGCGTAGCAAATCGAAAGTTAATATTGACATTTTATTGTCAAATATAATACTTTATATATTATATAAAAGATACATACATATACATATATAGTAAATGTAGGACATAGCTTATATTTTTTTAATGGACAAGAATTTACCAAGTAGGTACAGGATTGATACCTTTTGTAGAACAAATTCAATTTTTTTAGCAACAATACAATTTTTGTAGCTTCACGCTATATCCTGCATATGGTGTAAGTGGCGTAAGGTAGGCAGAAGGAACCTAGTATAAAGACACCCCGTTCCCCTACACCAGCTAATTTCTTAAGACATTGCGTATTGTCATATTTTCCCGAGTGGGAATTAAACCCACAACCTTCGCGCTTACATTTAGACCATATACGGGTGCAGCACGACGGTTTTTATAGTTTGTGTAATATAGATTTTTATTAAAAATGGTTTATTATTATGTAATTTTAAATAATTTGAAAGATCATGAAGATTTTGTTCTACAAAAAGTACGTATATATGGACAGGAACTCAACTGAGTTCGAAGAATATTAGCATTTCTAAGAAATAACAGAATTTGTACGGCATTACCGACAAAAGGCTTAAGTGAATGTACTCGTATACCTATAATTTCAACAATTTTCGAATAAATTCGTAAATAACACTGCAACTATGATAAAAATGTTTTGTGCTCAAAAGTAATATTTAAAAATACGGTGACGTTATACAACTTCCTATTGTATCTATTCAGAACGTATGTACAATTATTCCTAAATAAACGATAAAACTCTGCGATTTAATAGTTATTTTTATTAATATTTTTTTTAATAAAGTAATCTTTAATTTTAATACTTGTTGTTGGTAACGTGCAATGGATTCTACTATAATATTCCGAATGTAATTAATACCAAAAAGCGTTTACTAATTTATCCTGTCACAATTTGAATTATTCAAGCCGCATAATTTCAGAGTTGGGTAAATAATAATTAATTTAAAAAATCTAAATTAAATCAGCTTCACGTTGCATTCCGTATACAGCAGGGTAGGCAGAGGAACCTGGTGTAAGACACTCCGTTCCCCGTTTTCTGCCCAATGCCGAGCCAATCCAACGCCGGGCTTCTTGCCTGGGTGCCAGAGCGAAGAAATCAAAATATTAACAAATAATATAATAATTCATCCCTCAAGTGCGGATCGAACCCACAACCGTCGCGTTACAGTCACACCCTTGTGCCCTGCGCCACGACCGCCTCATAATAATTAATTGATAATTCAAAATTAACAACTGATTCTGTGGAAGTCACATTTAATAATCAATAAATTGTTAATTGTAATGTAACAATTAACAATATATACAATCAATCGTTATTTGTGTTTTTCGCACTAAAAATTATCAATTCTTGGTGTTTAATTGTTAATTCCAAAAAAAAATCCCAACTCTGCCGCAAATCTACTGTACCGGTTGTATAACCCTGTAACGAACCTTAATTTCCATTAGCTAGTACTAAACGTAGTTCGAGTAAATCCCCCAAACCTCTGGCCCCATAGTATCGAACCTGCGACTCATTTCGTTGTAATCTCCGATTTTTTACGAATAACCTCGTAAGTAGTCATATTTGTTATTTTATTTAATGTCATAATAATGCACGACTAGTTATAGTACGCGACTTTGTTTTAAATGCCGAGTGTTTTAATGTATAGTATAATGATATATCAAACTACCCTCCCTTATACCCTGATCAACATCAGATTAAGTCTCTAATCATTAAAAATCACCAAAATCTTTAATTTCGATAAAAAAGCGGCTTCACGCTATATCAGGCATATAGCAAGGTAAGCAGAATTTAGTATAGAAACACTCCGTCCTCCACGCACCGCCCAATTTTTAAGACATCGACGACCTCTGACAGTTAATGGAACCCACAACCGTCGTGTTAGAATTAATTTAATTTCAATACATCTTCTATTATAACATCATCAGTTAAAAGATCCTTTGTTTTTAAACAAAGATTTGTAACTATAAAGATGGCACTTGAGAACCAAAACTAGCTTATATTGAAACTCTATATAATGAAATAGTAATATACCACAGAAAATAAAATGAGAAGCTATAGATAATAAAACCCATGGTCAGAAGGAGATAGAAGATAGCTTTATAATTATAATTATCTGTTTCTCTCTATATAAATATTTACTATTTTGCTTAGAAATAAAGGATATTCAAGCAAATTTAAGTCACCATTTCGAAGATAAAATGTAAAAGTTAGTCTTCAAAGGAAAGTTTTGAAGTATGAAAGAAAATCGATTTTCTTTCAATAGTTTACACTTCTGTGCTTTTGCCGACTCCAGCCTTAGTATCAGGAACACCTGAAGCGCTCAATTTTCTTATACGACCGGGGAAAATGCCTCCGAAGAGACGACCTGTAAAAAATATAATGGAATATTAGTAATGTTTGTTGATAATTAAATATTTTTATCACTCTTTCAATACATATATAATATCATAAATCGACCTCTGAATCCACAAACCAATTAACTTTATCTACGTGAATATCACAAGAGACGCCGAAAACGTTATAATATATTTTGCAGACCACTAATTAAAAAAATGATTAAAATGAAAAATTAAATATACTATCTACCAACGTATTAACTTAAGTGGTCTACATAAAATATAATAAGGTTTCTAGCTTCTCTTATAAGCTCACCGGGCGAGCGCTGGTCGGGCGGGTGGCGCGGCGAGGTGGCGTGCAGCGCGGTGCGGCTGCCCTGCTGGAACGACACCGACATGCCGCTGTCCAGCGAGCCCACGGAGCCGCGCCGCTGCAGGCGCTCCGCCGCCAGGGCCACTGTTCATATTATAACATTACATACATTCCTACTCGAGTCGATACCCTTTCATTTAAGCCTTTTATTTCAAATGGCTATCTTGAAACTAGGACACATAGGATATCCTATATGATAAGAAATATAAAAACTATTTTTACTTGTATTTAGATCCATTTATTTTGGAATTTTCAATTCTAGCTAACAAAAAAAAATCACCCTTACTTAAAATTACAAGTAGGTTCTTATCTTATGTTATAAAAAATTATATCAATCTTTACTTTTTCTTTTACTTTTATCTTTACTTTTTACTTTTAGTTGTTAACGTACTAGCCGAAATTAACACTTGCGTTTGCCTACTCTGCTATACGAGAAATCAAGCGTGACATAATTATTTGTAAAAAAAATCACTTACCTGGATCATTGATATCAACCAGGGAGTTGCTTAAAACGTTTCGTTTTATAATATTAGTAGGTGGTGGATTCTGCGATAAGCGGGATGGCGCCGCTGGGGCCGGACAAGATGGCGGCGGTGGTACTACCACGCTGGAAAAATTTATTGATATTTATATAACATATTATAATATGATAATTGCTGAGAGTTGCGTCCTAATTTATGATTTTATTACGGATATCACATATTTTTGTTGCTTGCTTAGATTTTTATTATAATTCTTAACCAATCTGACCATTTAAAAAAAAAGTATATAAACCTTTCTTTCAAAATATAAAAATTATATAAACCTTTCTTTGCATTCAATCAAATTAATACAAATTCTAAATTTTAAAAAATGTAAATAAACCTACCCATGAACATGTACATGGTCCATACACTGCTGGTGATCGATCTCTACATCCGCTACCCCACTGTCACGATTCTCCATTACTGGAACAGGAATGTTATAAGTCACTATCTTCATTTATTCATTCCTTTGTTATAATGAATTATTCAATGAAAAACTTAGTGCCGAATGTATGTTTCATTGTATAAGCTTATTACTATTTACCCGCAGTTTTGCTCGCATGGTCTCATGTATAGAAGTAAGAGTTTAGTATGGTACATAATATTCTCTGAGTTCCCGAAGTAACTCTGAACGTAAGTATAGTGGACTATATCAAAATCATCACCATGGTGTTATATAGTCTATAGCCTTCATAGATAAATTAACTATCCAACACAAAAAGAACTTTCAATCCTTATAAACTATCCATGTATAGTACTGTATGCAATAATCAACTAACCATTCCTCCCGGAGTTCCCAGTACTACGTTTGCCTCTGTTCAATTCAGCCTCAATCCTCATCGCCTCCATTTCATCCATCTCAGCGACACTTTCTCGTAAATCTTCCGCAAATTTGCACCTGTCGTGTTCGTTGCGAGCATTGAATGTGGCTAAACGACGGCCATCCACGCGGCGCGAGAGGCGGATACCGAATGGGTAATCTGGAACGAAAATATATTAATAAGTACAGGGCGGCTGCTGTGTCGGGGCCGCCTAGAAGGTAAGCTTATGAACTTTTGCGCGTTCTAAACTCGGGAAAAAAATAATCAAAACTAAAAATATTCCGAAAATCAAATCTGCGCAGCCATCTCCAGCTAACTTTACAGTGGCGAGTGCGACTCGCCGAAATATATAATGCCAAGTACTTTCTATAATAATTAAATATAAAAGAACTAAAAATACTATTATATCTTTTCAAGTGATAAATTATAAACAGTCATTTTAAAAATACATATTCATAAAATAAAATATTTCCTAAAAACAAAAAAATCTTAAAATAAAACTCACGTGGCACAGAAAAAAGGTTGACAAGCATTCCGCAAAGCGGGAACGACTGTCTGAACGTATAAGTCACTGACGACTTCTTCTTGCTGAATATTTTAGTTATAACCAACAGATCGTTGAATAGGAACACCTGCAAAAATATATATTCTTACTAATAGTATAAATGGATATTTCTTCTATTTTCACGTAAAAACTACTAAACGAATTTAGATGAAATTTTACAATAGTAAAGCTTTTACATTACGTAGAGAAGGAATAGGCAACAATTTTTGTATAGATTTTGTATATTTTGGGTATAATAAAACAATAAGTTTAAGTGGGGTCGCTAGTATAATATATACTAAAAGTAAATAACAAAAATACCTCTCTCTGATGCACACCGGGTCGTTCTTTCTTGTGTATATCCGGTATTTCATAGAGCCGGCAGTAGCAGACGAGGCGTCGGTGGGGAAGCGCCAAATGAGGCTTCTTGCCTACTATTGTCGCTTGGACTTTCATCACCTGGTGGAAAATATTAAAATTAAAAAAAAAATAAATTAGCTTCACGCTGTATCCCGCACACAGCAGGGTAGGCAGAGGGAACCTAGTGTTAAGACACTCCGTTCCCCACTTTCTGCCGAATTCTGGAGGCATTGCGTGTTGAGTGGCAGAACTCAACGCCGCGCTTAACCTCGACACCAGAGCGAAGAAATGGAAATATAAATTTAAGTAAATATTTCATCTCCTCGAGTGGGGATCGAACCCACAACCAGTCGATTTTGCAGTCACACCTCGTGCCGCTGCGCCACGACTGGCCTCTGATTAATGATTATGTAATAATTACTAAAAAAAACCAACAAACCTGTGTAACATGATCACTTCCGGGTCTAAACTCACTGGCCTTCACCCTGTCGTATATCCCGGCGAGCATGTCCCGGTCGATATCCCCGCAGTCGTCTATACCGCGAAGGTTGCGCACAAAGTCGTCCAACGACATACGCGCTTCTGGCTTCAAGTTGGGTGTGTGTAGGTCCGTATTTAGCATTATTATTGCGAATGCTAATACGAAGATCTGGAAAGAGTTTTTTTTAAGCATCGGAAATTGATTTTTATTAAAATTTAAATCAATTATTACCCCCAATATTTGTGGTAAAACGCTACGATATAAGCGTTTAATTTGGTACTGTTCGCGAGGCCTAAGCTTTGCTATCACAAGCACAAGCGAATCGTACGAAAACGAGGATGCAATGTACGGTACAAAAATTGAAAGATTAGAAGAAAGGATTGAATTTTTTTGTTTGATTTTTTATTGAAGATTTTTTTTATTGATTGATGAATAATAGCTTTTATTTTTAAACTAACTTGCTGACTATACTTTTGGTGATCACTTACAACTGCAAAGCTTAGCTTTAAGCCTCGGGGATTTTACTATAATAATAATATTAAGAATATATATGTTTGATATAAAATAATATTAATGAAAAATTTTATCTTACCGTATCCTGGGTACGCAATCGCTGTACAAAGTCGGGGTTGCACACACAGTATCGCCTCGCGAAGGCCTCGACCAGCCTTTCTATTTTTTGCGCTTCACCCGGCAACCGGAAATGAGCCTGGTACCTCCGGAGTGCCACGTCTACCGCCATGCCGGACAGGTCGAGCTCGTTTACAAAACATCTGGAAGGAAAGGTTATTAATTTTGATCTTTGTGATAGTAATAGTACTTAAAGAATTTGCTTAATATGATGTTAAAGTTCGCGCATTATATTATAATATAATATTAATAATCAACAATCAGCTTCACGCTGTATCCCGCACACAGCAGGGTAGTCAGTGGGAACCTAGTGTTGAGACACTCCGTTTCCCACATTCCGCCGAGTTCTAGAGGCATTGCGTGTTGAGTGGCGGAACTCAGCGCCGCGCTTTGCCTCGACACCAGAGCGAAGAAATGAAAATACAAATGTAAATAAATATTTAACTTCCTCGAATGGGAATCGAACCCACAACCAGTCGATTTTACAGTCACACCTTGCGCCTTTGCGCCACGACTGGCATTATATTATATTTTGATTTTAACATTAAATAGACAAATAATTTACTATACGCTAATAAAGTAAACATCTTTTCGAGAGTATGAGCGTCTAACTGTAAGCGTAATGGTTGTGGGTTCGATTACCACTCGGGCGAATGAATTATTCTCATTTCCATGCTCTAGTAACATGACAAAATGCGCCAGTCAACAAGCAATGCATCAAGAATTCGGCGGAAAATGGTAAACGGAGTGTGTTCTAGGTTCCCTCGGCCTTGCTATATGCGGGAAACCGCGTGAAAATGAAAAAAAAAAATAGAATACTCACTCTAACACAGCCATATTGAATTGACTCTGCAAATTTCCCAAATATTCCCCGATCATTTGCTTGCTAAGTCCTTTCCTCGTTATAAGAAAGCGCGCGACACCTCGTGGTGAATTTTCTAGAAAACCTCGTGAAATTAGATATGCGATGCCTCGTTCTGGTTTCTTGTTGAAAAGGTTTAAGCCCACACGGTATTGACGTTTCCGGGCTGTTTCTGATACCTGGAACAAAAATAGCACATTTATAGCGATAGCGAAGTAAAAAAAATTAAGTAGTAAAACTCAACACCGCGCTTTCTTTTTCTCTTTCGTCTTTATAAATGCGAGTAAATGAAAATAATTCATTCTTCAGAGTGGAATTCGAATCCACAACAGTCTCATTTACTGTCTGCTGTGCCAGAATGCCACGACGGCTTCTCTAAAAAATAAATACATAATTGATAATTAAAATCCCCGACATTAAAATTTCTAAAAAGTAAACAAACAACTAGAAAAGACTTGAAAATATTCAAACTGTTGAACATATAGAATTTTAGCTAAGAAGACTCTCAATTCAAAAGTCACATTGGGGCCGTTCAAGTATTACGTAAGCACTGTAGGGGGGCGGGAGGTTCTAGGGTTTGCTTATTTTTGACGTGTTCAATGAAATATTTTTAAGAGGATTGCTTATTTTTGATGACATAGGGGAGGGGAGGGAGGGGGGTCAATAATTGCAAAAAAACTGCTTACGTAATACTTGAACGGCCCCATTTGAAAAAAAAAACTTAATTAAAATCGATTCACTAGTTTGGGAGCTTCGAGGCCACAGACAAACTGACTTACAGATATACACATGAAAAGCCACGTCAAAATCTTAACACTTCTTTATTTTCGTTGGGAGTTAAAAATAACTAAATAACTACGAACTAAAAAAATTGTATAATAACAAACCTTCAACGGTTGTTGCACATGCTGATGATCCAGTTGCGGTCGACAACAAGTAGCGGGGGGAGGAGCTTCGTAGTAAGGGGGGGCCTCTTGCCTCTTCCATACAGCGTACCGTTCCCCTTCGTATAACGTCCCGGATGCTGTGCGAGCATGTTGCTGGAATTGCTCTTGAATGTGGATGTGAGGTTCCTGATTTTTTATATTTTGTGTTATTTTTCTATTTAGTTAGGCAGGAATAATCAATGCATTTAGGTAATAATTTTACTTAAGTTAATAATTACATATAACATTTTTTATTGTTTCAATTTATATATATCTCGTCTTTCATATAATGATGGTTGTCGGTTTTTAAATACCTTCATTTAGCTTAATGTTGTCAGAGAAAGCTTGGGTACCAACACTTTATAAGAAACATCTCTAAAATCAATGAAAACGCAAAAGTTTCACCTACATAAAACTTAATACTAAATACTTGTCTTTCTGTGGAAATAAAAACTAAAAATTACACTCACAGGTGCCCTCGGCTGGTAAGGTTGATGATAATGATGTCTGTGTTCCTGCGAGGAGGATGACGATGACGATTGAACTGAGGACATCGACCCTCCTCGCACTACTGCACCTCCGCATTCCGCTCGTCGCAGAGAAACTGGGCTTTCCGCACTAGAATAAAAATATTGACATATGTAAATTATGTTTATATACTTCTTATCAACAACTTCAATAACTTGCTTAAAAGCATTTCAACGTAGCTCGATGAGAATGTATGGCTTAGTGGTGTGGGTGCTTGAACGGTTTCCAAGAGGCGCCGGTTCAAATCCTGCTATGTCAATTTTTATATATAATACGTTTTCTAAAGAAGTACACTTCTTACAAAACAAAAGATTTAATAAATTCTTGTATTAAAAAAATCTATATATTTTGAAAAATACAATAAGCATTTTATTAGTTTTTAATACAAAAAATAAAAATACTCAATGGATTCTGTATTTTAAATATAATATAAATAACAGAATTCTTCAATAGGCTTGTAATTTATTGACCATCCACACCGCCGCAGCGTCTAACTCTTAACCTCAACGGCTGTGGATTCAATTCTTAATTCTTTTGCTCTATAACAATACAAAGCGCAGCGTTAAGTTCTGGTACTCAACACGCAATATCTCAAAATTGTCTTAATATTAGGTTCCTTTTGCCTACTCTTCGATAAGGTGGATACAGCGTGAAGCTAAAAAAAACACAAAAAATTAAGGGCAATCTTAAAACAAAGGCTAGCTAACATATGTAATACATACTTAAGAGTAATACTGCTCGTTCGTTTCGGAACTTCCGGCGGTAGTCGTCTGGCGTTGGCCGCCTGTATCGCCGCCAGCTGCTGCTGCTGACGCGCAGTCGGTGATGACAGCGGCTTACCGCCTGATGATAACAGGTTACCGTATATTGGACCTGTTGAAAATTTTAATAAGTAAAAAATTTCATATTTAAATACATCCAAAATATTTAAAATTAATTAAATTATTAATAAATTTTTAACATTCAAAATACTGAGTCGGTTTGTTACGTACCTACCCAGAGACAAAATTTTTACAACAATCAAAAAACGATGAGAGGCCAGTCGTGGCGCAGCGGCACGAAGTGTGACTGTAAAACCGACTGGTTGTGGGTTCGATCCCCACTCGAGGAGATGAAATATTTACTTAAATTTATATTTCCATTTCTTCGCTCTGGTGTCGAGGTTAAGCGCGGCGTTGAGTTCTGCCACTCAACACGCAATGCCTCCAGAATTCGGCAGAAAGTGGGGAACGGAGTGTCTTAACACTAGGTTCCCTCTGCCTACCCTGCTGTGTGCGGGATACAGCGTGAAGCTGATTTTTAAAAAACGATGTAAGCTTAGTAAATCCTATACATTTTTATATGTTATAAAAATGTATAGGATTTACTACCTTTCTTGTGAATAAATGTGTTATGATGAAAAAAAAAATTACATATCTCACATTCTTTTGTTATTGAAATTAATCATACAATATAAATAAACTCATCAAATAATACAAATAATATAAGAACAAATTTCCACTATTAATTTATTTATAATACAGTGAAAAACAATTGCAAGTTATCAAATCTAGAGATGATTTTTTGCAGTGGTAACCAAAAGTTAATTCCGTTCCCCAAGCACCGCAAAAATTTTTGTCATATTGTGGGTTGAGTGGGAGATCCCAACTCCGGGCTTTATCTGTTTACCAGAACGGAGAAACTAGAATATAAAACATTTCATTAAATAAAAAAACACCTAAATTATAGTAATTGCTTCAATAAATTTAATAATAATATATGGAAAAATACCTGAGTTGTTTAACAATTGGTGGTTGTGTAGAGATTCATTGTGGGAGGAAGATGTCGATATGTTAGTGACTGATCCGCTGACGGAGCAACTGCACATCTGCAAAAATAAAAAAAAAATTATAAATAAATCGTACTAATAATAAATTTCAGATTTATTTAGTAGTAGCACAACAAAAAATAATGTGGAACGTAAATGAAAGTTCATTAATACAACCACTCTAATACTCCGCCAAGAGTTTATTATTAAGAAGAAGAATAAACATGGTTAATAAATAGGTAAATTAGATTTCCCTATTTAGGAACCCATGTCGATTTCCGTTTCAATTCGCGTTATCCCGGTGTTAATTTGTCTTTTTTTTTGTAGCTTCAAGCTGTACTCCTCACGAGGTAGCCAGAGAGAACGGAGTGCGAAACACTACGACATACTTCTTTTGTCTCTGCCACATGCCCTCCGGGGGGTCCTCATACTGTTTACGTGACCTTGAATCAGTATCATCGATATGTGTTTTCGAAGGTCAACTGAGGTCTTCCTCTACCTCTCTCTTGAATCCTCCAAAAACACCGAATTGTTAACAACTTCTTATGAGAAACATTATATATAATAATATTTATTTATCAAAAAACAAAATTACTATGTAAAATCCCCCGTAGTTAAAATATTTCAGTTCGATATTATCATCGACGTAATGAGATAAGCGAGTTCTTTTATCAAAGTCAATAACCCACTGAAGACATATTTTTAGACAAGGTATTTTATGATATAAAAAATATGTTTACATATTTATTACGGAAGTATCCTAATGAGAATGGAGAAGGATGTTAACACTAGGATTGTAGGTTCCTTTTTCCTACCCTGCTATGTGCGAAATATAAAGTAAAGCAAAATAAAAATATTATTCAAACAGCGAAATCCGACTGAACAAATTTTGAAGTTTTGTATGTAGACATAACTTTAAGAATGGTAGTTTCACGTAGAATCCTACATATTTCAGGGTTGGCTGTCGGAACCCAGTGTTAAGACATTTAATTCCCCATTTTTCGCCCAATTTTCAAATTAAACGCCGCGCTTCCTCTTGATACCAGATAATGGAGATTACAACCATCGAGTCTTCAGCCAGATTCTGAGCCACTGCTCCACGACGGCCTTTGTAACTTCAAGAAATACAACATACTATAAAATATAATGAAAAGAAAATTTTGAGCTACTAATATCGCGCTCAATCCGATAAATTGCGTTAATATTTAAATTAAAAATTAAATAAATTAAATCAGCTTCACGCTGTATCCCGCACACAGCAGGGTAAGTAGAGGGAACCTAACCCGTTCCCCATTTTCTGCCGAATTTTGGAGGCATTGCGTGATGAGTGACAGAACTCAACGCCGCGCTTAACCTCGACACCAGAGCGAAGAAATGGAAATATAAATTTAAGTAAATATTTCATCTCCTCGAGTGAGGATCGAACCCACAACCAGTCGGTTTTACAGTCACACTTCGTGCCGCTGCGCCACGACTGGCCTCGAATAATTTAGTTAATATTAATTAATATTAAATAATTTAGTTAATATTAATAATTTAGTTAATATTATTATCGTTAATTAAATTATTAATTAATACTTAATATTTAATCTAAATTAAATAAACAATTAACCTTGTATACTATAACGGTATCTATTATAAGTCATACAACATATTTATGATTACAATACATGCTTGCTAAACGTGTCACTTCTGTTGATCTTCAGCTTATTTTATATAGAAGCTGTCACTGCCAACAATGTGATGGCACTCGTAAATAAACGTTCTAGATTTTCCTTACACGTCTTCATGTATCTTTCGAACTGTACACAGACAAACAAACAGTCATTTCGTGCAAGTTAATCATCTTGAATTATCATCATTTTAATTTGTATTTTAGTGAATTTCGAAAAAATATTTTTACAGGTAAATTTAAAAGGATTTAACCAATTTACACTTATGGTTGCGT
The DNA here is from genome assembly GCA_013403705.1 of Heliconius hermathena. NCBI lineage: Eukaryota > Metazoa > Arthropoda > Insecta > Lepidoptera > Nymphalidae > Heliconius > Heliconius hermathena. The sequence goes on from JAAIXJ010001735.1 coordinate 84,363, forward strand.
TTACACCACGGCTACAATTTGTATCAATAAACATATTACACACGAAAAATATAATCAAATACAGATAAGATTATTTTATTGATATATTTTATAAACAAACAGACAATTGAGAAAACAATCACTTCTTTTACAACTTTTCCAGTAAAAATTAATAGCATATTTATTAAACTACAACGTAAAAATACATATAACGGTTATATTTTTTTATATTTAGATTAATAAGTACAATATAAAAAAAATCACAAACATTATACTTCTCCGTTCCGCCTCTCCACATCCTAATTTTAGTCACTCTATTGATTATAACAAAATTCGTATTTTTCAATACTTTTCTTATTATATTTTTCGTTTTGTAGTTCATTTTGAATACACGCTAATAACTACACGTTATTATTCGTTAATGTCACGGGGATAACTGATAACAACTATTACACAGCGCGCGATTGATATTACTTTAATTACGTTATATTATCATGGCGTTATCGTCTTTATTACTATATAGAAAAGTTTTATTTTTGCGTAACATATTTAAAGCAAGTTAGTTATTGTATGAAAATTGACGTATGTGATAATTAAACGCGCAAATATTTGGTAGAGTTCTTAAAGAATGTATAAGCGGCGGCATAGATTATTTCACCGTACTAAGCTGAAGCGTGTTAAAAATTATCTTTCAGGATATAATAAGGAGGATTATGTACATAATATAATATTGTACTCCACATTTTAATATGTTTTGTAAACTATATAAACAAATTTGTTTTACTGCATAAAACCGAAAAGTAAGTTGAATAAAATAATTAAATACCCACTATTTTGATAAAAAAAGCCTTAAATAAAAATATATGGTATACAAACATAAATAATATCGTCATTGTAGCGTAACAGGTACACCTACATATATCCATTGTTAACTAAAGAATAATATGATTGATATTCACTTTCAGGAATAATTTTATCCATAAATCAATTTTATTAATTCAAATCGGGTCAAAAATCATGCCGTCGACACGCAGTGTCCCAAATTCTGACAGAAAGGGAAAAACGGAATGTGTTAACACTATGTATAATAAAACAAAACAAATATTTACGCGAAGGCATGCGACTGTACAGGCGACGGTTGTGAGTTCGCTTCCCACTCGGGGTAATGAAATATTTAATGTTCTCATTTCCTCGCTCTGGTAACAAGGCAAAGAATTCCGACACTCAACATGCACTGTCCTCAAGAATTCGGCGAAAAGCGGGGACCGGAATGTCTTAACACTACGTTCCAAGGTGCCCTCTGCATATCCTATGTGTGGGATACAGTGTCAAGAACAAATAGATGTAAAATTAATCTTACCCCACTATCCGCATCTCCCCTATGATGAGGTATTTCAGAGGTGATCATGTGTATCTGATGGGCAGATTGCTGGACTCTTGCCACCATCGCTTCGACTTCGTTTTGGGGGTCGCATGCCATGTGGTTGCTGCAAAATTGGGATTTTTTTTATATTATCGTGTTAGGCATATGCTTACTTATTAAAAGTAGCAAGCAGTTAATTATTAAATTTATGCATTTTATATTTATATAAAAAACTTTATAAGATTTTATATTTCGCAATAAAAAAACTTTAAATAAATAAGTTTAGCTTAATGCTGTAACCCGCATATAGTAGGGTATCCAGAGGGAACTTAGTGTTAAGACACTTCTTTCCCCTCATTTCGCGAAGAAATTAAAATATTAATAAATAATAATTTATTATCCTGAGTGGGGATCGAACCCACATCTCGAGACATTGCGTATTGAGTGGCGGAATTCCACGCCGCGCTTTGCCTCGTTATCAGAGCGAAGTAATAAAAATATTACCCTTGAATTGAACCCACAACCGTCGCGTTTATAGTCGTACGTTTGTCCCCTTACGCCACGACGACAATGGCTGCAGTAATATACAGCAATATTACCTCATATCCATATCATGTCTCTCTCTAAGTGACATAGATCGCATAGGTCTTGTTAACGCAAGCGACTTCTCTTGGCCACCTGGGCTCTTCTGTAGGAGAGTATTTGCGTATATATCGTTGCCTGAAACACGATTATTTAAAGTTTAAAAAAAATAAATAAAGGGAAATTGATAATACCATAACGTTTTTAGTCTGAAATCGCTGAACTAACCAAAATAATAAAGTTAAAATAGCATTTACGTATTGTCTTACTATACCATAGGAGAAGAAAATTTAGTTAATTTTCTTTTTATTTAGTTTTATAATAATAATAATAATTCATATAAGAACATGTTTAAATCAAGGTAATCAAATTAATTACAAAATCAATTAAGAGTATTTGGTCCTTCGAGCCAAATACTCAATTAAATAACATGCTCTATTTTATAATGTTACAAATAAATTATATATATTAGATAATATAATGAATAACCTTATCAAACATAGCGATAATTTGTCTTTATACAATTCATATTTACTTCGCTAATGCAAGTGAGCTTAATTATTACAAAACTAGTACTAGCTAGTATCAAAACGGCAGTTTATGACATTCGTATTGAAATATAAATTTCAACAAAACTGAAATTTATGTTTCATTTTCAAATGCCACTCTCAAAGATATGTGATATTTTAACAGGATTTTTTTTCCTTTAACAAATTCAATAGACTAACCTAATTTGTTGAAAATATATACCGTTCGTCTTATTTAGGTCATGTATGTGATAGAGATATACTTTAAAATTTGGCAATTTCGACAACCTGCAATGAAGCTTTCACCCTTGATCGTTTGCCAAAATATATAATTTGGCATACACGTGCATCCTAAGATGCATACAAATGTTTTAGATTTTCGAGGTTTTTAAAGATTTTTACAAAAAAATACATTTCCGCATATCTGTTTTTATTTTCTATTTAAGTTAAGTGCAGATAGCTAAATACGCTTATCAAACGTATCTAACATATCTTTGCATCGATTGACATCCACTCAGTTGATATTTGATATTGGAAGTGACGTAAAATTATCTACGACATCGAGTTTTCAGATTTGACGATGATTTCAGACGATAAATATGTATTTAAGTTTCACACGGAGAGCTTATTCAACGAAAGTAATACTTTTTCGTTTTGATTAGTCGTATTATATCATTGGCTTTATTGACCTAGACAAGTACCTAAAATTAAAAAAAAAACTTTTTTGACTATTTCATATCTGTATCAAAGGTACTGCTTACCATTAACAAGTAAATGGTCACCATCTTGTAACCTCCTCGAATTAGAATCAGCCGCTTTCGCCATAGCTGTGATAGCGCTGAACTTCTTTAATAGCTGTCGTCGTCGGAATGCCCTTTGAATAGTGACGGCCGCCCGCCTCGCTCTGAGACCACCGTATCGCCTTTCGAGTATCTCTACTTGCTTATCAAGGAGATCTTGGGACATTTCATAACGACTGAAAAACAAAGTTGCTAGTTAATTTTGAATTAATATTATTTTAATGATTGAAAAGAGCGCTTCAAAAATTATGTTGTATTATTAATTAATGTACCAATACGGTGTCGACATCTGCATCAAGTACGGCGAGATTTGGCCAATTTTAAAGCATTAAATATGTAATTGTTGTAAAAAAACTTTTAGTTTTTCTTTATATCCGAACCTTGGTATGTCCACATATTTAAAGAGCTCTTTATCGATTCAATAGCGGCAGTTTTACGAAGATATGGCTTAGATTTGGTTGATGCTATGAATATTTACACGATTTAACATTAAGAAATTTGTATTTTAGAAATTAATGACAATAGAAAATTTTAAATAATACAAGATGTTAGTGTTATTGGAACGATTGTGATATCTAATACACATTAACGTTATCAATGGAAGATACTAATAGTGACAAGATAATAATTTATTTTAATCGACTAATACCTAGAAAGAAGCCAATTCGATTAAAATATTAAAATTCCTTAATAAGACCGTATTGTTTATCATGCAAATGTTAAGGTTTTAAATAGGGTACTGTGAGATAAATACATGAAATTTAGGTATGCAATGGTTCATCTGAATTTTTAAGAGATAGTTATTGATAATAGTTTCATAGAAAGTAAAGCGTCAATGTTTATTAATAAATTTTCTAACATGCCGCGGATTATTAGAAAATAATCACAGGAAATTTGGAAATTTATCTATCTTATGTAAGAGCTTGATCATGCTTCATGAATTTAAGATTAGATGGTCTAAAATGTAGGAAGATTCAAAGGTAGATTTCGTGAGGTGTGTCAGTGTCCTACATAGCAAGCTCGCTGATAGTACAAGTGAGTTCATTCGAGTTATTGCAGGAGATTGAGGTTTGGTTAACAAAACGCATTCCTGAGGACATACCCTCGGGTCAGTTTGCCACGTTTTTGTGGTAAACTTGGATCTTTTTGTGTTATTCCTGTTGTGCCAATGATTCCAACATCTGTGCCCCGCCTATGAAAGCCAAAACAACCAAAAGCTATATATACATAGATTCTTGTCCATCGTAAATATGATCCTCAAACAATATATACATCATAAATAAAATTATAAACTGTCATAACTTCAGAGAGATGCGCAATAAATAAAAGTTAACACGTGCGTTCAATTAATAAGCTGCTATAAATCAAAGACTCACTGAAAATACGTATATTTTTATTTATTTCCACTTCCAAGAAACTAAATATTTAACACACATGAGTTAAAAGAATATATTTGTATATTAGACAAAGTATAAATAATGATTTTATCTTTATAAGATTGTTGTTAGTTCTTACTCTAGATACAAAGATAGATTGAATTTGATAAGAAACTAAAAATATATATTAAATTTGAGTACATAATGTATACATATAACATGTCAAAATCTCTACGTAAAACGAAGTCCCAGAGAAAGCAGGATAAATAACTACATTATTCCAAAGAAGCTCCGCCATAAATCCAAAGATTTTATACTCCACGCCTATCTCAAGAGACATACTTGAAACGTTCTTCTACATACATAAGACACGATATTTAATTATAATATATCTAGGAGCTTCAAAGGCCAGGACTCTGAGTCATTGCCCTATTTTAAATGATATATACATTTGAGTATTTCCTTCTTGGAAAAAAATAATTAAGTAATAAATAAATTTAAATTTATTTATATATGTTTATGTATATTGTGATTGATAATTATAATTTTAAATAAATACGTTTTTTATCCCATTTGCGTTTATATCCTAACATCAAATTATTTTAAACTGAGTTCAGTTTAATTATTAACACTTTTTTAGAGATTTATGTAAATAACACATACAAGGACAAACGTCAATGCCCTTAACCCTTTCCATTTCTTTATCCATCACCATAGTCCCTCCAGAACACACTGGACCTTTACAATTTCTGTTTTGTTCGTATACAGTACCTGTTGGTATGAACGGCTAGGCCGAAGCCCTCTGGCGGGGCAGCAATATACAACGGCGGGGCTGGTTCCGCTGCGCCCGCGCACAGTCCGGCGCCCGTCGACGCGTTCGACGCCGACGAGCATGACGAGTTGGAATGATTTAGAGCTGGAAAAGGAAATCTTGGATAAGAAATCTGGTATTAGTTATGACATATACGGTATGGTAATACTTAAAAGGGTACATATATTGTTATAAAAGACTTATATAAAGTATGGTTGAATATTTAGTGTTTTTTATATTTGCAACTATTTCAAATGCGGGAAACAGAGCAGTAAAAATACTTTCTGCTGACTCAAAGTAAATTGAAATTTTGATACATCGGTGAAATGAAATATTTCAATCAGGAAAAGGTAAAACAAAATCTGGTGTTCCATTATGGTATGGTACTTATAGAAACCTGGTACCTGGTATATACCTATCAAGCAGTTTCATCCATTACTTATACAAAGAGAAAACTTTTTGATTGAATATTTACAGGTTTTTCTGTAATTACCAGTATTGTTATCGTCAATTGAAAAATGAAAATACAAGTTTTTTTTGTAACTATTTAGAAGTAAATTGTAAAATATTTTGGACACAAGGAATTATTGGAGCTGGACTAGGAGAACATTTGATGTATGGAATGCTAAATGTTGAATAATATGATTAAATACCGATATATTATTTAAAATGATAAAAATGAAATATAATTTAATAAATAATGTAGATGATTGGTTTGTGATTTTATTTATGATTTCAAATATATATCTTATATCAAGCGTTTTAAACAGTTTGTTCTTTATTATAAATTGGCTATATGTAAGTTTATAAATATTTGAGCTGCTGATATTATACTCTGCTGTCAATATTATATGTAGTTCAAAAGTGAATTTAACCCAGAAATTAAATATTTCATTCAATATTCAGTTATTTTAGGAAGGAAATTGAATTGTATACTTTGATCTATTAATTAGACCTATGGAGATTTGGGAGTTATCAATTTAAAGTGAAAACTGACTTTGAATATTACAATTTAGAATATAAAAGAAAATATTTATAATTGAAGTTTACGAATATAATATATATGTTTAAAAAACTAAAACCCTACTGCAAAATTTTATAACTTTTTTATTTCCCATTTTTTTTATATATTATTATATAAGACGGAATTTCGCAGTCTTATTATTTCCCTGAAGGATTTATTATAATATGGTGAGGTTTTGGACCTACTTTTACAGTTCACTAACAGTAGGTTATCACTGCTAATATCCCCGCGTATTGAGTGTCAACCAACGAAATTCATGTAATATTGATATAGTATAATAGTATAGTGTGAAAATAAGCAAAACTGGCTGTTAGAATAACCTTAGGTAAGCCGTTATACGCCTTAAACTGTTGCTTTAAGTGAAAAATCTAACAATCATTTTCCTCATTCAACGATACCCCAGTTGACATAGATGGACATTCGCTGTAAGAAGCGAAAGTCATAATTGCTACCTATAATAACAAGCTCGACTTTAGTTAGTATAGCTTTTTTTTTAGTTTCCCGCCGTATCTGTAAAGCAGCTTAGGCAGAGGGAACATGGAACGCTCCGTATTAAGACACTCTGTTCCCATTAAGGCACTTCTACCTCAATTAAAACGAAAAAAGAAAAAACAAAACATCAGTAATGATATCGAGTGTTTAATTTGTTATCAACACACATTCCCGCACCGCCACGGTACACGGCACACGGTACATCGTCAACAAAGTGATAAAGCGTTGGTCGATAAAAAACTCACGAGAACCTGAACAATAAACATTTAACAGTGACACTCGCTCGTTACAAAAAAGACTGTCAGTTAACTACTGCACACATTTTGGCGTTTAAATTGTATTGCATTTACGACATTTTATTTTTTAGGCGTATCGCGTTTTTTCTTTTACGCGTTAGGCGCAATGTAATTAAGGATGGAGTGAATCGTAGTATATTGTAAATAAGGATGTAGTGAATCGAAGTGATTTTGCACTGTGTTACTATTTTTTTAGTGTCACGTTGTATCCCGCACACAGCAAGGTAGGCAGAGCGAAATGAGCGTTAAGACACTCCGCAATTCTGGAGAGTACCCTGCTGGATCAACTGTCACATCTGACAGTTCAGATTACTACAATTAACCTTCAATGGTGGGGTATTCATTCCAATACACTACAGAGCGAAAGGTGGAGAATGGAGTGTCACAACGCTCTCTCTGCGTACACAGCTATATAAAAGGGAGTAAGACGTGAAACCAAAAAAAAATACAAAATACGACGGAAATAAACACATTTATCGACAAAACAAATCAGCGTATGAAAATTTGAAAGCTCTTCAACAAAAACCATTTAATTCGAACATCTCACAACTTTTGGTATCAACATTTGCATTTCACTCGTCCAAAGTTGCTTTACTTTAATATTCTGGCATTTCGAAAGCATTTACTTTGATGTCAATTTGGGATACCATTGCTTAATAACTTCGAATCTTATCAGTCATCTTTGTGGATTTCAATCTACTTTATACCTTGATGTTCTATATCAATTTTTTTCATATTAATGGTATTAATTCTTTATTTGTTTGGTTAACCAATACAAAAACTATACTAAAAATATTAATTTCTTGCAAAAATAAGAACTTAAAATATTTCTTATGCATCGCTGGAGGCTAAATAAAATTTAAAAAAATATATAAAAACCGTTCAAATAAACCAAATAATATACCTAAAATAAATAAATAAAATAAATCAATCAGCTTCACGCTGTATCCCGCACACAGCAGGGTAGGCAGAGGGAACCTAGTGTTAAGACACTCCGTTCCCCACTTTCTGCCGAATTCTGGAGGCATTGCGTGTTGAGGGGCAGAACTCAACGCCGCGCTTAACCTCGACACCAGAGCGAAGAAATGGAAATATAAATTTAAGTAAATATTTCATCTCCTCGAGTGGGGATCGAACCCACAACCAGTCGATTTTGCAGTCACACCTCCTGCCGCTGCGCCACGACCGGTTTCAATACTAAATACTAATAAATAATATACCTATTTTACAAATGTTCCGCTTTTACAATATGAGGATAATATTGAACAAAATATTTTTTTCAATTCAAACCAGTACTTCCTGAGATTTGTGCATTCAAGCAAAAATATTCTTCAGTTTAATAATATTAGTAAAAATATATTATAACTAAAACATATGTATTAAATATTGGATATGCAGTCGTATGTCGTACTAAATTAATATAAAATTACCGTTTGTATATATAATACATTAATCTGCGATTTGAACCTACGTTCTTCGTCTTCAAGAAGATATCTATACAATCTACTACAGTTAAGAATAGATTTATAATATATAAAAATAAATATTATAACAGTAGTAAAATAAATATATCAACAATTTTGAGATAATGCTATATTTTATGTATGAAAACATTCTGCGTAAACATGGTTATCGCATTACAAATAGTCATAAATAAAGGATTCTTCTGGCTTATGGCGGCATTTATCAATAACGTTTGTACTAATAAATTGTAGTATTAAATATATTACTATAATAACTTCCATCATTGATTCAATATAAATATGTGACTTCTTTTTTTTCTGTGCCACGACTGGCTTCTTTTCTCTTCTCAAAGCGCGGCTTTAAGTCTTGCCTCCAGAATTCGGCAGAAAGTTGGGGACGGAGTGTCTTAACACTAGGTTCCCCTTACCTACCTACCTACCCTGCTGTGTGCGGGACACAGCGTGACGCTGATTGAATTTTTTTTGACTGGCCTCTTACATGTTATGTGGCCACATAAAACGGACATATTCTTGGTTTTTAATATAAATATACTGCCAGCCGTACTCGGATATTATCCCTTAACCACGGAATCAGGCACGTCGCTATTTTGCTCAAAAATCTTTTTTCATTTATATGACCTTTAAAATACGTTATCACTTACAACCTTCTTTTTATTGTGAAGAAAAAGGATAAAACTATGCCTTTCTTATTTAATTTTAACAACGACATTCATTAAGACAAAATTATATAAAAAAAAAATAAAAATATATAAATATATATTTTTATTTCGTTAAATAATTGCCAATTTGCAAAAAACACAATTATTACTAAACATAGCGCAATGTTGTGATCGGCGATTCAAAGATGTGAAAAGTGGGAAACGGTCGGTCCGTTTCCCACTTAACATTAGGTTCCCTCTGTTCAAAAATATATCATATCTCAGCAAAACAATTTAAAACAATACATACCAGGCAATGGTCGATGGACCGCAGTAACGTATCTATTTCCCTCCATATAACCGCGGTCTGGTTCAGCGTGGTGTGCATGGTGACCACTGTGGATACTGTGCTGGTGAGAGTAGAAGCCGTCCGGGGGGTGTAACGTCACTCCACCACCGCCTTCCTCCTCGTCCACTTTTTGGGAGAAGCTGAGGACAAAGAATAATAATTGTTAGAAAAATCGGGTTTAGTAATGTTGATGAAATTTATATGGAATCACCAAAACAAAGTAAGAATAACCAAAACTTCAAAATCGAATGCAATAAACATAAAAAAAATGGAAAATTAAAAACCTTTTAAAAAGCACATTTGTTTTAGTTTTCAATGTACAATTATATGATGAAAGATTCGTCCGTTATTACTGTGGACTATTCCACAAAGTAATTCTCAAAGCACTTTTCAAGAACTTACATTTTCTTTTTAGCTATTCTGTTTATATTTCAAAAAACAATAATACAACTAAAATAAAATAGAAATTGAAGAACTACTTTCTCAGTTTTGTTGGTATTGAAGACCATCCATATAATATTTACTAAAGGTAAGAAATAACCAAAAAGAAATCACTTTAAAAATATGACCTACATATCAAAACGTCCATTTTCTTCTCTTTCAAAGTTTAATTGCTATAATGATATGTTTACTTCTTCATTTTATATCTAACAGAGCGCTATGCCGTATCGCCCGTTCATCGTGAAGATCGCAGTAATGAGACAGCTTAACATACTTTTGAGTAAATCTTCCTTCATCCGTTCCATATTTATGCTTTATATCGTAGATAACTATATTTCAAATAATTATTATTTTTAAAAGATTGAAGGTTTTTTTATAATATATTATAATTATAAGCAAAAACATTTCAAATATTTCTGTTTATAAAGGTTTTACAAGAAACAAGCTAAATAATAAGTAGATTTTGATATTACTTTTTTAGAAAACGTTTAAAAGTTGGAACGTAGTGGGATTTGAACCCGCGCTGTCGCTAACAAATATTTATACATTTTATAAAAAAGTAATTTTCTTTCTCAAGTGTGGAATGACACTTGTAAAAGAAAACATTTTTAAAAAAGATTTCGGTACAATTCAACATTTTCATTTTTAATTTTCAAGTACAATAACTAATTACAATTCCCAAATAGTTTTTATGAAGCATTTTAAGACTACCTACACTAAATGACACTAGGTACAGGAAGGAAAGTGTTCCTATCACAATAATTATAAGTCCAAATCCCTTAAAAATTAATAATTAGATTCACCAGAAAACTACAATATAAAAAATATATTTTTAGACATTTTTTAATGTTTTTATCCCATATAATTTTAAAATATATGTACATGTACAAATACATTATAAAATGATATGGGATGAAAAATGTAAAAATAAGTAACTATTTTAATTACTGACCTATTTTTGCAGTCAACATGATTTAACATGGAGCCATCTAACTCATTCGTATAAGGAGAATATAATAGAGTTAGAAGTGTAGACATTATAATGATATACGTATTCCTAGGACGTTGGCTTTTATTGTGAATTATGTCAAGCAACTGTTTTTAGCTTTAAGACGTGACTTGGTAGTCAGAGAGAACTTAATGTTGAGACACTCCATTCTCCAGTCTCCGCCGAAAATAAGACCCTTCGTGTTGAGCGGCGAACACCGCGGGTAAATTGAAAATTACTATTTTCTCAATATTAGGAATAAAACTCGAGAATAGGCACCTACAACTTTATAGGTTGATAGCAAAACATTATTTAGCTTAAAGAATGCAAATTATTGGTGTTAAGGTTTTTTTGTTAACAGAACAGGAAAAGATAAAGTAAAAATGTGTTTCAAATAGATAGGGACTGGAAAAACCTGTTCACCTAATGCCAGTATTAATCAGTTTCAAAACCATAAACTTTTATTTTCTTGCATTTTGATATAGATTTGTGGAAAAAATACGAATGAAAAATCTTTATAAAACCAACATTTCATATTAAGCCTCCATATTGCTTATACAAAAATATCTATTTTAAAAAACAAATTTATCAAAAATTTCTTAAGCTTTCGTTCTTCAGAATTCAGTGTATACAAATTATAAAATAAACCCCCATCAATGTGTCTAAACGTAGCACAAAAAATATCTCTATGGAATTTTCATGTGAAGTTATGAATATTGGTACCTGGTTGTAGCTATAAAATAAATTTAGCTCTTAAATAACAAGGGCTGTGACTATGGTATAGTAGCAACTATAAACAAAAATAGATCTAAGACCACCGTGGCGCAGTTTGACTGTGATTGTGGGACTAAGCCCCACTCGGAGGAATGACAACATCTCATTTATTTTTACCACTTCTCTTTGATTAAAGACAAGGCGCGGTGTTGAAATCCGCCATTCATTAAAAACGCAATATTTACAAAATGGGCGAAAAGCAGGAAATCACGTCATCCCGTTTCGTGACATCCAGTTCTCCTCTACAAAATATTGAGTTACTATTATTGAGAGTTTTTATTTTGTGTAGTTAGGTTATTAAGTTATTATTTTGTGCTTTTGTTATCGTTATTGATTTCTCTTGTTGTAGTTAATTAACGAAAAATTAATTTAACCAACTATTACAGCAATACGGTGATTGCTTTATGTTATTTGTTGATATAAATTTATTATGACCTATTTATTTAAAGAATGGAAAATTAATTCCAATTATTTATTTTAAAAGGAAAAAAATATGAGAATGACAAATAAGAGAGGCATTTAACAAGAATAAATTTGTGCAATTGTTCAAAATTTAACTTCAATATCTAAATACATTACTTTACTAAATAGATTTATATTGCAAATAAAGACGCCTTAGAAGCGCGCAACGTGATGCCACCACATATTGTAGTGTAGGCAAAATAAATAACACGCTGTACATTACCCAGAATAATCAGTGGGCCACAGACATGTTTCTTTTTATTTTTAACAGTTTTAAAGTTCCACCCTTAAAGGTCCACATTTCTGAAAAAAAATTATAATGTACACACATAGCTTTCATTATAATAATCACTAACTAGCATTGATTTTTTATAACTCTCAAAATCTTATTCTTAAGTATTATTTAATAAAGAATAAAATGAAATAAAACAACTCTTTTTTAATACTTTTTTAATAGATTTTTTTTAAATATATCTTCAATAATAGTTTAAAAAATTAGTTTTAAGCATAAACACGAATAAGCTGCCACTACCAGCCCGAGTCAGTGAGCAACACAAAAGAATACCGTTGTAATATTAAACTCAATATTCTGATAACATAACACAGTAACTCGCAACCGCTTTCAGGGCCTTTATCAATTTGGAACAACCTATTTTCACCATGGCTTGACAGGTTTTTGTTGTGGGCGTAAGTAAATATTTTCGGTACATTGAATATTGTTAGAGATAATAACATTTTAGTTACTATATGTTACCAACAATGTATAAATAGATTTAATTTTGTAGTTTTATAAATCAATTGTTTTGTTAATACTGATTTGTAAAATAGAAATTTGTAGGCACTTTATATATTTAACTAATTTCATTTTATCTAAATAAAAAAAATCACAGTATTTTGGCAATTCAAGAGTACTTAAGGCAACCGTAAAGATATGTGACATAAGATTAGAACTCATAATTCAATTAAAGCAGGTAGAGACGACATATATTGTAAATATTGAGAAATCCAACTAGGAAGTAATATTTTGAAACAAACAATTAGCAATAAGAAGATAATTTCAAAGATTTTGACGCAAAACACGACATTTTTCATATATTACATAAATTTATTACAAAAAATTAAAATATATAATAAATGAGTTAATTATGAATAATAAAATCATTATTACGAAACGTTGGACTTCAAAAGTAGAGAAGTATTACATAAGAAGAGGAAGACATAACGAAACTAATTTAATGATCAAATCACATAAAAAGACACAATTAAAAGCATTAGATAAGCACAGCTACTTTTTCTATAATATAACAATAAATATATATTATTTATGTAATAAGTATGCAATATGCATTTTACTTTGAATCAGGTAGTGTTATGTATGCAAGTGCTGCATTTTTTTATCTTTATGCTATACCGTGGCCCGCACATAGCAGGTAACCTGGAAAATCTAGTGTTGAGACACTCTGTTCCCAATAACATACTTCTGGAGGCATTGCATGTTGAATGAAAATAGAAAAAAAACCTGTCATAAATCAACTTAAGCAATCAATAAATTACTCAAAACGCAATGCTTCGAAAAATTCGGCTGAATAAATGGGGAAGTAGTGTCTTAACACTAGGTTCCCTCTGTCTACCTGACCGTATGCGAGATATAGCGTGAAGCTGATTAAATTTGATTAAACGTTTACAAATAAAAAATAATAAAATAACACCATAACAATTACTACTACTTATAGGTAATGAACAATTTGACTAGAAATCATAGTACAAAATATGAGAATTAGAGTAAAAAAAAAATTAGTGCCATACCTGCTAACAGTTGTAGTATGTATGTAAATATGTTAATGCCCGTATAGAGTTCATCAGAGCATACCAAATATTACCATAAAACAACAGTTTCATTAAACCATCGCTATAACATGGAGAGTTAACTATAATAACTTTTTTTTGTTCTAATATAAAGTAAATTATAGTAGCATTATAATATTGGATTGCACTAATACTTACTAACAACAAAAGTTTAAAAAAAAATTGTACCGATAAAAAAAAACTAAACCTTATAATCTTAATAACTAAGAAATTTTCAATTTCTATAGGTATATAAACAAAAATGTAACTTTAACAAATATAATATGGATCCAAATATAAATATTTCTCAGGATAAGTATCCACAACAGAATAGAAGACCAGTAATGGCGTAGAGGCACATGCGTGCGACGTAAACGAGATAAGTTATGGGTTCGATTTCCATTCGAGGAAATGAAATATTTAATATTTTGATTTCCGCGCTCTGGTAACAAGGCAAAGCGAAAGCGAAAAGCGAAAAGTGGAGAACGGAAATGTTACTGGCTATTCAGGTTCCCTTTGCCTTCCCTGCTACGTGCAGGATACAACGAGAAGCTAAAGAAAGAAAATAAAACTTAAGATAAGAATAAGGCAACACTAATGTTACGTTGCGTTGGTAATCACGAGTGCGGAATGGCGATGGCGGTACATTCCTTGACAATGACCACGGCCGTGGGCGGTCATGCAGAGCTACCAACTGTTTAACGTAATATTAGTTAGCAAATGATAATTTTTTATTACTTTTACCGTAATAAAGGTTTTATTATGTTTTGTTTTATTAATTTGTCAGGTCTTTATGCCTGTTAATCTGTATTTTGAGGGCGTTAGGGCTAGTTTAACGTCAATACTATCAGGTAAAAGCTCTTTGATGATATTTTTATTTAATAGTATTTATTATGTTCAATAATCAAATACCTACTCGAGATTCTATTGCTTAATTAACTAACCTGTAGAAAATTAATGGAATTTTAATATAGAAATATGTATAATATATCCGACATCAAGTTCTCCTACTTCCGTAAAACTGTTCTTGGTTTGACTCTCCAGTAAATAACAGATCGATTACTTTGGCCATTCAAGCACAGAGGGAGAGCGGAGGGTGGTATGCAGTTCGAACTTTATTCGGGGACATTATTTTAATTTACACGCACGTAAGAAAAACTGTGGCGTTGAGTTACACCACTCAGACCCAAAAAAGGAGATCAAAGTGTCTTCACAAAAAGTTCTCTCTGCCTACCCTGTAATGGTGAAGAAGTTAAAGTGAAGGTATTTTTTTTTAATCCACACCAAGTGATTGAATCTATGAAACTCATAAAGCAATAATACAGCAAACTATCATTAAATAACATCTATTATTTTATTTCGTTACAATAATCAACCTAGATTGAAACCCATGACAAACAGATAAAGATGAACATTTCAGTACAATTTATTTTCTGTACTTTCGTTTATCTGGAACATTCCACAAAGTTGCAACTAAAGTAAAAGTAAATAGCTATGTTCCAGATAACTTAGAAGTCAGTCTTAAACATTGTGAGTGTATTTATTACGTAGATATTTCATAGTTACTTAAATGTTTGGACATGTCGAGACTACCTACACTTTTTACTACCTGACACGATTAACTTTGTATTTATAATATGAGTACAAAAAATATATATTATTTTTGTATATATTATACATTTATTCGTTTCCTTCAAATAATAATAGTAACAAAACCGAGATTTTCGGAGTAAACAAGGCAAGACACGGAGTCGTTCTAATTAAAAAAAATAATTGTATATAATTTTGATTTGTATCACCATATAGACTAACACATAGATTTCGATGTTTTCATTATACAAATTTCATGATACATACATTCTATATAGTACTTAGTATTATATTTATTTTTTCACTTTACTCTACATTCCATAAAGATCAAGAAAGCCAGGGAGATCTCAATGTCAAGCTATTAGCAAGTATTTATTTCCGCCGGAATTGCATGTTGAATGATAGAACTTAACGTCGCAATCTTACCACAATAAGGATCGAATCCTCAACCATACTTTTTTAAAAGTCATTCTATTATTACAACATGTTTTAAATAACGGAATTTAACATAAAATAAGAAATTATCTTGATTAAATCAAACGGTACCCCACATTCCTTCCTTACACCATGTAAGGCTCGATTGAAGAGCAACAAACAATATTTATTCTCATATGTTTCTCATAAACAGATCTAATATTAGATCAACAACACGAAATGAAATGTAAACAACATAAATATAAAAAAGGTTCTAAGAAAAACATGTTATGATGGAGAAAATCGGGGTTTCTATTCAGCGGTTACGACTCGCGACGTAAACAGAGCGTCACTTGTAAAATGTGTGTTTACTCGGCAACCCAAAAAGTTTTTATCTCTAGGAGTAGATTAAGTTGAAGTTATTTATATTATGAAATGTTACTTTATAAAATTGAAAAGTACATAATAATTATAGAAGGTGTTAGATAAAATGGAGCAAATTAAATATTTATTATTTTTATTTCCTGACTCTGGTAACGAGGCCAATCGCGGCGTTAAGTTCCGCCACTCTGTTAATTGGCAATGTCTTCAGGATTCGGTGGAAAGTGGGGAACGGAAGTGTCTTTAAATAAAATTGATTAAATGATCAAAGGCTAACAAATCAAATGTAGAATATTTTTTTATATGCACACAAATTCCGCACTTAATAGGATTAATTGCGGAATTTTAATTAGAGACCGTCGCAGCGGTGTTGAGCTACGCGCGTTCCGAAAATTGGGGGTTGCATGGAGAACGGAGGTCCAGGAACTCTTCCTACCAAGCTATATGAGAGATACAGTGTGAAGCAAAGAATATTTCTAAGATTAAAGTGATAGAGAAAGATAGAGAAAACTGCACCAACAACATTTACCTACTCGTAGAATATATAATAACACAATATTTATATTTATAAAGCGTTTGGAAATCTTAGAATCGTGTATTTGTATTAGACAACAACAATATGAAGAGATAGTCACGACTTTATAGAAAGTTCGTGAAAACCACCACAGATAGTAAATAGCAGATGTTTATTTCTCCTTTACAGCTAATATTAGGTACTAATGCAAATGTCGTCTTATCATGTTGATGTTGAAGTTTGATAAAAATAATGATAAGTTTTTGGTCTGAATTTTCTTACAGTTGTTATTTTAAGTGTTAGTTATTATTTTATACAATTTTATTGTTAAATATATATTACATATTTAAATTTAAATATATATTATTGGCATAAATTGGAGTATCTTTAGTTATGTACGTAATTTTTTGCAACGACAACTATATATATATATATATATATATATATATATATATATATATATATATATATATATATAAAGAAATTTAAAACTGAATTGCTTTCTTAAAGCAATAAGGCGTCTTAAGTAACAATATATTTTAAGCGAGAAAATTGTAACAAATTGGATTATGTATTATGGTAACGTATTCATAACATCATATTTTTACGGTACTTAGACAAAAAACACAATAATTTTAAATGGGGAGAAAGAAAGTAAAACATGAATAACATAGTTATACAATATTTTTTCCTAATTAATTTATAAATTCACCAAGTGAAAATATAAAAAAATATAAATTATACTATATATGTACATTAACAAACATGTTAGAAGTCTAATGTCACAATATAGTAGTTTCAAGAGCTGCTCTTGAATTTCTGATTATCCAAATGACTGATATGTGCTACATACACTCTACGTGTAATAATGCAGTATTGCAGTCTTGAGGCTAATATGGGTAATTGCTTTCAATATCTACCTCAACTACTGTATTATCAAGTTCAAATCTAATCGAATCATCTTCACGCTGTATCCCGCACAGTGCAGGGTAGGCAGAGGGAACCTAGTGTTAACATACTACGTTCCTCAGTTTCAGTTTGCCGAGTTCTGAAGGCATTGCGTGTCGAGCGGCGGAACTCCACGCCGGATTTTTGCCTTGGAGCCAAAGCGACGAAATAAAAAAATAAATATTAATAAATATTTCATTTCCTCGAGTGGGGATCAAACCCACAAACAGTTCATTTTACAGTCACACTTAGTGCCCCTGCGCCACGACTGGTGACCGGCAAGTTATAAAATTTGAAATTTTATTTTTTTTAAAGGTTAATTTATTAGAATTTCTTGTAGTGAACAGAAGATACCTTACGCGATGGTTGTTGGTTTGATCCGCATTTCGAAATATCGTCTAATTAGGTTTTTATATTTATTTTAGTTTCAATATTTTCAAATATAAATACGACCCGTGTATATACAAAAATATTTCAAATTAAGCCAAAAGAAAAATAAGTTTAAGGAGAGTACTTACACTAGGATTTTTAAATATATATATTTTTTTATAATATATTAAAATGTTATTAAAAATTTACAAAGTTTCTATGAAAGTAAGATATCTTTACACCATTAATCCCTTTATCTAAGGTGCCTAATTACGCTACAACAAATAACAAAGCTTGCAAAGGCTGTAATCGTAATTTAAATTGTCTAAAATATCAAAGCGAAATTCCGGATGAGCGTTTGTTCTTTGGAATCTGAGAAAACATGGTAAATATTCTAAAGACGCTTTTCTAAAACATTCTTTGGGACCAGTGGGAAGATTGCAAGTTGAAAGAATTTAGACCATTTTAATTCAGTAAAATATATATTTTTTTGTATTATGTCTAATAATTATTATTAATTAAATTAAATATATTAGGCTGACGCAGTCAGTCGTGGCGCAGGGGTACAAAGTGTGACTGTAATCGACTGGTTGTGGGTTCGATCCCCACTCGAGGAAATAAAATATGTATTTACATTTATATTTTAATTTTTTCGCTCTGGTGTTGAGGCAAAGCGCGGCGTTGAGTGCCGCCACTCAACACCCAATACTTCCAGAACTCGGCGGAAAGTGGGGAACGAAGTGTCTCAACACTAGGTTCCCTCTGCCTACCCTGATGTGTGCGGTATACAGCGTGAAGGTTTTTAAAGATTTTTCATTAATAATTATATAAGAATTCTGTTGTTTATCATTTTTTTAATTAGTATTCATCCATCGGTATTTGTCCGGAAACTAACCAAACCGATACAAGCAAATATATTAGCAACGCAAACACTAGCATCGTGCTACTGCACCAGAGTGCCATTAAAATGTATGCCATTAAATTTTACTGGTTACCTTTGTGAAGGCCCGAGTGTAACGTCGGCGCTACCTCAATTCATATTTAATGTACTCAATCAGTGAGCAAATATATCCGTATATTTGATTTGTATTATAGTTCTTATCAGAATATTGTGAACACTTGTTTTTAATATTTATTTTTAAATATTTTACATTACATTAGATTTTTTCTCTAACGCTATAGAATCACCTTTAGTTTTTTTAAAGATAATTTTAACTATATGCAGAAATAAAGAGGTTGAGGTGGATGTGCGGCATAAAGCGGTCTGACAAAAAAGGTCGCGGTCGTCGCATAAAGCCAGGACGAAGAAGAAGAAGGAGATTTAACTGTATGCATGATTTAGCCTTACAAAGGAGAACATACAAGCATAACTTTAAGCAGAAATCAATTTTCCCAGAAATTACTATATCACCATGAACGTCAAGGAACACCAGTAACAATTTACTTTCTAATTGTTCCCCAAGTTTAGGTCAGGTTATTGCTGAAACTGGTCAAAAGCATATGTATATATCATGTTTTCCGGTATACGAACTAACTAAACACCCACATAAACTGCACCACCTCAGCTGAAATACAAAAGCTAAATGGAAATACAGTTTAAACATAAATTCTAGTTGCAGAACGACGAAAGTTCGATAAGTTGAAAATTCTTAGAAAATAAATGTAGCTAGCAATTGAAGTCGTTGAAATCATAAGGCGAATACAACTGCCGTAAATAATTGTAGTTATTTACGCAATGAAATATAAATTTATAGAAACGAGACAAAGCACGGTGTTGAGTTTCGCCACTCAACACGCAATGCCTCCAAACTCGGTGGAAAGTGGAGAACGGAATGTCTTAACACTAGCTTCCCTCAGCTACGTACAGGATACAGCGTGAAGCTAAAATAATATACTTTCAATAGATCCACATTTTTTTTAAACTTTCGCTAAAAATATTAAACAAAACCCGTATAGTTATCATTAATTTCTTATAACTGTAGCAAAATTAATATGTTAATAAAGGGGGGCCCACGATGGAAGACTTGCCCGCAGCGACCCTTGCCAGCCATTCCGAGGGCTCCAACGTTCCATCTGCCAGGCTATAGGCGCTAGGGCGTGGACGGATGGTCCGGAACTGCACGGAGCGGTAACAAGGGAGTGCTAGGTATAGTGACAAGAGAATAAATGAGGCTGATAAGCTTATATTGAAAATTTGCAAGAAAAGGAATTTGTTAGTGGCAAACACAATGTTTGACCGCAAACAAATTCACATGTATACATGAGAGCGAATGGAAGAGAAAAGTATGATTGATTATATATTAACGAATGGTGGCATGATGAAGTGCAAGAAAGAGTAGAAAGAAAGAAGAAAGCATGACAGGATAATAAAGCCTCAGGTAAGGATAAAACTATAAGAAAGATAAAGAAGAAAGAGACTCCCCGGAGGGCATGTATAAAGAGGTTATGACAGTAGACGAAAGAGGTATGTAGAGACCGTAGCGTTTGGCGCTCCGTTCTCTCTGACTACTCTGCTAGGGATATAGCGTAAAGTTAAGTAAGTAACAAAAATAACACAGCTACTAAACGACGTACACAACACAACAGACGTACGAATAAACTTAAAAGATAAGATTGTAAAACAAAATTCTGCGGTCTCTCATTGGTCGTCGCACTTCAATTTACATAGATATTTCAGATTTACATTTCCTTAAAGGATCCGACGTAAATGCACTTAAGTGCGGACTTTGGCGCAGTGATGATAAAACAGTACGGGTAAATATTAAGAGAGATTATGTTATTACTATGTAAATTGCGATTTGTATGGCTTTATAATAACGATATACAATTTAAATTTAAATATTTTCGGAAAAATTTAGATAAAAAAATACAAAAGTTAATGTGAATTTCGTTGACTATTCAAAAATATAAGGTAAATGATCAAAATGTTTGTTTTTTTTAGGTTCAAGGTTGTATATATCTTGCGCATAGCAGGATAGGCAGAGGAAACCTAGTGTTGAGACACACCCAACGCCGCGCTTTGGCTCGTTACCAGAGCAAGAAAATGAAAATATAAAAAAAATATTCATTTCCTCGAGTGGGAATCAAACCCACAACTAGGTATCTAGTATCGGTATCTAGTTCTAACACTTTAAATATTCCACAGAAGAAAATAATCGAATGACCTATAATTTAAATTTCACCACCAACTCCCATATGATAGAGAAAAATTACTATTACAAATTCGGGGGTAAAATTAAAATCAATGCTAACTGTGAATTTTTATGATGCACTTATCGTCGGACAAAGCTTGCCAATTAATATGTAACTCTTGTGTTGGCTGGAGAGTCGCCAAAATAAAGCCTTGCGGCACGCCTATTATAGGAAATTCGATACTACAGTTAAATTGCTGCAGTGTTTGTACTCTATTATGTTAATAGATGGAGATACGGCTTTGAGTGCTAATTTAAAATGAAAATTGAAAATAAAAACAAAGAGAGTGCAATAATATAATTAAGAAAATAAATACATAAAATTAAGTCGTTAATTAAGGATATGGAACATATTTTTATTCATATAATTTAACTAGTTTATTATTATACTTATAATTTCATGTGTTAAATTTATTATCTACATTAGGGAACGTAAATATGAAATTATACGACCACTAAATATCTTTAAATATTACAGCACCACGGCTGAAACGAATGTCGGTCATTTCCCGACGGCCGCAATTGAAATTATCTCAGGTCAGGTCGGAATTTTCATTAAAAATACTGAAACATTTAAGCATTAACTGAAAATATATACAAGTTAAACTATAACAAGATTTTATGTAAAAAAATATAATTAAGAAGTTTTTTTTTTCGAGTAATTCATTACTGTGCTTTCCAGAGTTCGTGATTCTGTATTTAGGGCACTTGGAAGGTATCGTTTGCATTTTATTTGTCAAATAGAGCGAGACACAAACCCTCCCCCCCCCCCCATTGTTGGCGGGGGCCTATTCAGTTGCACCGACTTGATTAATACGGATGAATGCACCCGCTGGCTGCAGGAACGACCCAGTTTCAGAAAAACTGGTCGGTTATTAAGCCGGGCAGCGTTTGTGGGAGATTGCCTGGTTTGACGGAATGGATTGCTCTCGTTTTTAACCGACTCCATGTGGCGAATGAAAGTAAATTGCTTTTCTACGAGTTGGTTTCAGTTTTTTTTAAATGATTTCATAAGTGAAATTGCACTTTTGATTTTGAAGAAAATTTATACGAAGATACATATTTAAATACTGGTCAAAATATATTTTTCATTTCCCAAAAATAGTATAATATAATATCAATGAATATTCTAAATATTCATTTAAAAAATATAATTACAAATATCTCCATATCTTACCCGTAATCTGGCCTTTGGCAAAACCAGGACCTAGTCAGCTTAGCGGCTTCAAGGAGAACTCCACCGATGTCTGCGATCCTCATACCAGGACAACAACATCCATCCTCTTGACCATCGCCCACTAACACGACGCGAGACTCTGACTTCGCCACTTTGAAACGTTATATTGACTGTATATTTCACTGATTATTCCATTTTTCGCACTAAATTCACTTTATCGTCTGTTAATTGCTTAAAAAGTGTTCATTATTTTGTTTTAAGTGTAACCTTTAAAAAATAACCAAATATAAGGCCAAAGGTAGTATATACCAATAAAGAGCAGTGATAAAATTTCAATGACCGCCACTGGCACGAGAGTGGTCGATGCCGAAAATACTTGACGTGAAGCGGCATTGTGTATCATATCGCAATTAATATAAATGGCTTAATATCGATATATTATTTCATAGCATATAATCTTAAAATATAAAAATAATATAAAATAATAACGATTTTTTTTTTTATGATTAAGAATTGCTTTGCTGGATTTCAAATTTAAGAATAAAATATAACTAGGTAAGTTAATTTGTAAAATATAGAAAAAGATTGTAAATAAAAAATTACTCAAATATTAAACGTAAGTTTTATCTGCTGAAGGCAAACGATATCTATTTAGACACCAATATTTAGAATGTTTATTTACAACCAACAATAATAATAATTTCACGTTATAAGATCAAACAAGTTACTTTGACATAGAAAATGAATTATCTGAGACGTAACGACTTAGGCAAGTGAGATTTGCATTACAATACTATATATTATAGATGTTATATGAAGAAGTCGAAACTCATTAATCATGAGCATCATTTGTGTTACACTAGCGCCACGCCCACGTTTCGCTTCGGCCTCAATGGCTACCAGCGTGGTAGTAATTATAGTAAAAAATACAAAACCACACTACTTTAAAACCATTGTTTTCACAGTGGGTTATATCAACGAATTTGTACCTTTTCTAAATATAATAAGTGCTGCAATATTACAATATAAAACGAAATAAATGAATAAGGAAGTAGTAGAAGTTCCTTGTGCAAAAAAACTAAAAGGAACCTTACTCATATTAAATATGTTTTAAATAAGTTGAGGCCCGTCATGGCGCAGGGGCACAAAGTGTGACTGGTTGTGGGTTCAATCCCCACTCGAGGAGATGAAATATTTACTTAAATTTATATTTCCATTTCTTTGCTCTGGTGTCGAGGCAAAGCGCGGCGTTGAGTTCTGCCACTCAACCCGCAATGCCTCCAGAATTCGGCAGAAAGTGGGGAACGAAGTGTCTTAACACTAGGTTCCCTCTGCCTACCCTGCTGTGTGTGGGATATAGTGTGAAACTGATTTTTAAATAACTTATTCTCTTAATACATATTAAACCATCTCTGTAATTAATTATTATTAGTATCGCTGTACATGAAGCTTGTTGTAACCTAATAAGTCAAAACATCAAAGGCTAACCATATTTATTCAACCATTAAGCGTAACGCCAAACAGTGACATAATGGGATGATGTCATGGCAAATGACAGTCCATGGAAAATGTCGAATTACGAGACATGAGGATGTATACATTTTACTTTATTTAGCTTCACGGTGTATCCCGCACATAGCAGGGTAAGCAGAGGGGACCTGGGAACCTAGTGCTAAGATACTTTCGTTCCCCACTTTTCGCTGAATCCTGGAGAAATTTAAGTAAAACTAATGCCAAAAAGATTTATTATCAGTTACTATTTATTCTATTTAGGTCTTAAAATAAATGTTGTTTGTAAAATTATATGCTCAGAAGCTTTAATAGATGTATTAGACATAAAAACATAAGTAAATATTCATACATGATAAATAGGTATAAGTAACTATTTCTGAAGATAATTCTCTGATATTAAATGTAGTGCAATAGTACAAACACTGCAACCTTTAATAGTTGTATCCTTGAAGTTAAATATAGTATTGCTAAGGAAACATTCGCTATAATACCAGCATTTAATATTGTAGCCGTTCAAGATAAAGTTACATATGAATTGATATGAGTTAACCACAGATCAAAATTAATGATAACATTTAAATTAGGAGAATCTTAACTTAGCAAAATTTTGAGAAAAAAAACGGAGAACGACGTGATAAGTCACTAAATTATAGTTAGTTTCAAATTACAAAAATAAAGTTTATCTGTATTCATCGATGACAGTGACTATAAAAATAATGGGACAGCGCGAAGTGTAATATTTCCTACCGCTATTATCTTTCAATGTCATCATTCACACGAGGGTGTCGATTACTTCATATTAAGTGTCTTGCAGTTGGACCGTTTATGTTAAATAAATTAGAATGTATGTATATGTGAATAGATCAATTATGCTTATTAAAACTATTTATTTAACGATTATTAAGAAATTAATGATTAAAAACCTATTTTGTATTCCTATTATTATGGAATTAAATTTTTTAAATATGGCTTTAAGGAGTTTGTCAATTCCCAATGGGTTACAAATAATAAATTCCCAATGGGTTACAAATAATAACTTCCTTACAAATTTATAACTCCGATCTCTTTTTATACAAACATCTTGTTTAATTTTTAGTTCATTTGAATAGTAATAAGTTTGAATTTTAAAAATTGATAGTGACAATAGCAATTTATATAATTATTTTGAACGAATGATTATAAATTTTTCCCCTTTTTTTAGAAACTTTTATTAAATTGTGAGATTGGATGTTGGGTGACCTAACTCAACGCAGAGCTTTATCTTTTTACTAGATCACACAAATAAACATAATTCATTTTCCTCTGTAACAATTGAATCCACAACCGTCGAGTTTACAGTCAAATTATCACTACACCACTACGGCCTCAAAGTATGTATATTTATTTATAAGAATGCATAAAGCTGTATGTACTTAAATAAGTGAAACGAGAGCTTTTCGCAAGGTCTCGATTATATCACGTCGGCTTTTCAGGTTAATTGCTTAATAATTATAATCACTTGTTCAATATTAAAAGTAAGTAACTGTTACAACTCGATATTAGTCCTAATTATTGAAAAAAAAACAATATTTTACATTATAGCTATTTTGAAAGATTATAAAATATTTAAAAAAAAACAACTTTGAATGTAGAAAGAAAGTACCTACACTTTAGCTCTTAGGTAACCTTTTGAATAATACTAGATAAGCCCTTCGAAGACACTTTCCCAATTAAACACGCTTTATTTTAGAGAACGGCTTAAAAGTAAACAAGTTTTTACTTATATAATAAGTTTTCTTTAATAAATTGTTGATTTACAATAGATATAGCGTTACAAAGAATTAGTCATTTTTTCTCTTTCTATAAAGAAATACGAAGTATTTAATTTAATTTATCATTAATAAATTACTACTAAGTATATCTACGACACAAAGCCACACAATAAATAAAATATACAATTCTGAATTTATTATTTAATATAAAAAATACCTACTCCTACAAAGTTCCCCTTTCAATGACAACAAGATGCAAAAATAAGTCCGTAGCACGGCCGTTTTCGTAGACAAGTATTTTGCAAGCAAAAGATTAATACTGAATCCTAAAGGTCTATAAGCGGCCTTCTCAATTAATCAAGGCCTGTTTTAAATTTAAGTAACAAGTCACGAACGATCGGTATTTATAATTAAAGTGATTTTCGTTTATAAATACACCTCATCGACATCATCTCAGAAACTGCTTAAGCAGATACAGCCGATTTAAATGTAGTTTCAATATTGTATTTTGGGAACCTTTCTTAACATTTAGTGTTGGTTTTGATTAAATAGTTTCATACATAAAAAACGTTATATGAATATGAAATGTTTTATTATTCGATAAAATAGCTACAAAACAACTGTATTATTGAAATGGCTGAAACTTTAGTTTTCAGTGAAATGATAATGTTATTAGAACACGGGAGTAATTCAGAATAGTTAATAATTATTTGGGTAATACAAGCGGTTGAAGCCGCGAGAGGCCGCTAGTTTTAAATATACTATACCTTGACAGACATTGAATGAAATACCTTGAAAACATCGACGTCACGATTGTAATATACAAACATACGTACTAGATAGTAATATATTTATTACTATTAGTGAAAGCTTATCGGAATACAAGAATATATTTAGATAAGGTTATCTACATATTAATCTACATGTTCATATAAACCTATATATATATATATCGGACCTACTTCAATGAAATCAATAAAGTACTACACTGAACTTGGCTCTTTAAAAAATTAAATTGCAGAGTATATTTTCCGCTAATGTCCTCGAGATGAGATCATGTAATTATGTATAGTATATTAAAGGCATTACACATACAAAAATAAAGAAAAAATATACATTAGTTAGTTATAGTCATACATGCATTGCAATTTTTGATAAGTCAATATTAATTATTCGCGTTTGTTTATAACTTAAGCTGGACGCGGTGCTTGGCAGAGATGTCGCCGCCTTCCACTGGCATTGAACAATTGAAAATATACTTTATTACCTAATAATAGGGTATAAAATTCAATATTAATAAATACTTCGATACTTTCAGGATTTAGAAAAGCGTTTTATATTTAGAGTTTATAATTAAATATCATAACATATTGTTATGAAACAATAATTCATTTTAAAATTTCTTAAAGTTTCATATGAAATTTTAAGATGACTACATTCTTGGATTCAATCCAAGAAATGTGAATTTATATAAAATTAACTTAATATATATGTATTATATATATTAATAAGTTCGTGTTAATATCCATTGTTTCTCTACAAAACAGATTTTAGGATACAGTTAGCCTGTAAAAGTTGTGTTACATTGATATCTATACTAATATCGTAAACCTAAAAAAAATTGACATAATTATTTTACTGTTGCATAGTCCATATATCAAAGAAAACCATATATAAAGGCCATAATAGGTATCTTTAATAATTTAAACGTAAATTAGCTATTTCCTTGACAAAAGCTACAATGCCGTAGGTAAAAGCAAGTTTATTATATAACCTTACCTAACTAATACACAACGAATACAGAGTCGTTACTCAACAGATAAACCTAGCCACCGCCAGCCATTAATTCATATCGATTGAGGTTTCCCTAGCCACTTTGATACACCGATAACGACTATATTGTATCGAAAATAAATCTATTAACAATCACGAGAGCAATAAATGTCTTTAACGACTCTTACACTGTCATTTCCGTTATCAGTCTATTTTCGATAATAATTTTATTTTGGCTTAACCCACGCAAAGGTCGGGCCGAATCAACCTTGGTCTCAATAAACTTTATATATTTTTCGTATGAATTTCTATTTGTGTGTTTTTTTTTAAAAAGACGTCGTGACGTTCTATATTAAAAAATAAAATGTATATGACGATTGACGATACAAATATTGCCTGCGAAAGAAAGTGAATTATAATTCGAAGTTATATCTAAAAAAATATACTTTTTTAAAAGTTAACTTTTTTTAGCTTTCGCAAGTTTAGTTTAAACAGTACGTTTTTAATTAGTAGTTATAAATGGTTAAATAACTACTAATTAAACAGGTACTGTTTAAACTAAGCTTGCTACACATAAAAAAGTAAGTAACAAAAAAGTCTTCATCCTAGTAGTACTATAGTTACTAGGACATAAGAGATTTATTTCAAGGTGACAATATTAACTATGCGAACTATTAATCATTTTGTATATAATACGTATAAATAGGAATTTTATTTTTATATATGTAATGTTCGTAAAGTATGACAGAGAGTTCTAACACTCAGTCTGTCACTCTTTCAAGTTTACTTGAAAAGTTGTAGTATAAGGTTGTTTGTCAAGCGCGGATTCTCCGGAGTGGTAACCGAGCCCACAACCGTCGTGTTTACAGTCAGACACCGCAGTCAGGCCGCTGTGCCACGACAGCCGGCAACAAATTAACAAGTAAAAGGAAATTTGCTTTTTAATTAAACGTGTGATAAACGTCTTTCTCTTTTTAATAAATCCTTCACTTCTACGTTCCTGCAGAATTGAAAGCAGAATAAAAATCTTAAAGAAGACCTTCAATAGAATTTCGTGCCAGAAAATGGCCAAAATGCTTTAAGGCCAAATAATATATGTAGGTATATATATATTTAATTCTTTTATTATAAAGTTAAATCAAATTTATAATCATCGCATGTGTAAGTATCCTTTTTTTAAGGCATTAATACAAATAATATTTTTTTTTTATTTTTTCCCTTCCCCTTCACGATATACTCGTACATACCTATATGTACCTAGTTATGTAGTATATCTTAGGTTACTTATGTAGTATAGCATGCCTTCTTTACAGATTTTTCATACTTATGTAAAACTTATACCGTATTTCAGACTTTTACTACTTTTTCACTATTTTTTTAGATTCACGCTGTATCCCGTATATACCAGTGTAGGGAGAGATAACTTAGTGTTAAGAC
This sequence comes from Heliconius hermathena, assembly GCA_013403705.1. Lineage (NCBI taxonomy): Eukaryota > Metazoa > Arthropoda > Insecta > Lepidoptera > Nymphalidae > Heliconius > Heliconius hermathena. The sequence goes on from JAAIXJ010001735.1 coordinate 113,651, forward strand.
ACTCCATTCCCTATTTTCAGAGGCATTGCATGTGAATGGCGGAATTCAAAGCCGCACTCGGGCTTATTAACAGAGCAAAAGAAATGCAAATACAAATGAATAACATTTCACTCCACCGAGTGGGAATCGAACCCACATTTGTCGCGTTAACACGTTTATAATAAACTATGTAATATATTACATAGTTTATTATAAACGTGTTGTGATGAATAAGTGAAAATAGTACTTTCTCAAGCTATAATATAAGCTTTTAACGATACAATAACAAAGTAAACCGAATTAATAAAAACTGACTATTAATGAACAGTATTAATGACAAGTGCATATCACCTCTGGTACGGAATAAATCGTGTCAGTGATCATGCGGTAGTCGTTTCCGCTCTATCAATTGTATGGGAAGTCGTATAGGTTATAGTAGTTTTTGATGTTGATATATTTTGTATGTTTATGCTAAATATATAAATGTTTGAACTATTTAAATTTAATTTGGTGTTTACCATTTAATTTTAATATAAGAAAAAGGGAAGATTAATCATTTTAAAACATACTTTTTATACAATAGCGATAACAAGCAAAAATAATAACTTCTACATAACAAAAGTTTCGAATATATTGAATATCAAAAGGAATTTTCGGAAAATTTCCACAAATTCCTATTATAGATAAGGACGTTCCATATATAAAGAGATAGAGATGCGAATCAGTTCAGTGGTTCAACTAAATAGGGCATTGATAAACCATTTCGAGATACGCATTCGAAGTATATATCAGCAGGTGACAGTTCTCAGTAAACAAAAATTATCTTTATTTACCCGGCCTTTTCAATGTGTTTGTTCGTAGAAAAAATGGAATAGATAAATTCATCATCATTCATTTCTATTTTTAATTTTTCACATCTCGGAATTTCGTGTAAAAGGGAGAGAAGACTAAGTAATATCGTATTTTGATTTGGGTGAATGAACTTTGGCACCATAATACTTATTGGACTTTTATCACTTTGCATAATCAAATTACATATATCGTCACCTTTCAAAGATTTGAATCGGCGACCAATCACACACGTAGGAACTGTACAGCAAAAATATACAATAATTTGCGCAACGACTTAAAAAATTCCAGCCAAATGAATATTAGCAAAATCTTATCAAAGAAAGCCATAACAAAATCCCAACCAAATTCCAAATTCAGAGCACCAATGTGTAGGTAGGACACATCCGACAGACTGAACGACTATTGCAAAACAAACGAAGATAACAATGCCTGAAAGTAAAGCAGCCTTGCGTCGACAGGTGACTGTTTTTATAGGGGGGCGATAACAACTATACTTTCCAATTGTTTCCACGTCCTTCGATAGCTTTGGTCTTTTGACTGTGGAAACTCGACTGTGACTATTTGTTTCAGGATAACAATGAGATTTCTATTGAATTAGAATAATTCGATTTTTCTTCTTGAATACTTTAACGTTTTTTCCTTCCTTTAAAAGTCATCTGTTTTTTTTAAATCATTTAAATCATCATAATCTTATTAAATAAACACCTTCCTTAGTGTAAAAATTAACTTAAATTTTAATACAATTAAATTCTTCATATATATGACCTTCATATTTTTCTTGCGAATTGCTTAATATTACGTTTAAACATCACAAATTGATTTGTTATTCAAATTAGTCACGTTATACTTAGCAATAAGATAAGCTGAGGAAATTTCAATCAACTTGAGCTTAATGTTATTTTATTTATTGTATCGTTAGGTACCTTCCTTAATTAAATACACAATTTTTTTAAAGTCACCCTATTTAAATCATAATAAAATTTAAACTATATTTCTTTTATAAAATAACTACTTAGGAAACAACCTGGAAAAGCAGGAAACCCAACATCGAAACTAAGTGTAAACTATTAATATTTAAAAAGTCATGTATAAAAAAGACTTTTTTTTGCCTTATCACACGTATATTTAATATTACTTAATTTAAAACCAAATATAGCAAATGGGTATAAATTTGAGACTGCATTTTTTACCATAACACTATGTTGCAAAGTAAAACAGATGGTAAACGATAAAATTCGGTTACGTTTGTTCTTCACATTTAACAGCTGGTGCATTACCAAATAACAATAGGTCATGCGAGAAAGATCCTACTAAATGCACAAGTAAATAAAATATACAAACACCATATTCATGTTTTTTTAACTTTTAGCGTCACGCTGTATTCTGCACATAGAAAGGTAGGCAAAAGGAACCTGGGGAACTAATATTCAGACACTATGTCTCCCTCTGTCCGCCAAATTTTTGAAGCATATCTCCATGTTTCAAATCTATCAAATAATTTTCCATTTTTTTTTTCAATAAAACCAAGCTTAGCCAAACCAAATACAACCTATGAAAGGTTGTCTTGTACATAGTTTAAATCTTTCCCTTCCTAGGATAAGAAAGCTGTTTGCAATTAGAGCAGATCGTTCACGCACTGCACGCGACGAGTGCACGCATAGAGAAATCTTACATATTGACGTACTATGTACAGCCATTTAAAATGAGATTTTTATATTTTCATCTCCTCTATAATTCAAATTTGGCAGAGAAAATCTAGAGACAAGACACTCCATTCGCCGATTTGTGCCAATTGTAGAGAGAAAGAAGAGAAATGAAAATTATTTAAATATAAACAATTCTTAAAGTGTGGATCGAACCTACAACCTTCGCGTATTTTATCAGACATATACTCAATACTCATTTCCTAAAAGTTCCGCCAAAATATGAACATACGTGGCAAATGAAAAATCTATTTTGAACGTGTTCGCGAAGGCACTCATATGGAATAACAAAATACATTTTATTGGCTGATGTGTCACGTATCGTTCTAGTTCTAAGCGTTAAAACACCTGTTTTGACTGTTAATGGTAGTTTAAGCTACCCTTATCGACTCTGAGCTTTAAAATGCATATATTGCACTAGAAGTTTTCAGTTTCACTATAAATGAAAATATAAATATAAGTAATTAAATAAAATATTATCTCAAAATACAAAATTAAATTATCAAGATTTTTGGTAAACACATACATACATACATATATATCTAATGTAAGAAATATTCTTGTACTCGAGATCATATTGAAAATAGAACTTAAATTAAACTTAATAAATATTTAATAATTATAATCCATTATCTACACACGAGCAAATGTATCTGTTATATTTTTTTTGTTTACCAACAATGGCCAATAGCCAGCCTTGAATCTACCAACTTGTTTTTTTTTATTAATATAAAAAATAAATATTGTCACAAACTAAATATACATTTAACATTAACGAATAGCTCATTAAATAAGAACATAACTCTAAGAATAAACACTTGTTGCCGTTCTAAGAAAAACTTGGTTGGTATAAAATTCCAATTAATAAACCCGCTTCTCTAATATGGAGAAGAGAACTTTAAGTGACTCACAGTCACTCTCCATAAATAACTGAGACGTGATATGTATCAGCTTTTAACGTTTAATCTTGCTTTAGATATTTAAATCGATTATATGAGACAAAGATCGGCTTTAATCGAATAGAATTATTTTAATTGATTTTATTATTTTTAGTATCGGTGTGTTAACGTAGAAATTTTAAATTCTTTGTAAAGAATAGTTCGATTTTATTAGGTTAAGCTTAAATCAGTAAGAGTAAACAAATTTTCCAAATAAAATATTTGAAGAAATTTACTTTTCTAAGTAGAGATATGAAAGTCAAAAAAGTGTAGCATATTTTCATGTTATAAAATAGTCTCCGACGTATCGTCGTCTCTTATACTTCCTTCTTCTTTTTCAGCTTCACGTTGTATCCTGCTTGTAGCAGGTTTGACAAACGGAGCCTAGTATTAAGACACTCCGCTCGTCACTTTCCGCCGAAATCTGGATGCATTGCGTCTTGAGTTGCGGAACTCAACGCCGCGCTTTGCTTCGAGACGAAAATATTAGATCCGTTCTACTTAATTTCCTATAGTGGGAATTGAAACCACAACCTGTCGCATTTACAATCACACACCTGTGGTCCCTGCGCCACGACTGGCCTCTTATACACTCATACAAAATTTCGTATAAAACGACATACACACACAATACGTAGTTGGTATATATATAATCGCTAAATTATTACAAAACACCGATTAGTCGCCGTCCGTAGAAATTATTTGTTACATAAATCGTGGAACAATTGCGTCGCGAATGAGGCATTGCAAAAGATAATTTAAAAGATCCTTGCTCTTATTCAATACGTTTACTTTTGCGAGGCGTGCGAAATAAATCTAAAATATAGTATTAAAATATATTTTTTTGAATAATTTTATATGAAAAATGGAAATAAAGTATAATATATCTACATGTTTAATTGATTACGAAAGTTAATTATCAGAAGTATATTTGTTAAGTATACCAGTGTCTATAAAGCCCTGTTCTATGTGTTCACACACATCACATCCCTAATCTGGTCAAGAAATAGATTACTATCACTTTGAGATTCATCACTTAACAAAAGCCAAAGATAGACAAAAGAATAGGTTTATCAATACATTAGTTTCTTTATTAAAAACTATTATATTAAAAAAAAAACATAAATCAAAATAAAAATAAAAAATGCTAACTTTATATTCCATAGATAATTACTTCAAAACAATTAGCACAACAGCATGGCTATTATAACAAAATCAATCAATTACCAATAATAGCTAAACCTAATCAGAATACACTAAGTGAATGATTAAATGGTGCCACATAATTCCTATACATACATATGTATGTAAACATTGAGCGGCGGTTGCATACTAATGAGAAAAGACAATATGTCGATTACGAACTAATATAGTTGACATTGAACTGCGAAATTGACGAACTTGTGATGATTATCAATACAACGATGATGACTTCCAATTTGGGACTTTTTTCACTTTCCTTTAAAGCTTCATTGATAACATATCAGAATCCTATACTACATAGGACGTCCTGCAGTTAGGTGAAGTGACAATATATGCAAAGTGTTTGGCAACAGTTAGATAAGAAGGACCAAGAAGCCTCCGCCATATATTTAGATAGGCCTATGAGGTTTGTAACAGACGAGGTCAGGCTGTTGAGTGATGAAAGGATAAGAGCTCTGGTAGTTAGTGACTTCGATTACTAGTCGAAAATTTTGGACATTATAAGTTGTGACACACTTCTATAATAAATTAAATTTAGAGCGGTATAAAAAATTATAATTTTATATGGAAATGTAAAGCGTTGCGACGGCCAATTATTTAGGTTGCGCTGGAATAACGTATTTTGCTCTTAAACAGATTATAGTAAAAGAATTTGTTAAATACTCTTTAAAAAAAATAATATTATATTTACATCTTAATTAAAATAATTATGTATGTCAATTTGTTTAAACAAGGTCAAAGATCTAGATTTTTTTATAATTTAAAGTAACGAGGATCAGTTAAGATATAAAAAAAGAATAATTTTCAAGTACCTAAAGCAAAATAACAGGTTTTTATTGCGAATCTGTCACGACAAAGTATGCATGGCTGGATAAAATAAAATGAAATAACGTCAAAATGTTAGTTACACGTGTAAGTGGCATGAATACTTACTATTAGGTATTATTTAATGTGAGCTTATAATTTTTTTTTGCATCACCCTGTATTCCGCATTTAAGCAGGGTAGGCAGAGGGAACTTACTGTTAAAACAATCCATTCTCCATTTTCAGCTGAATCCTGGAGGCATTGCGTGTTAAGTGGCCGAATCTGACGCCGTACTTTGCCTTGACACCAGAGCGAAGAATTGAAAATATTATATTTCATTTGTTCGAATGGGAATCGAACCCACAGTGCTACTGCGCCACGACTGGCCTCAATTTTTTTTACGTAAAAACTTTATTCTCTTTCCGTAATCCATTATACCTACTAACAAATTTAATTTTAGCTGCCTAATTAGGTTCAAATTAATGAAACTCGTTCTCGTTCTCGTAAAATAAAATAAACGCTTTTGTAAATTTATACAACTTTACTAAAACAACATATAAAAATATACTCTATTACAAAAAACATTTTACGTAACTATACAACACATAGAGCATTTTTTTTTAAAAAGGAAAAGTGAAAAATTATAAAAAAAAATCCCATCATAAATAACTTCCCATAGATCATTACAACTTAACCTTCCCATACATACTAAAACAGGTGAACAATGGTTAGCTATCATCAATATCGCAATCCTATGGCCCTTTCACACAATACATTTCCACGACCCCATTGTCTTTTACTCTTGACACGAGTGCATATTAAACAGTTACCGTAACACACGTAACACCGTGTGAAGCTGACGTTACTGAGAACGAGGTGGCACAGAGAGTCGGCCTCTCTGTGGCATTGTTATTATGCAAGCTGGTCATTTTTGCATAACATTCGATTAGGAAATTGCTCAATGCTCGATCGAATTAGGTGTACCGAGTTAGATTTGGAATCACGGTTTTATTTTACACGATTTTTATTTTAGAATTGTAGAACGTGACAAATGTAAATTTGGTTTATTGTGTGACTGGAACGTATATTTAGTTAGTTTTATTCGATAAATAGATAATTTTGTCAGTATTTATGAAACGTTGAGGTATACCTATTTAAAATAGAAAGATAAACGTCGAATGAACCACAATCCACATAAGCGTCTTTTACTTAGTATTACACAGTACACTACTTCACAAAATTACAATACCTACTATAAAAAATATTTAAAAAGTTATAGAATAGGAGCTTCTGTTTCTAGAAAATAACAATAAGATATAAACTTAGAGACAAACGGCAATATAATTGAGGCGTGAAATCACTTCTTGTAGAGAATCAGAAATAGTCTCTAATTAACCTAAATCCGTGGTAAGATGTGTTCGCGACGCTAAGAACATTAATAAGACAATGTGTTGAATAGCTGCTGTCAACAAATATTTTCTTGAGAAACTCTAAAGATGTGTTTCAATTCTGCTTCCTTCCTAATCTAGATTTTTCTAGTTGGAATGTTCTATAGCAAAGGTACTTCATTCCTTTCGTCCGAATACAAATCATTGCATATTGGCAGAATTCAACGCTGCGTTTTTTTTGTCTTGCCTGAGCGGGAAATTCGAAAAACTTCATCTTCAATGGAGATTGCAATCGAGTAGACGCTGTGTAGACCTATTTGCCATTATTCCCATATTAACATTACTTTCATTTTAAAAACATTTTAGCTTAAATATAACAAAGAAATTATGATTTTTTTTCCTTTCTTTAACAATAGTCAAATTGAAAACCCATATGAAAAATTATGCACATATTATAGGTAAAAAACGTGAATATCTTAATATCCTCCTATAATTTAGTCATAAAAACTTTTATAGAATGCAATATACGCGGAACCCAACTGGCTTTAAAAGTATTATTTCTTAATTTGTTTCATTTATATTTGACCGTGTTTCACTTAATTCAGAGTAAGCGTTATGAAATAATGACTCAATTATCTATTACTCTAAACTTTAAATGGAGTTGCGAGTAAAGTACTATTTTTTAATTATTTAGATGATAATTAAAGTAAATGCATAATTTAATTACAGTTTTTGCTAATCTCATTTAAAACAACTGTAATCCTTGAAAATAGTTTTATATGATGTAAAATATTATTTTTTCTTATATAATTTTCAGATGTTTACCCATATGTTGACCGATATGTAGGTATACGGGGAAATGAATATTATTCACAGCATTTGCTTAAAAAAGAGCAGCATGATAGTAATACACTTATGCAGTTTCCAAGACTTTGTCACAGTTATGATTTTAATTTTCACTTAGAAAAAAAATGGGATAAAAACGGAAAAAAAATAAATTAAAATTTCATTACATTATCACTGGCTCAAAAAATTTTAGAAAAAAGAAACCCTAAAAACAAACTTTTTACACTTTTACATCAAAATACCAATAAACGTAATTAGAGTACGTAAATCATGAACTAGATTTTAAAAAATATTTTATTTATGTATGTATGTACATACATCTATCTAACTGTGTCACAAATTAAGAGTACCTACTGTTGTGACAGATCGAGAACAGGGGCTCACTGCTTGTTTACCTTTAATAACATCGACTGGTTTTCGCTATATATATTGATATATAAATATGTATTATATGTAGTTCTTAATCATGTATTTTTATACCGTTTGGATTCCTATCTTTATATTTTATTTCAATGATAAGTAATAAATAAATAATTCTATGTTTAAGAGTTCAGTGTAAAGAATAAACGAGTGCGTACTTTACTTTCTATATTGTTTAAGTTAATTACCTTAACTTAAAAGCGTATGTATATTTCCATATGACAAGATATTATGAAAATAACTAAAATAACCTAAATTTAAGGGAAGTGAGGTACAGGCGTGTGGCTGTAAACGTACACAAACGTGTGTAAAGTAGTAGGATGTCGATTCGATTCCCACTTGTAAAAATTTTATATTTAATATTTTTTCGCTCCGGTAACAGGGCAAAGCGTTGGCGTTGACTTTCGCCATTCAACACGCAATGCATAGAGAATACGGCGGAAAGTAGGGAACGAAAGTGTCTAAGTGGGATCCACTGCCTATCTTGCTATGTGCAGGAAGCTAACAAAATTACAATTATAAACCGGTAACTATAAAAACAAGAGTTAAATATATATCTCACAAAACAAGATCTTCAAGTCAATTCTAACATGTAAATATCTTATTTAAAATACTGGACACATTAAAATTTTATTATTATCGTGATATAACAAATTCAATTGTACCTTTCAAAAACAGGTTCAAGCTGTAACCTTAAAACAGTCAATATCCGCTTAAAAATCCCTAAAAATAATTAATTCAATAAACATATTATATATAAATTTAAAAAACTAAAATGAGACATCTATATTCTTAGTAGAGAGTTAAGACATTCCATTCTCCACTCGTCGCCTAATTTTAGAGACATTGAGTGGCGGAACTCAACGCAACGTTTTGTTTTGTTATCAAAACGGGAAAATAAAAATAACTTATTACCCGAGTGGGAATTGAACCCGCAACCATCGCGTTTATAANCCATCAGTACCAGGATGATCCTATTCTAGGCCGGGATCACACGGCTTATTACCCGAGTGGGAATTGAACCCGCAACCATCGCGTTTATAACCAGATGTTGTACCAATGCCTCATGATGTACTCAATTATTGGTTTTGATGTATTTAAGTTTAAAATTAAATAATATTTGGGTAATAACGCAGTTAAAAGAAATCAGAAAGCATTCTGAGTAAGGCCAGTCATGGCGCGGTGGTATAAAGTGTAATTGTAAATGTGACTGATTGTGGGTTCGATCCCCACTCGAAAAAATTGAAATATTTATTTAAATTTAAATTTCTATTTCTTCGCTCTGGTATTGAGGCAAAGCGCGGCGTTGAGTTAGGTAGCTAATTAAAACGCAACGCCTTTAGAATCCGGCGGAAAGTGGGGAAAGAAATATCTTTACAATAGGCGAAGCTGATTTTTTGCGTAAATCCCAAACATGGATTTCTATTAGATATGGACAAAATTGCAGTGCTGAAGTAGCGTCCAAAAAAAACTGAATAGGAAGTGAAGAAACCAGTGACAGAACTATAGAAAAAAAGCACTATTTATAGCTTTAATAAAAATGAATAATTTTGAAGTTTCTACTAAGGACAACGATAAACTACCGCACGTACACGTGTGTAAGATACGTATTATATTATAAGGAAAAACTAAGTTTTCATTTAACCTTCTACTCAATTTGTCAAACCAGAAGAGGACACACAAGATCATTTCGTCGTGTATTTGAAATTAATTTAAATTTAAATATCTAAACAGTATAGATATATACATATTAACATTAAAAACATAATATTAGGACTAAACTTTTGAACTTATTTAAATGAAACTTTCAAAATTACTCAATCAATAAATATATATATTTTTACCATTTTCATCTAAAAAAAACAGATATAAAGCCAAATTAAAAAGAAGTGCACTCGAGCGGAACCAGGTTGAACGGCTAGTATTTATACAATAGTTTCAAGTTACTGAAAGTAAAAGTATAAATTTAAATTACCTTGGTTTCATTATCTCCATTAACGATATTCTCTGATTATTTTGTTAGAATATTTTAATTAAGCTTTTATCTGATCAAACGTTAAATTTTATTATAAAAGTTATAGCTACTAATATTTGTTATTGAATAGAAATTATTTTAATTACAATCAACTTAGACCCACGCTTATGTATAGGCGTATTAGACTTGAAGGTTTCGTTTTTTTTTTCTATTTGAATATAATTAGTATATTTTAATATAAAAGGTCATTATCAACTCAGCCCATGTTGACCTCTTGATTTCACGATCAGAACTCGTTTTTGCAAATGTTACTTGTTTCGTCACCAATATTTTTATTTCTACAAATTATTAAATTTCATATTATTTAAAAAAAAAGAGATTTGTTACTCAGTTCTCCGCATTATGCGTTTCAATATTCTGTTCTCCGTATTCTGTTATAATATGTGCCTCAATATATATATAGATTTTTTATACATATTAATTTAAATATTTAGTAGTAACTTACCACATTAATTCTTAAATTTTTATTTGTAACTTCTATAGCTCCACTATTATCTGTCACTCTAAGACTGAAGTAAAAGTTCAATATGCCAATTATACCTTTACTTTTACAAAAGAAACAGCCGTTTAGAGAATGCGAAAGTTAAAAAACAATAACAATTGGCCGTTTCATGTCACTGATCTTAAAACTAAATGAATTGAGAATATTAAAATAATAATACCTCATTTTTATTAATCGATCTCACTCTGGTAACGAGACAAGCGCACCTTTGAGTTCCGTTGAAAATTTTGGGGAAAATCAAAGGGAAGGAACAGGTCCAACAGCCAACAGCAACAGGTAGGTTTTGTCTATCTACTCTGCTTTATGCGGGATACAGCTTAAAGATAAAACAAAAAAACAAAGTGTGCTCAACATAATAGCAATATTTATATCATGGTCTCTACATATTTTACGAACAATTCTTACTATTTTACGAGATATTCTCCCTTGGTTAAACATAAAATATGTATATGTATCGTAATAAATAGAGAACACAACATTGTGTAACCTTGTTAAATAAACACTAGTGCGCGGATTATTTTAAATTTATTAGCTAATTTCAGAAATTACGACCAATTTGAAAAATATGCATTTATGCGAGAGAGAAAGAAAAATGAAGATTTATTGTCTAGTAATTTTGTAAGAGTTTTTAATTCTCAAAAAGCAGCCTTGATTTGTATTTTCAAGCTAATAAAAATGCTATCGTTATCTATTTCACTCATAGGAAATTTATGAACTGCAAAACCATCCATACGTCTATTAAACTCACCACCTCACCAACCAACCAACATTTAAATGTACATATATAATATAATTTCTTACAGTAATACTATAAATTACCGTGATTTTTATAAATGTGACCTTTTAAACTGTCGGAGAACGAAGCAAGTTTTAAATTCATGTTGTAACTCGACTAAGGTTCTTTTAAACTTTATGAGAAAAATAAAATATTTAATATTAATCAGTTATATGAGACGCTTATATAATGTATGGTCTCAAAGGTATTAAGATATATAATTATTGCGTGGTGATTATCCCTTTTATAGCAACATCGAAATGGCCATGACCTTAATATGAAATAATAAATGAGTAGGTACTAAGAGGAAAATATACACTTTTCCTTTTGGTACTTTTGGATTCTGATAAAAACTTTGCTACCGGAACTAGGAAAATAATGATGTTATAGGAAAACTTGCATTTAGTCGTTGGTATACGTTTACTAAAGGTCACAAATTCAGTCCCGCGTGTCCTTTATATGGAAAAATTGTAAACAAAGCATATACATTTTTTAAACATTTTTAAAGTGTTATTCCACACTTAGGAAAGAAAAATACTTATTTAGAAAACGTATAAAAATTTGAACGCAGCGGGACTCGAACCCGCGCCGACCAGGCGCTCTGACCAAGCTCAAGCACGCTCTGAACGCATGGCTTAGTGGTCAGAGCGCCTGGTCAGTTTCCAGGAGGCGCGGGTTCGAGTCCCGCTGCGTTCAAATTTTTATACGTTTTCTAAATAAGTAAAGCATATACATATTTTTTTATATATAAAAAAATATGTATTATATATAATAAAACGTTGATGGCAACGTTTTATTATGCATTCGTACGCTTGCCTGTTACATATTATTTGAAAAATACATTTAGATTCAATAAAAAATAAGTAAAAAGTTACTCCACATAGTGTCTCAGATCAATATTGAGATGAATTTAATATAACAAATACAATCAACACCTGTCGGTATTAAATTTTTCTAAGGCGAACTGATCACGCGCAGTGAAAGTGAGAGCGCCATCTCTCGGTGACGTAACATTGCAAATCGGCTATTGTCCGTGTGTTTCGACACCTGAATAGGTTTACAGGTTTATGTGACCTGATCGAAATCTTTAGGGCGGTCTCAGATCTGCACAACACAAAATTAATGTTAAAATCTACTTTGTTTAAAGGCACGTTTGTGTTATTCTATCACTAGTATATTCAAATAAATTTCATTTATCTTGTGAAGTATTATCATATCTCTTATTATTAATAGAAATATAAAATGTAAGTGGAACTCTGCAATATTAATAGAAATGATAACCTTTATGGATAAATTATTCTTGTCGTCAAACCAGAGATTTTTACATAATAAAATATACTTTAAAAATAAAAGAAATCACAAAAAAATGTATTCATTTAAGTCTACAATATTGAATATGAACACAGTGCAGGCAGGAGGCAATCAAACAATCGACTGTGGTTTTATGGTTAACCGCTTTATATTTCGATGAATATAGAATATTTTTTTTATTTTTTTGTTTCAAATTCCCGCAAAAAAAAAAACTTAAAAACCAGCTCTTAACAATTCCATTTCACGCTGTAAATAAGTTATAGAAACACTGACATCGATTCAAGAGAGAAATAAAAAAAAACAGTAACTAACTTCACGACTTTTACTCATCGTGCTGAAAGTATAACTTACTTTCAATAAATATCTCTGCAAACGACCCTTTCAGTGTAAAATCAACTTCCTTTAAACTATAAATTTCTGTCGCTAATGGTTCAGTCTAGACATTGATGAGTCAATCAATCGGGACAATGCCTTTGACATTCATGTAGATAAGGACGTATTATTATTAGTTAAGATAAGAACTATTAGTTAATATAAAAATAAAGAAACTTATTTTCATTTTATCAAAGTATCTTGTCACTTTTCTTCCACTTGTTTGTAATCACTGTTCCATCCTTGACCATCAAGGATGGAACAGTGATTACAAACAAGTTTCTCCCTACAGCAAGAACACCTAAACCATAGGAAGTGCATAAACACAGAATACAAGAGAAGTGTTTCACCATACACCGTATGGATATATTTAAGTTGACTTTTAGAATGTAGACAATAGGCTGTACAATGGTATACTCAAGTTGTGACGGCATCAACGAGGTCTTTAGTCAGCATCGGTGCACGAGAGCACTCTACACCGAATTGCACGTTTTTAACTTGAATTGGCATACTATTTTGTATTCTTGTTGGTGTCCATCTTACTGTTCTTCCGACCGAAGTACTTTGAACCGTCTCGGCTGAAAATTTACGCGGGACACATAATAAATGTAAAAAAAATACGTAACTCGATGAAAGTTGTAGAAATAACTCTTGGGTAACTTTTTTAAGTTTAAGAGTCGCTCTGTGTCATGTTTATTCATGAACGTTATATAAATTCAATTTCAATAAAAAAATAAGGACTGTTTTTTGTTCTTCATTTCTTGATCGATCCAATGTCAGAATGAAGGTAGTTTTTGTAAAGAAAGTAGTTAACAGGCAATTCCGCATATTTATGAAGTAAGGTGGACAAATTATACGGTTGATTGACATTCTTCTGTAAATAACAACACTGCGTGTGTATTTTAATTTAGCTGCATTATAACATTTATTTACATGTCGAAAGACTGGTTTCATTTCCTAAAATCATACTTCATAATTTCCTTTCCTAGCAAATTAAACACTACAGAAGTATACATAACTACTATATATTTCAACAATTTTATAATACTGATATTTTTACAATTAACGCAAATGTACCGAAATGCAATAATTTGCGTCAACTTTTACCGTCTCGTATACACCACGTATGTACATACATATATGGAGATACCTTGGTCATTGACCCACAGTCGCGGCATCGTCCCTAAGCAAATATCACGTTTGAAACTTTCGCGTGAACCCTACCAATGCTATCGAACAAATGTATCCTTTACTCATTATATTAGTCGAATATGGATGAAAATAATAATAAGATATATTGATAAATTACTTTACAAATTATATTTTTACTAGCAATATTTAAGATTAATAGATAGAACTTTTAATAAAAAATCACTAAACAGAATAAATTTCACAAAAACTTAAACTACAGCGTTTAAGTTTTTGTGAAATTTATTCTGACACAAATACCTACAGGTACAATAAAAACAATATACTCATCACTCATACATATCTCTATCGTAAATAACACAACACGTAGAGAGACAAATTGTAAAAGTGTAACCAATAAAAACAAAGAACTAATAAAAGTTACATTACATTAGAACGATCTAATATAATCATTAGAACTAACAATTGACTTTTATTTAGAACGTATACAACAAGTGTATCACAGAAGTATCAAGCACTTGCGAAATAGTAATCGCGAAGGAAAAGCAATGTTAATTTAATATCAGCCATCAAGCAGACGGGAGAAATTACTCTATCATAGTAATCACGTTTCTTGTCGACACAATCATAGGCTTTACGTCCTCATTTTAAACTGCAAGCGGAAGAAAACTGCGTTTTGCTTAGTAGGTTAGTGTAATATTCGTAGTACGGTGATACTTAGAAATAAGAGTATATTTACTATAAAATTAGTTTAGACAGCCATGTTGATGGTTTTCGATTTGATTTGCGTCCAGAATTCGGCGGAAAATAGCGAACAAAAATGTCTGGATGGGAATAGTGTCTTAACACTCTTCCTTGAATTGATTGGTAATTGTATTTTATTCGATTTCTAATATGTTAATTCCGTGTACTTTGCATAACTCAGAAGGTGTCAAAAAAACAAAGGTGGCAAATCCAAACAAAAAAAACTTAATTACATAAATATTATACTTTTATTAGATCAAAGATTCTCACTATACATTCGTTAATTAGAGACACTATTTGCTAATTAATTAAGCATAAGAACCCCGTTATTTTATTTATTGGTACGAACTTTTAGCCGTTGATTTATATAAAACAAGGCCAAAATGTATTAGCGGCATTAAGGGAAAAGTTATTCACAGCACTTTCAGGGATACAAAAAGTGGCTGACCGTGAAGAAGGACGCAATAGACTTAATGAGAAAATGGATACAGCCAAACTTGGGAAGGTCGTATTTGCAATTGGATATCACTCGAGCGCGACCAAACCGCTGAGTAAACACCAACAAAATGACTTAACAATTCTACTAATTATTAGACTAATTGTTTATTCGTTTGCTATACAAATACGAATATACACATAAAAGGAGCTCCACTGAATAAGACTGGTTTTCCGTTCCTATTCATAAGCGAGAAATCTAGCGAAAAATATTTTTAAATATTTTTGTTCATACGGTATAAAATTTTAATTAGGGAACTGTATTAAAGGAGTGTTTTTTTAAGAATTTAAATGAATATTTTCTGAGAAGTTACTTGTTTGTTACATATTTTGGTTCATCCTTTTATTTTGTATTTAGGTAAGCTTACCCAAAAACGTAATTTTATTACGAATTCGAAAGGACAATCCTAGTATTATTTGCGCTACATATATATTTATAAACATATGTTTATTATTCTAACGTAGATAACCCATATATCCCTCAATGTTTACATAAATATTACCTTTTTATGCTTAAGTTGCAAAATCTTGAGATTTAGAATAACATCTTATATTTTTAGTTTATTTTGATCCGTACTTTCGTTAACTCTTATATAAAAATCAAAAAACGATTTATATGTTGAGAAACGATTCAATGCAGAGAGAGAGAGTGAAGTAAGAAAAACTTACTTATTATTAAAACTTCTGTGGACATTGTCAGGTTCAAAGGACCAGCCACTGAATAATAAATGATACATAATAAGATTGAATAACTACCGAAAGTAATCAGGAAGTTACTGAAGCCGATCTATGGCCATCATAAATCATCACTAATCCAAGGATCTACGAACTCTCACTTCTTTAATAATAAATTATCTTGAAGTATTTAAACAGGGTATAATATTTTATGGTAAATCTTTGTATGATTTAAATATTTTCTAAAAAGATGTTCTCAAGCTTATGTTTTATAAGAAAAAAAAAGAATTTAATTATTATATAGTCCAAATATGCATGGAAAATGTAATTATAGCATTCGTGTTTTGATTTCAACCCCGAAAATAAGGTCAATTATAAAATGTGTGTCCTAAATTTCAACCAAAACATTTTTTCAAATATGATCTTGATTGACTAACGTCTAAACAATTAAACATTCTAAAGATAAACGAATGAAATCTTAAATTTTTAATAACACCAGGATATTTACCGTAAATCTTCATAAAATATAAATCCAAAAATTGTATTACTTTTGATATGACCACGGATAAAATTGAAATTGTTATTAAAATGCATGCGAAGAAAACGTGATTTTGCCTCGAACTAGAAACAGATCCTGCTTGCAATGCAAACTAAGCGAACGCATTACGGCTACGTGAGCTCATAAATCCGACGCCCTTTATTCTTAGTACCATTATTTCATTCCATCTTATTTATTTAGATGCGAGAATTTTGTGAGTTTACCTTATTGTATGGTAAGTTTTTAAGTTATTTTTCATGAGATTAAGACTGATATCGTGCATGATGATAGATGGTGAAGATTGGACTTTTATTTATAATTTATTAAAAGAAAACATACATAAAATATATTTCTTTTAGCTTCATGCTGTACTTATCCCGCATATAGATAGGCAGAGGGAACTCAATGTTAAGATACTGTGTTTCCCACGCACCACCCAAATTTCGGGAATTTAATCGCGATCATTATACATTATCTACTATTATATTATTGCAATAGTTTATTAGTACATTAGCACTGCCACAAATACATCAAAATATATTTGCACAAAAACATTTCAAACATAACAATTGTGAAATATTTGTAATTGCAGAATTCACTCTAAAATTAAACCAATCCTCATCAAGAGTATTTCAATTTGAATGGTTTTGATAGGTATTATCGATAGGTATTATATTATAATTACGTTGATGTACCTGAATGTCATATAATTAGACATAATCGTTATTATATTATACATTGTTGTATCTTTGTTAGCGTAATCGATGATAACATTAAGTTGTTAATTAAAAAAAAAAATCAGGCCAGTCATGGCGCAACGGCACGAGGTGTGACTGTAAAACCGACTGGTTGTGGGTTCGATCCCCACTCGAGGAGATGAAATATTTACTTAAATTTATATTTCCATTTCTTCGCTCTGGTGTCGAGGTTAAGCGCGGCGTTGAGTTCTGCCACTCAACACGCAATGCCTCCAGAATTCGGCAGAAAGTGGGGAACGGAGTGTCTTAGCACTCGGTTCCCTCTGCCTACCCTGCTGAGTGCGGGATACAGCGTGAAGCTGATTTAAGTTATTAATAATAAAGGTAAACTTGTTATATTTTCAAATGACGTATTAAAATACACATATAAAAATAAAAACAAAGAATAATTACTATAGTACAAAGTCAATTAATTATTACGCAATAATATTTACAACATAATATATTTTAAACTTAATATAGCAACATTATTCATGACGTTTAATTACAACAAAAAAACGACTTAACTTCGCTTATTTTTCGTATTTTCTGAAATGTTATAAAAAAAATTGTCTTCCGTCTTCTAAGTCATTGATTTTTTTGGTTCAACTGATGCAGATTTCACAATTACGTGGATTTTGTTTTGTTAAAGTTCAGCAAAGTGTAACAAATTAACAGCAAGATGATAAACACAATTTTTAACATCAATATGAAACTCTTTAGTGAGCTACAAATATTTACGAAAATAAATAAAACAAATATACAGGTTAATAAGTATACGCAATACAATACATAATTCCAATTTCAAATTATTAAACAATAATAATAATAATAATTTTAAGGCTAACTGCATTTATGGCAAGCCAACATTTACTAATTACGAAACGACATCCATCCAGTTCAGAAACATCGTGGAAATTTAATAGTAAAGTAATTAATGTTTAACGAGTCTAAAACCTAGCCTTTTATACTTATACTTTTATGAAAAGACTAACTTTGATTAAAACGGCGGTGGACGTAATTTAACTCTGAGATTTTATTGCGTAGCGGAAACGCTAAAAGAGAATATAATAACTGCTGCAATGATTTGAGAATATTTTAAAATTATTAGTGTTATTACACATCAAGAAAAGAAAAATGTTTAGGAAACGTATCAAAATTTTAAAGTAGCGAAATTCGAACCTCTAACGCCTCTTGGATATTGTCTAAGAAACCAGAAGAATACTTATCTCATAAAAACATGTAGTGGATAAAACATTAAAAGGCTTCTCCATAATACTCTATGTGCATACTACACGCATTGTAGAGGCACTGTGTTTGTAGAGAAGTTGAAATAATTTATATAATATAGTAGCGATATAACGAACTAACGCTCTAATTACTTTGCATATTAGCGCAGTGCTTGATAATAAAATGAAATTAAGTTTATAGAGTATACATATTAAATCATAGATGAAATAGGTTCATCCATTAGTAACAAAGATAATTTATATAATATAGTTATATTATGTTGTATTACTTATTAGTCGTTTAGATCCAGTTG
This sequence comes from Heliconius hermathena, assembly GCA_013403705.1. Classification (NCBI taxonomy): domain Eukaryota; kingdom Metazoa; phylum Arthropoda; class Insecta; order Lepidoptera; family Nymphalidae; genus Heliconius; species Heliconius hermathena. The sequence continues at coordinate 132,661 of JAAIXJ010001735.1, forward strand.
GTAAGGTTGGGTTGTTAGTATAATAATATAATAGTAGATTTGATTCCCAATAAAGAGAATATGTATATTTATAATAAGCTGTAACATTAGGTTACACTATTCAACACACAATACTAAAAGAGAGTGAAAAGTGTGTAAGATGGCGGCTTACCACTACTTCATCCTCATTTCTAGAATGCGGAAGTTGTGAAAAATATAACAAATATGCGAAGAAATTTCTCTTTAAATATATGTATCTAAATCATAAAACATAATAAATTTTAATACGAGACACAACAGTTGCACAATTGAATAATTTGCATAAACTTATAATTCTAGTTAATTAAGCGGACATAAACGAAAACAAAGATGTCATAACCGCATTCGTGTCTTTTTTTTAAAAAGGTGAATAGACTTTGTAAGATTCCTTTATTCAGATAGCATATTATCTTGTAGAGTCAGAAGAACAAGTGGGCCGATTGTTTTACGAGAACAACGGAGTCAAGAACAATGATATCAGTGACATAATTAAATGATAATCAGGCAAATGAAAAATTAAAATTAATTGAAATGTAAAATTAAAATTTCATATTTTTTTTGTAGTAGTATTTTTTATTTTTTAAATCATTATTATGAGCTGGAAGAACCGAGTTTAAATCACTTCGTCTTCTACTTTCCGCCGTTGATAATCATTCAGATTATCGACGGCGGAAAGACAGACTATAGAAAAAATTGTGATTTCGAAATTTTAAGTTAGAAATATATTACTTTAAAAGTGCTGCTGCGAGCGATCAGCAGTGATCCTTTTAAACTTTCAAATTTTGGCATTTCATCAACAACAACATTTTACTACTCCTTCCTACTTTTAACAACAATTATTAACCATTTTAATTAGATATGCATATTTAAATTTTCTTCAATGCTCAAAAACAGGAGTTGAGCAAAAGTGAAAATTAATTTTTAGCCATATTATGATTTTCTTTATTACAAATACATAATACGATCCTATTATGTAACTGCAATTATTATAAATTATTATTGTGGCAATTGCGGTTAGCGATATCGATTCACTTTTATTTTCACATTCGATAAAGTGTGAGAATAGTCATGGTATTCTTTATCTGCGTCAGAGATAAATAAACGTTCTCACGTTCAATCTTGGGGAAGATGTCTTTTAATATTATATGACATAATGAAACAATCAAATTTGATTTCTAAATTTTTAAACTCTATTGTGACAAGATACACGATACCACTACTGCTCTTTATTTAGCTCACTGATTTTTAGTTTTGCAACACAAGTAAACCTTCAAAATCCCACACTAAGTTAGGATGCTAACAACTAACAAGCATTCAAATGAGTCACTACGTGTCAATGACAAAGGATTAGCTAATATATTAAAAAAGGTTCTCCCAATAAATTTAAATGAAAGAACAAAAATCGGCACATACGATACGATTTAGTTACAGCAAAATTGATGCAAACCAATAAAAAATAGTCAACAAGCGTGACGATCTCTGAACAACATTCGAGATTCCGATTTTATCACTTTAGCACTTTAACCTTGGCGAGTCCAAGTGTTTGAACAATTGTTTTTACACTATTCACTTCAACACTCGGATTAAAAAATGGTGACGTATTAATTTCCGAAATTTTATTAAGTATAAATAATGAAAAGCCCGATACGTGCGGCCAATCCGAGGGGCCGTGAGCGACTGGCTTAACGCATGCGTAGTCAGCGACGTGTCGCTTAATGGAAAGCCTGCGCTGGTGAATAGTATTAGCCTTATGACAATAAATCCAGCGCTGTTGTGCTGAATGCTGTAAAAAAATACTTTCTATGCACTTATGGTCAATTTTTTCCCTCCGTACCATTTCTCTTTTAACCAGAAAATGTCAAAGAACTAAAATTATGCAGCCTTTTAATAAAAAGTTCATATTTCTGAGGTTTTGGACAGGATATTACAACATCCTTGGCCGTCCACCATATGCTTTTTCCCGCTACTAATCTGCGAATCCTTATATAGTTGGTGCCGCGAGCCATCTGTCACGCAACGTGTTTCTGCGTCACTACGAATACAGCCTGTGACACCTGTTGAAGGCAACAATAGAATCTCAAGGTGATTTACTGCTGAAGGTCACTGCCATCACATTAATATAATTTAACTTGTACACAATGCTTAAGACAATTGTAAAGATGAGTCAAGAAATTATTTGATCAAAGATAATGAACAAATTATTGTTGAAATTGTAGTCTTTTATTTCATGTTACTTTAAAAGATTTCTGTGTTAATTAATACTTATTATATTGGGTAAATTTTCAATAAAAATGTTATGGAAATATTTATATTTTGTATGTGTTGTCATACGAAAGAATTTTGCGGTAATCATTGTCCTTTTCAAAAAACCTTATACTCGTTTACACGGTTATATTTTAATAACTCGATTTTCGAAAGGTCACTATCATAAATTCCCACAAAACAAGAAAAAACAAATTACAATCAATTGACAAACACTCTAAAACATCTATGAGATCGGTAAGTGTCAAGTGAACGTGCGCCCGCGCAAGGTCGCTCGGACCGGTCTACGACCAAACAAACTTCTGGCCAGTTTCAATAGCTGGAGGCAATACTTTATTGGCAAATATTGTATGCGTGGAAATGCTGTTTAAATAGAAACTTGCAATTTATGATTTCTCTTTTGAAAAAAAAAATGTAAAGAAAAAAAGACGCCAACGTGGTGATTTCGCAACGTTTCTAAACAGGGATATTCTGCCTAGCCTGGGACTAGCCATCTAACGTAAAAATAATATTAAAATATAAACTTAATATATTACAAAAGTAAAATCATAATTAATAGTTATGACGGTAATAGATATTGAAGCGCGAACGCAAGGCCGGCGCCGGCGCAATCTGCGGTGACTAGCCTATACACTAGCCTACCCATAGGTTACAAGTCCAATAAAGATCTGTTTATTTCTAATAAATATCGTGGATCTCGGTGTTGTATTTCAGTGCAATTATAACGCCAATGACCTTTCATTGATCTTGTTCTTATACACTAAAATAGTACACCATCATCATGAGTTCTAATTTGTTAATAAAAAGCATTTGAATAAAAACATTATTGTAATACCGGAAATATTTATTGTATAAAAGTTAACAAACCTTAATAATTCACATAAACTAAAGTTTATGTGAATTTAACATGCCATAATCCGAAAGAGGTAGAGGTCTAGGTATATAAGATTTAGGTCATAGTGGCGCAGTGAGGCAATATCTGACTGTAAGGATGATAGTTGTAAGTTCTAACCGCACTCGCACTCGAACTTAAAAATGCGCGGCGTTAAGTTCCACCACTCAATGTCTCGAAAACTCCACTCAAACTTAAGAACAGAGTGTGTTGACACTAGACTCCTGCTTAGCCTACTACGCGGAAAAAAGAAGAAAAAGAAAAGAAAAAATCTTTTTTGTTTTACATACAAAACATACAAAATCATGTCAATTAATAAACAATATATATTTCTGAGTAATGTAAGAAAAGTTATGATAACAGAGGCGCCGGCAGTTACACTCTGCGACTGTCCGACCGCGACCGCGATAACCCATAGCCGACAGCTAGCCTTAAACTGTCAGTCTGATAGAAAGAAGATTTGCATGTATTTAGATAATGTAATGCGATCTGTATGCGAGAACTGGATACTATAAACAAAAATATTTTGGATACTTATTTATAGATACTAAGTATGTGATGCATAATAATTACTAGAAAAATATACTAGTAGAAATCGTTAATAAAATACATGAGTACTCCTAAGGTCGCGGTGCAGCGGCAAAAGCGTGTGACTGTAAACGGAATGGTTGTGGGATCTGTTCCCACTAGGTGGAATTAATTATGTATTAATATTTTCATTTCTTCGCTCTGCTAACAACACACAAAGTGCCGCGTTCAGTTCCGCCACTCAACACGCAATTCAGCGGAAAGTGGGCAACGCAATGTCTTAACACTAGGTTCCCTCTGCCTATCAGCTATATGCAGGATACAGCTGAAAAGAAAATCTCAAACCATGACCACAAATTAGTTTTTATTTACATAACAAACAGAAGAAGTACCCACTACTACCTAAACAGTAGTAAAGACGAGACAAGTGCGAAGCGACATTTAAAACAGTTACGCGACGGACAACGGAGTATTCGCAACAGCGAGTAATAGCGTTAACTAGGTGAACGTGTTACGAGACATCGATATATCTTTCATAAATTTATCTACGGTCTTCCGTCTCGCTTGTTCCCTCAAAATCGGCGACGGTGGGAGAGAGAGGAGTGACATGAAAACACTTGCCGTGAAGGAAATAAACCGAATCGATGCAAAGCATGTAGCGGTGGACGTGCTTGGACTGATTCATGAGAAACAGTACTTATTGATAGACGGTGTTCTGGAAACGAAATTGCGACTGTGTGATTTCCTTTAATATTTTTTTTTTGGAGAAATAGCGTCTCTTGGGAAAGAGTCGCTTGGGTAAAGTTTTTATAAAATTGTTTTATTTATAGTCATTTTTTTTTTTTGAGGCCAGTGATGGCGTATATTAAAATATATAAAAAACGTAAGAATTAAAATGTTGTTTGAACATTTTTTTTAAATATGCAGTTTTTATAAGCATAATCTTTCATCATTATCATCACGTCAGTTTTTCGAAGCCCACTGTTGGACATAGGCCTGCCCCAAGTTTCTCCACGCTGATCAGTCCTGCGATGCCTGCACCCAACAGCTTCCTGCGTTCAACCTTTATTTAAAAAAAAATCTTTGCAAAAACAATAAATAGATTTCCTACACGCTGTATTTGCCACACAGCAGGACGGAGGCATTGCGTGTTGATTGACGAAGCTCAACGCCACGCTTTACCTCGTTCCAAGAGCAAGGAAATAAAAAATATTAAACATGTCATTTTTTCAAGTGGGAATCGAACCTACGACGTCTCAAATTTACAGTCGAACGCTTATTAATAATATAGACCTCAATCATACTGTATTCGAAATTCAATAACCAATTGCAAGACTCGTTACATATTTAACTCTGTTACATAAGGACTAAGAGCAAAGGTACAGCTGACACATTTGTGCAATTAACTACACACGATTAAGAAATCCTCACGTCAGCTGAGTATAATTTTTCTTGCATTTCCTGAATTCAATTATTATCTGTATCTACAAATGACAGGTCAGTTTCGTCACGTAGATCTTAAATAAGACGTAAAATAAAAAAAATAATATTAAAAAAATGGACGAAAATAGCAATCGACATTTGTTATATAAAATATTTAAGTTTACGGAGAATTTACTGAGACAACATTATCTTTAACTGACAGTATATGACGAAGGTTATATTGGTGATATATTAAATTCTGACGTTTTACGTGGGTACGTATTGCACGTAATATTTGTTTAAAATAAGCTATTCGATTATGTCCATTACATTTAGAAATTAGGTATATTATTAATTAGCTTTAGCCTCACGCTGTAACCCGCTCATAGCAGTAGGCAGAGGGAACCTGGGAGGGGATGTTAAAACCCCACTGTTTCCCACTTTCCGCCGAATCCCGGAGGCATTACGTGTTGAGTAGCGGAACTCAACGCTCAAATAAGGTATATTACGGTACGTAATTATTAAACTGTATAATTGCAAAATTAATAATTTGAATCAACACCTTACAAAGCACACACAGAGAGTACAGAAACTAATGAAGTTTGCTGTTCACGCAGTTTTAATTAGCCTAAGTCCCATCAGCCTTTGAGGAGGCAACTTCACCTACAATATGCATTTCACAAGCTGCTCTCAATATTAGATTTGCATGTTCACTCTTTTGAAAACACACTAGAGCCTTATGTAATCTTGAATACATTACTGACTCTGGATACTGAAGTCAGCCGGTTCAAACTTATATTATAGATTTTTGTTGAACTTTATCGTGCGACTTCCTGTTTTATTTATATACGTTCAAATAGTAGTATGTAGTATGTTATAAAATATTTTGTTTTCTTCGAAGGAAAAGTCTTTTAGATATTTAACCTTTAAAGAATAAAAATATCATAATTTTCACTGTACAAAAACAAATACCATTGTATAAAAACATAAAAAAAAAACAATTATTTATGATGAAATAGTTCAATATTTGGTACAACATTGCTTTAATTCTATAATTAACAATTATAATACTAGACCACAGATAATACAAAGGAAGATAAAAATTTACATAAACTTAAACAAACACGTATTGTAAAGTAAATAAATACCAACAGGTAGTTGCTACTATACATACGAGTATACAGCCCAGATATTCAAGGTTAAGGCGTATCTACCAATAAACTTTAAATATCGAGGCCGCGACTAAACAAATGTAATACTTACCCCTTATGGGGACATTCACACAGATCACTAACACACTTGTATCGGAGCCTAGATTTGCCCGATTGCATTACCAAGACACGCATTGTTCCACTTCAGACAAATGCCTTCACGGATGGAGATATTTACATAGAATCACTGTTTACAACGCTTATCTGTTAATTAACAAGTAATAAGGTTTGTCTAACAACTACACAATGTATTTAGACGATAATTGTAGATTTTAGACGAATATACCGAAATAACTGACGTTTAAATATTATACAACTTTATTTATGAACATAACTAGGTTTATATTATATAGTACGATAAATTAACATTTATGCACAACATAACGTACTTAAGGTTCTAGAAACGAATACAATCTATATATAATCTTAGAAAAGAATCACTAAACTCGATCTCCGTCACCAGTAACCGCCTAGTAAAATAAAGATATTTCAAACAATAAACTAGCGAACCGTACGTTTAACAGTCACACAATGAAACTTGCCAAAGGCATGACATCGAGCTGTAAAAGTTAAGCTGAAGTTGCAAAACCTATTTAGGCGGCTGCGATTTGTTCGCGCTAAATGTCTGGAACCGGAGTTATTTAGTTATACTGTGTACTCAAGTTTTGTATGTATCTTACTGTTAATGTTATATTTGGAAGGTTTACCCAAGAAATGTTGCAAAAAGTGTAATAATTTTGTGTAAAAATTATGATATTGTAGTGTATTGATTTAAATATTCATTTATTTCTTCATTGAGAGTGAACCAGTTGGCATGTGAGGAAACATTATAAGTTTTATCCTAGTTGTAACTAGATCAAAAAATTTTCTCCCTAAAAATCCTCTTAAAATTTGCTTTGTGCTTATATTTTTTACCAAAAAGTCATCTAAAAAATACGAAAGTGACACAGTTTTACCAACATCAAATAACGACTCACTTTCAATTCGTCGCAATAAAAAAACTAAGAAAATGTCAAGAACAGAAAAAAAATAAAAGTAAATAAATGCAAAATTCAATAAAATCGACAACACAAATCATCTACATACAACCACATTACGTATAACGACTAAATATAAAAATAAACGGTGTGACAAAATGTTATTTTGCCACCGATACGACCGTGTTGGGAGAGAAGTTTATTTATTATTGATTTATGCAACGAAAGTGTCGCGGCGAAAGGATCTCTATTGTGTAACACGGCTTATTGTACGGCGAAGGGGCGTCGGTGCAAACGTGTGTAACGAGATATAGGGCGTTTCCTTTATTTTTATAAACATATTTTATAATTATCATATACGTTGATCATGACGTCAATTTAATATATTTATTATCACCTTCACGCTACGTATCCCTCACGTATCCCGCACACAGCAGGGTAGGCAGATGGAACTTAGTGTTAAGACACTCCGTTCCGAATGTCTTAACACTAAGTTCCATCTGTCGGTCCTTTCTGCCGAATTCTGGAGGCATTGCGTGTTGAGTGGCAGAACTCAACGCCGCGCTTAGCCTCGACACCAGAGCGAAGAAATGGAAATATAAATTTAAGTAAATATTTCATTTCGTCGAGTGGGGATTGAACCCACAACCAGTCGATTTTACAGTCACACTTCGTGCCGCTGTGCCACGACTAGCCTCGATATATATTATTAAATATGTTATAAAATAAAAGTAAATTTTTAGACCTGCCTTTGCGCAAATTAAAGAAAGAAATATGTATTTCTGTTCTTATTCGATTTGCACTCAATTTTTGAGACATCGCGTATTGAGTGACCGCACTCAACTCTGCGATTTATCTTTATTAACAGGTCGAGGAAATGATATACATAGGTAAATTTATTCCCCAGAAGCGAACCCACAACCGTCACGTCTACAATCACGTGCTGTACGGCAGTTCTGAAGTAAATTATTTTGAATTGCTATTTTGATATAAGTATATTTTTGTTTTATTAAATATAAAATATCTAATAAAATTCCGTATATAAATTTAACTAGACAAAGCCTATTTATAGTATAATTTTTCCTTTTTCAAAACTAAACATCCGGAAGAATTAATTAAAGCAGGCACTTAATAGATTCTTAAAGACAATACGCTCCAACGGCTCCATCCTTTGTCGTTTGGAGACAAAAAATACAGAGACGAGGCAGCCGACAACGAAGCCGACCGTAAAAACTCATTACAATAATGCTAAGCGGAACCGAGAGAATCTTTTAAAGTTCTGCACGAGGTGTGCTTTTCTTATGCCCGAGGGAACTATCCTTGAATTAGGAGTTGCTGTGATTAAACGTTTCTTCTGTTAATGCATATCTAATTAAAAGTAAGGATCTGTTCTTCATACAATTTTAATTAAATTATATTATTTAGAAGGTTAGACAGAGAAAACCTTTGTGTTAAGATACTCCGTTACTCATTTTTCACAAAATTTCCGACACATATATTGAGTAGCAAAACTCAACGCCGTGCTTTGTCTACCAGAATTGGGAAATAATACACCTCTCCGAGTAGAGATCTTACGCCCGCGTTTACAGTCAGACACTGTCCCATTGCGCTACGAAGCCCAAATAAGTTTTTTTAAGTTCACGTTGTATCCCTCGAGCAGCAGGGCATGCCGGGGGAATCTAATGAGGCACTCCAGTCCCAATTAAGACACATTCACATATTTTCAAAAGATATTGCGTATTTACTAGCGGAACTCAACGCCGCGTCTTGCCTCGACAACAGAGACAAAGAAAATAGAAATATTAAATATTTCAAAAGAAAACATATAAAAAATAAAACATAAACTAAAACTAAAATGAGTAGTTATTTCACATTTTACCAATTGTTTTAAAACAGTTGATGAGAAATTGGTATAAAAGGTTTTTTATATGTATAAAATGAAATTAAAATGAAGGTGTACTATTACTAAGATAAACAAAAAGCTTTTATTAGCTTATTTTATTTCCAAAAATTTCAAAAAGTCAAACTTATTTAAAAAAAAAACTACATTTCATCGAGGTACAATGTAGATATTACATATGTTACAATAAAACATAACTTTTTTTTCCTTTTATAAAAGAAATACAATAAAACAATTACTCTATGTTGAATAATTTATTCAACAGCAAATTTCGTCTTGAGGAAAAACAAAGTTGTTTACACGCAAACAGAACTCGTAAGCGTAAGCAGAGCTTTTACTAAAATACATAACGTATTTTACGTGAAATATAAATAAGTAGTACGATAATAGCACGAATGAAACTCAATGAACTGTGCATATTAAAGTCTATTTGATTCCTTTTAAAATATACCTATTCTAGGTGTACAAATCTAATGTTAATTAAAGCAGCATCACGCTGTATTCCGCACACAGCAGGGTAGGCAGAGGGAACTTAGCGTTAAGAAACACCGTTCTCCACTTTGCGCCGAGTTCTGAAGGAATTGCGTGTCGAGTGGTGGAATTCAACGATGCGCTTTGCCTCGACACCAGAGCGAAGAAATTAAAATATAAAAGTAAATAAATATTTTATCTCCTTGGGTAGGGATCGAACCCACAACCAGTCAATTTCACACTCACACACAGTGCCCCTGCGCCAAAACTGGCCTCAAATGTTAATATTTAGAATTTTTTAATTTGGGGTTTGGTTCCCGGTGGTAGTAAATATTTGAGTCACATAATAGGTAGTAGAATCGTAAGTCACATGAGTATTAAGCCTATACCTGTATTCCGAAGGTAGCAGGGTAGGCAGAGGGAGTCTAATGGTGAGACACTACTCTCCTTACTTTCCGTCAAATTCTCAAAAATATTTCGAGTAGAGTGGCGGAGCTCAACGCTGCACTTTACCTCGAAAGCGAAAGATAATGAAAATATTAAATATTTCATTTCCTCGACTGGGCATCGACCCCACAACCTGTCGCGTTTACAGTCACACACTTGTGCTACTGCGCCACGACTGGCATAGATTAAAATAGTTATTAAATTGAATGTGAAAACCTATACATTTCACGTAACCTTTAATAGAATATAATGTTTCCGTTCAGGGCTCATCAAAAACATTCTCCCGATGTAGACTCTTTGACCTCAGAAGCGAAATAATCTGAAGGCCTACGTATTTTGTGGGCGGACAAAATATGTCGCTAAAGTCGAAAACAGGTACGCAAGACGAAATTATATTACATACCGTATAATGCGAGGTTACACGAACCATGGATGTTTCGACATTAAAGGAAACCCAAAACTTTGAATAAGGTACAGGTGGTGTTGAATTTAAATAGTATCTGTAATCTTTTAATTTATCAGATAAGCATTTCCATTATTAGATTTAATTTTTTTAATCACGTAAAATACGTATAAAATATATCTTGTTTTATCATTAAGTATTAGTAAGAGTAAGTAATTTACAAGATCTTCGCAGTTCGTCTTGCTTGCCTGTCAGTTGGTTGTAGAGCAAAGTCATCGTCGCATTTTGCCTAATCAGATAAAAAAAGAAAAATTATCGCCGTGGCACATGCGTGGGACTGTTAACGAGACGGTTGTGTGTTCGATTTCCGCTAGAAGTTATTAAATATGTTCATTTTCTCGCTCTGGTAACGAGACGTAGTTTTGTCATTCAACACGCAATGCCTCAAGACATCGGCGGAAAGTAGGGAACAGAAGTGTCTCTCTGAGATTAGAAATTGGAATCCACAATCAAATCGCTAATCAGACATTACAACAGCGCAGCCATGATGTTAAACTATTAAGTTACCCAATGGGGTACTAATTAGACAACTTTAGATTTAATACAATCAAAACGCAACTTCTATCTTGGCACCACCGTTCAAACTAACATCATCAATCCTAATAAACAAACATTTGGAAGGCAATCAATCAAATATTTGGCTAGGCAGGTATATCAAATCATCACAACAATATGAGGTTGGGGTCATCACGCGAAATTTCGCAACACGTGAAGAAACCATACCCACATGTGCTAGTGTTGACGTGTACTGTGCAATATGCACATGTTTCGACATGGCGCTGATTATTAAAACATTGACCTGTTTCAATGAATCTTTTAATTGTGGGAAACGATTATGATTTAATAAAAATATTTAATGGTAATATTTTTAATTTAGACATGCTATGCTATATGTTGTAAAAAATATTAAGGACTTTTACTAAGTAGTGAAAGTGGTGAGTTCTACCTCTATCTGATTTTGTTTAAATATTAATTCGATATTTAATTTTTACATATTACTAAACATGGATCTTTGCGAAAGGGGAACGCAGTGTCTTAAAACTAGGTTCCCTTTGCCTATCCTGCTGTGTGCGGGATACAGCTTGAAACTGAAAAAAATGCACTAACATGTGTTTTTGCGATATCACATTGTAAATCTAGTCGGTCTCGCGGCTTATGTCTAATATAATATGTACGTATATATATTAGGTGCGTATAAACCTTCCTATTGAATCACTCCCGCTTTTAATATTAACATTGCATACCATAGTAGAGTCGATTTTGACTATACTATGTACAGAGACTTCGGACAATTGTAACGAAATTAAACACAGAATTATAATATAATAGTGAAACTCACTATTATCTACTATTATCAATATGGTATAATACGTATAGTGTATACATACAAGAAAAAACAATCCAATAAGAACAACAATGGAACGGGCATGTTTCCACGGAGACGTCAACATAACATGCATAAGAGATAAGATAATTAATGATAGTCAGTTGCAGTGGAAGCTACTAGAACCCTTTGTTATATTGGTATAGTAGTGTAATTATACATATTTACAATTTTTCTTTCTTTTTAGCTTCACGATGTACTTTGCATATACAACACACACACAACCGGATTTTGACACTCCTTTCCCATGAAGACATTTCCGCCGAATTCTATAGAATTTGCGTGTTGCCACTGCGCCACGACTAGCCTTAACGTTTTTTTTCGCTTTTTACTAATAAAATTTGGCTTCCCGCTTTATTTTTCATATAGTATGTTTAGGTAGCGAAATAATAAATAAAATAATAATCCGAATTAAATGTATTAGATTTAGATACTTAAATAAATATTATAACTTCAACATTTAACGACTTACGCTAGTTGGCTGAGGAATTTTTCTGTTCCTATGTAGGCGGAGTGGAACAGCCGACTCGATGACGATATACGATACTCGTATAAGGTACGTTGTATATCGTGAATAAAAAAAAGTAATTAAGGTCCAAAACTTTAATAAATCACTTTACATACAGGGCAAATATTTTGTACGGCCTAATTAAAATATTCCGAAAATACAATATTCAATATAAGATTTTTTAAAATTTCAATATTTTTTATTAAATAATGTATAATAATATACTTTACACTTAAATATTAATAAACATATTATAATAAGAGTTTCATATACAAAATTATTGTTATTGTAAAGTAAAGGTGAATTTTATTTTCTTATCACCGATTAACGGGCTAGGCGTAAGGAAACCGAAAGTGGTGATCTTTCAAGGCCGGCTGACGTCAGATCCACTTGGACGTTTTTTACAACGACTTGCCTCGAATTATTAATTGTGCATTTTAGATCAATAGTAAATATTATTACCCAAACAGTCGGTACACTTAAGAAAATCCAGGTGGTAGCATTACATAACAAATAGATCACGAAAGGTAAACTTATATGGAAGACCATCACATAAGTTACGTGGTTACATTTGCATCTACAAAGATTTTTATTGAAATTTATCTTTTGAAAACATGTCGCTAGTGCAATCGCGAAATTGTAGTGCCAAATCACGTAGAACTCGTATTGCATGATTTCTTTTATATGACCCTATTTATTATTTGCTATGTAGAAAATGAAAATGTTATATATTTTGATATATACCAATTAAGTAATAAGAATACAGTTAACTGGAAATAGTAATCTCACCAATATTTCTCAGAAGAATGCTAAACAATATGGTAAAAACTTACTTAAAGACCTTTTTTAGTTGAAAAGAAACTGTATTAATTTCTTGAGTCAATAGACACAACATTTGTAATTCATAAATGACTTAACTTAAATATAGAATAGTAAACAGCAATACATAAACTTTCAAGTACACAGTAAATGATTACCACGAAAGTAAAATTAAAAGGGACCATCTTCAGATACAAGATAAAACATCGCCACCTCGAGCAAGAGTAATCAAAACGACATTCCCGAGGGATCAGTGGAGGGCTTTCAAGGAAACATTAACCTAATTTGGGTTAAAGACAGCGTTTGGCATTACATTTTAAAATGCCTACTTTATAATGGTTTTGTCTTAGTCCTTACTTATCTTTGCTGGTCAGTGAGGATTATTTAAAGTGAATACCACAATTTGTATATCACTTCTTTAGCAACTAATTTAAATTATTAAGTTATATTATAAGTTTTCCAAAATCTTAACAAAAACATTGATGTTGAAGATTGAGATTTGAACGCATTAAAGCCTAAACTGTTTATTTTTTGTGTGATTTTATTGCAAATTCATAGATCACTTTCATGTAGATTTAAAGTCAGGTATCCAGATATAATCTAATAATAATATCAAGCTTATCTGAAAATTGCTAACAAACAATTAAAAATCTTTTAAATAAAACGTTTCTTGTTCAAATTCATAAATAAATTAATAACAGATGCCAAAAACACTATACAAAATATTATTCAAAATAACACATTGTATGAAGTATTCCATCGACACGTCCAAATAACACTCAGACAGAAGCCATCAACAAATTAAAATTGTCACGACACGAGCACTCGACTGAAGAGCACTTATGGTGAATGTTTTGTAACAGTTGAATTTTCTCCCACGTTTAGCGTTCAAATCAGTTAACCACAGTGGAGTGTGAATTGTTATAGGATAAAACGAAAAAGGCAAACGCGATTTAGAAAGTAAAATACTGACCGACAACGGCGCGCTGAGGACCGATAATATATTATTTATTCAATGTAGGGCGTAATGTTGCAAAATTGGTTGCAAATTATGTATTTCGTACGCCACATTATGTACGTGAACCGAGAATGAGTATTATTTGGGTAAAATTATTATGGGAAGTATTAAGCTATAGATTGGTTTATAGTTTTTTCAATAGTGACGCGACAATCTTTAGATTATAAGTTCTTTGATTTTCACGATTATTACATATTATAAATGAAAAGTGGTCACGGGTAGACTACCCGTGACCACGGACTACTGCAAAGTGTTCGAAACGTCGGGTTTCCAAAATGTAAAATCTTAAATAAACGCGATTAATAAAATAGTTTCATCTTTAGATTATTTGCGATATAACATTGGAGAATAGAAGGAAAAGAATATTGAACATCTCCTGATGTATTCCAACCATAAATAATATTACAAGGCTGATCTGTTGGTCTAGTGGTTATTGACATTGCATGCTCAAGTGAAAGTAATATTTTATTTAGAAATATATTATCAAATTGTCATTATTTAATAGAATTTTCAGTTTAAATTTGCATTACTCAAAGATGTCTGAATAATTAATATATTTAATCTAACAGATTTAATAGTCTATGTTCCACACGATAAATCAGAAATCCCATAGTTACAGACCTAAAAATTATATAATAAGCCATACTTAAATAATATTTAAACAACTGTCTTTTTCATTGTATCAAAAAAATCTTTACTTTTGCTCTATAAATTAGCTATGGTTTAAACTTGAATGTATGGACATTTCGTCGTTAGCATTTTAACGCTTATTACTTAGTAAGTGTTCATCTTCTAACCGATACTTATTACTTCGCGAGTAAATAATGACGTCGATTATTACGAAGGTCAATGTTAAACGCTCTTGTGTAATGTACGAATGTTTCCTATTTATTATAAGTACTTGATAAATTGCTTTATGAGATAGCAATAACTTTTTATTTATTTAAAATTATTCTTTGGTAAATAAATGTTATATTATTGGCAGTTAGAAGCAAGAAAAGATTATTTTTAAGAAATTACCAAAACTTCTTCGAATTAGAACGTCAAAAAAGTGCGTAATATAGTCAGTCACCTACGTATTGAAAAATACTACACATTAAACCTATACAATATTTATGTATAAACACAATTTTTTTGATTTTAATATACTGCAATCAAATATATTATATTATTTTGCAAGTTAATGAGTTAAAATAACAAACGAAGAAAACCTTTACACAGTAACAACTAATTAGCTACCAAAGTGAGATAATATCCGGCAATCTCTATAAATAATTCCTTGTCACATTGTACATATAGTTACCTAGTTTAAAAAGATTAATAAATATTACCCATCAATATATCTAAATCACCGCGAACGCCGTCTAATATATCACAACTCAGCGAAACGTCAGTACCAAGGCGACCGTATTTGCATTTGCATTACATTTGCTTTCGGCGGGCACGTTTCATATTGTAAAGTTCTATTTTTTACTCATATGTTAAGTACTTAGTATGCAAACCGTTCGTCCGTGGAGCTTGCATTTGAATAAAAGTGGAAGTGTGGAACCGTTCATTAAGCGAACTAAATTTCCACTTGAGACGGGAAAATTTAATTTTAAGATTTACGTCTAACTCGCTCAATAAGTGAATTCTGTCTATAAATCAACTAACGAAGACAATATTGGATCTACTCGACGAGTGAAAGTATCAATTCCTACCTGGAAAAGTTTATAATTTATGTTTTTTATGATTATAATAAAGTAATTAACAATAAAAAACTTTTTATAGCTTATAAAAAGTAAACAGTTGAGGCCAGTCGTGGCGAACCGTGTGACTGTAAAAGCGTTGTGGTTTCGATTTCCACTCGAGGGCATTAAATATTTAATATTATCATTTCATCGCTCTAGTATCGACGCAAAATTAATATTTGTATGCAAAATTTTTGACTACGTCATCGTAGCACAAATAACATTATCATAAAATCAAAAATTGAGATTGAGACCAGTCGTGGCGCAGTGACACAAAGTGTGACTGTAAAACCGACTGGTTGTGGGTTCGATCCCGACTCGAGGAGATGAAATATTTACTTAAATTTATATTTCCATTTCTTCGCTCTGGTGTCGAGGCAAAGCGCGGCGTTAAGTTCTGCCACTTAACACGCAATGCCTCTAGAATTCGGCAGAAAGTGGGGAACGGAGTGTGTTACACTGGGTTCCCTCTGCCTACCCTGCTGTGTGCGGGATACAGCGTGAAGCTGATTTAACATTATCATAACTGCACATTATATAAATAAATATGAATATGATATTTAGTGAATCTTTTTTATGGCTCGTCAGACAAAATGTTTGATTGGGATTGACTACCACCTCAAAATTTAATATTTCTGTACACTTTATTAAAACACAAAAATTATTACTAAGTACCGCCATAAAAAGTAGACACATGACTATAAAAAAGAAAGCTTCTTTAACACATGTAGTACGTATAGAGCTTACGAGAATTACGTGCCTAAGGGCATTATCGGTGAACCGTAGTAAAGCAATACGTCGCGTTGAACTATTAAATAACATCATCCTTTAGCCACTAGCTACAATACAGCTTAAGGGCAAAGGTCAAATAAATATACATTCTTTTATCTACATAGTTATGCAGATATTGCGTCCCGCCTGTTGCAACCACAGTTATGTTTGAAATCGCTTAATCGATATACGCATCAAGTTAATTAAAGTTTATATGAAGACTAGGTATTACCTTCAGTTTCGCTGCCACGGTCAAATGGAAATAACTAAGAGTAATGTATGATATATGACAAACTATAAGTTTCTGATGTAATTATGACATCAAGTACAGTAGGTGACTTCGAAATGTTAAATGTGACGTGAAAAAGCTTATAGCTCGTTAATTGGATTATGCAACAGAAAAAGATGATTTCAATTCAAATCAGAAGTCCGAAAGGTTAGCGTATTAAGCTACATCGCCAAACTAACTATTAAATTTTATAATATCAGTATAGAAGTATAGATATAGATAGAATAGAATAGAATATACTTTATTACACACAGAAAAACAAAAGAAATACAAAACACAGATAACAACAATAATATATGTTAATAAAATGTATGCAAAGGCGGTCTTATTGCTTCAAGAAATCTCTTACAGGCAACCCTTGCTAAATAAAGGACTAAATTTTGACAAAAAAATGGGAATGACGTTATAGTGCACAATTAGATTATAGGTAGATTGATTGATAGATTCGTTATCAGTAGCAGAAAGTTATAACTCAAAGTTATATAGAACGTGGTTTAAGCCCATTTCGACACTGTTGGCACATATTCAACAGACACAGTAATTGAGGGCTCAAATTCGACATATAAAAATTAACTTTCTTAGAATTGTTGTGTATCTGGACTATTTGCACAAAATGAGTGTGTAATCCAACATGTAATCGAGATAATTTAGGAGAAAATATAGAACATAATATGCCTTCGGCAACATGATTATATTTAAATTAAAAGAATTGAGTAGAAAGTGGAAAATGGAGTCTAGGTTTCCTTTTGCCTTTGCTATATGCGATATACAGCTTGAAGCTACTTATCTACTTAAAGAACAGGTGACTAATTAGGCTCTTCTAGTTACCACTCAAAATGCAGGAATTCATAAAATGAAAACATGCTTTTTTATACTTTTTTTAGCGTTACACTACATTCCGAGTAGACGATGGAACCTAGTGTTAAAACACTTGTTCCTCAGTTTCCGCAGAATTCTGGAAGCATTGCGTGCTAAATGGTGGAAGTCAAAGCCGCGGTTTTCCTCGACACCACAGCGAAAAAAATCGAAATATTTAATTTTACATATAAAATTTAAAAAGTATATTAAAATAAAAATGTACAGATTTGCCGAAAATATTTTTGTTTGTACAACATTCACGTATTTGGTTTATCGTATAGTTTTAAAACTCATATCCATACCTACGTGAATTTCGTAGAGTTTCAGAAATTTCATTAGAAACAATTCCGTTAAAAACGTTCAGTTTAAATTAAACTGTTCGTGCACTTCTTTTTCTATTAGCGCAAGTTTGTAATCAAAACATTGGTTACCGTACTAGTTAAATGTTCGACTGTTACTTTTCTTTATCACATAATGAATTTAGATGGTAAAGAATTTACTACTGAAGTAATGTTTATAAACATGGGTGATATTTATAGTTTTGTTTGAATGTTTTTTTTTGGCACATTTTGTAACTAAGTAACATGGCACTTTGGCAAGTCATTTTTGATTTATTAAAATATAAAATATTTTATAGTAGGTCGTTTTCTTCATTTTCTGTATTGTTTTTCTTGTTAATATCACAAAATTTTATTAGCAGCTTTTTCCTAACATCGATTGTCTAGTTAAGGTATTTTAATCAATATTATTATCGAAAATGAATTCCAGCTGTAAGAAAACAGTTGCGTGTCAATTCTAGAACGTTTTGTAATATCTACTGTTAAAAACAACCCAAATAACGTGACAAAAACATAAAATAGAGAAAAATCTATATATTTGGAACCAATATCAATATGTTTGCAAACTCACAAAATTTAATTACGAAAATGTTTACGCATAACAAAAACACCTAAAACAATAGAAGCACTAGCAGTTAACAACTCCGGCATTTCCAATCGAATACTAAACAAACATCAATTACTAGCGGACTGGGGCAGATTCACGCGCTTAAATTATAGGAATGTTTATTAAATATATTTATAAATTTATTTTCCGTTTAGGGGATGAATTCTAATAAACCATGAAATACGTGGTCAATGAAATATTTTTAAGAGTCTGAATTAAAATTTTTATAAAAATGTGTGTCGATTTAAAGATTTTTCCATACAAACTTCCAATCAACTTCAGGGTTAAAATTTTTCAAAATCCCTTCTTAGTGGGTGTTAACATTATGAAAATAAATATCAAAATTCACATTTCTATAATACCATTAGCGGTTACCGATGTGCGTGCGTGCGTCTATTCCTAAGTCAGTGGGAACTTCTCCTTTTATATATATAGATTGTGCAAAAATTTTACAGGAATTTTGGAAATTCAAGAAAAGAAGGTGTTAAATCAATATTTAAATATTCAAGAGTAGAGAAAAAGAAAAATCAGAGCCAAGGTTAAATAACCATAAAATTTATCAAAAATATCTTTCTTGGAGATACTCGTATGTATTTGTTTATACTTTATACACACCAAAACGTATAAAACAATAAGCCACTCAAAACTTGCAGCTAACAAAGCACAAGTAGGTACTACGTACAACATACTAACAATCCTCGACCACTAACGACCCCCCAAAAATACGTCAAAACGTTTCGAGGCCGTATTCTGACATCATCATAGTCTCTTGGCGTGTCAGAAACTAAGATGTCTGACGATACTGACGTCAAGGCACCACGAGGAACAATGGCAATAGGGGTGCCGATATAATGGTACAAGATGAGAAAGCTTTTCACTTTATTCAAAAGGAAATTTATATTAATTTTCTTTTAATAGGTCATGTTGTTTTTGTTTTTAGCGAGAGCTCCTGTTATTTACGAGTAAATTATAGCATAATTATATTGTTAATCGTCTTTTGTAGACATTTTGTTATTATTATATAAGAAGCAATTTATTGAATCATTTTTAAAAAGTAAAATGAAAGATATATGTTAAGCATTATAAGAGATTAGATGTTACAGGTTTTAGATTCAATAGCTTTATGTGGGTACCTCATTTCTCTGTTAATATTTGGTTGTAATTACAATTACTGTAACCCATAACAATTTATTTATAAAACAGGAAATACTGTAATCAAAACTAATTATATTTAAAATAACAATCTACATATAAAAAAAACCAAATATATACATTTTCTTATAACTTGATACTATCGTGACGCATTGAGACAAACGCGGTATCTGACTGTAAACGCGATGATTATGGGTGCGCTTATACCGATGAAACCAAAAATATTTAATATAACCCGGTCTACTACGACAAAGCATGGCAGTAATTTCCACATTCTAGACGCACAATGCTCCAAATTCATGTGAAAAGTGGAGAATAGTGTCTTTACACCAGGTTCTGTCTCCACATCTTGCTATACGCAGAAAATAGTAATGAAATCTTATAACTTGCACCATATGAGCACATTAAGAGAGGTACCGACAATTGTTGAGCCTCATAAGGGACGCAAAACGGAGGCGCCCTATTGTTTTATGGATAGTTTTATGTGCATTTATACACATTTTCAACATTTACATATATATATTATGTATGTATTTCAGCGTTTTTCAGAACAAACTCTTTTGTTTAAATTAAATACATCACACACGTTCACCAATTGAAGAATAATTGTTTCAAATAGTGTATTGTAAATATCTCACTAGCTAACTTTTTAAAACATTTTTAAATACTATTTATAAAAAGCACATTTAATATTTTATTAGTAACGTAAACGTTAAATATCAAGTTTTGGCCATAGCGTGATACAGCGTAGGCACATACTAAACCTTGTTGGCGGTAAGTCTAGAAACTTACTAATTATGTTGGAAAGAGTTGGAAAGCACTATATCATCTGCCTAAGTACTTTGCTGGCTGCTATTTTCTACTTTACATCGTTTAAAACTGTCTATTTAGTATTTTGCTCAACTGGCACGCTTGAAAGCTATAACCTGAATAGCTAGGAAATATAGAAGTAAAGGCATTGTCTTTAAAAGAAACAAGTGAACATCCTTACACATTTATACTACACATACACATACAAGTGAATAATAAAATAGCTATAGTCATATAAATATAGAAATATTCGTAAGAACAAGAAATGAGTATTCATGAAACCATGATTCCTTTGTAAGATCAAAAGTAACATGAGAAAAAAAGTCGTAAAATGCGGAAGTAGTAATATCTACAGAGGGTACTTACGCATCAGTGTCTATAAATCCTTAGTATAAAAGAAAAACATCTATTTATTAGAAATATTAATGTTCCTTTTATATTTTATTATTTTTTTAAGTATTTCAGAACAGGGAAATGGTTAAAGTTTAGTATTTGCGTTTCTCCACTAACCTGTCATCTTGTAAGTGCTTTAGCTCACTTAGTTCCAATTCCCTCCTCAGATTGGAGACTTCACAGAGAAGCATGTCCCTCTCCGTCGACACCTTCTCCAACTCCGCCCGAAGTCGTACGACCTCGTTAGTCAAATCCATGGTCGCCATTTTAACGGCCTGGTCGGCTATCGATAACCACAATCGACACAGCACATCACTTATTTCAGAATAGACCAATGGCGTTCACGCATTTTCAATTTCGCATGAGAGTACCGCACTATTATCGACACTTCACTCAACTATGATCTGGAGGCTCGCTACATTGCAGGCATCTGAAACAATATATCATTCTTTTAGTGCTGAAAGAATTGGTATGGGAATGTTGAATATTTTGTTCATAAACTACTGTTGTATGAAGTCGCAAACTCGGCAGCTATGTTAATACAGGGGCATAAATAACTGAAATTGTTCTCTTTATTTGTTTTGTGAAAATAGAGAATTGGTCCCATTCTCATATATACAAATGTATGAAAACAGAAATTTCTCTATTGTTACATTATTAATGGTTTGTTCTGCTTGACCTAAATAATGTGAGCGCTAGTGAGGCACAGGATTGATTTACTATAGAAGCCTGTATCTACTCCAAATGTTGCACAACTGTATACTTCTCATTTGTATAACGTGATACAAAGTGGGCATACTATTTAATATGTTTTTTTAAAATAATTACTTTCATAAAGATAAAATAATGTTAATTTCCAACAAAAGGCGAACGATAACTTTAAATTTATAAAATAAAGAAACCATATTATCTTAAATATAATATAAACCGCGTGATAATTAAAAAAAAGGCCAGCAATTATAAGGTAAGATAAATGAAAATATCAGTTTCAGTGGCGTTTCCGTATCTCGCTGTTATCTGTTGAGTAATCGAGTCGTTTTAAAAACAATGACAGCGAGAACACCTGGTGTACAATTATGTAGATTACTTTGATGCGTCATGGATTTATCTGTGTAGTCTCGAGAAGTGGAAGACGAGCTAAATTGAATTTTTGATCAATTTTTTTTTATTTGTGGTAATTTTGACATATCAAAGTATATTTTATATGTATTAATGTACATCTTAAACCACTTTCATGTTCTAGTTATATTATATCATTGTATAACAAAGAATAATTCAAGATAATTAAACGTTTTATTGTTGTACTTTTTTCTATATTCAAAGATAACTAACCCTTAACATATATATTTAAAATATCAATCCTAATCCAAACAAATCACTAAACAATCATCGAAACACCTAAATAGTCGTAAAAACGACGTACCCTCACGATTGTATCCACTTCATACAGCACACCTTCGGAATCCACTTAATTACATGGCCCAGAAAGAATCCCGACACGTATCGTATGTAAGGTAAATTCAATTCAGACAAAAGGAACGGGGGGAGCGTTTTAATTCACCTTTGTTAGTCGTGCTAAATGAAATTTTCAGTTACACGTGGTGTTTCCAATTAGCCGCTCCCGGGAGCAATGGATACCTATTCTAATTTGTTGTTAATGTAAGGTTTAAGTTAATTTAAATTAATAATTCGTGCTGGTTGTAGATTCAAATCCCAATGGTGGTAAAACTTGAAATTTTAGCGCCATTGAGATTTGAATATATTATAGAATTAATTGGAAATGGAGATTCTCCTGGTATAGTGATAAAGTAAACGGTTATTGAATACACAATAGAGATATATGAAACGTAACGAAGCGTGCAGAGCAGATATAAATGATATTTAGAAAAAAGTCAGATACAATTAAATAAGAAAGGCCCCACAGATTTTTCTTATTAGGCTAAAACACAGGGTACAAGTAGTAGTGATTTTATCACATTACAGCATTGGACACTACCTAAATGTTAAGTACATTTTAATAAATATACTTTCTGTGTTTGATTGATGATACAATGGCTGACATTACACAAAAATTTCAAACAAAGTTAAATGTTAATGTTTTCATATTTAATCATATTTTGAAAATTTCGAAGACAACGGGTCCTTAAGGAATTTTTATTAGTTATATAATGTAACGCAAGCGAAGCAATAAAATAGCAAATGTTTAACCATTAGTGACAAAGCTGAATCTTAAATGAATTTATACGACTCTATAATTAAGACAATTTATAGCAATCATTATATGACACTAAAGAATTTTCTAGAAGTAAGCAATTAAACTTGTAATATGAACATGTAGATGGCGAAGATTAAACACCACTTACTTTGAGATATAAAAATCCACGCTTCATAAAGAATTACGGCAATAAATACACTATAAATTATTTAAAACTGCCTTTTGTTTTTTTTTATTTATTTTAATAAATAGGATTAATTGCTTATAATTCATTATTTCTATAAATAAATGTTTAATCATTTCCTCGCTCTAGCAACAAAATACAGTGCGGCGTTGAGTTCCGCCAAATACTTAATATGCAATCTCTCAAAGTTGGGAACAGAGTGTCTTAAGTCTTAACGCTGGGTTACTACTGTTTATCCTGCTATTTGCAATATCGTGTCGGAAAAAAGCTTATACTTACGTAGTACGTAGAGCATCGTATGTATTGTATATTCGTCTCATTAAGACTACCGGATTAAGTCCTATAAAGTTTTGGGTTATCGTTCGACATTGAAAAGGCACCAGCAACACTGGCGAACATATTAATGATTTAAGATACCAGAATTTAAATTCAATTTACATTTCATTTCTCTGTTCAGGTTAAAATCGGGACTATGGGTTCCGCCATGCCCATACAGTGTTTCTAACATGCTTGCGCATTCGTGGTGCAGTGGGACAACACCGGACTGTAAGCGTGCAGGTTGTGGGTCTCATCGCCCCGGAATGGCTTTTTCTCTCCGGAATAACCAATTGACTACTCGTTGGCTGTTAGGCAACGAGTAGAAATCGCATTCTAATGAATATTTGACATGTTTTTCGTGTTTAGAAAGTAAGTAATGTATAAGAAATTACATATTACTATAATATTTGTGAGGCGTTACCTCAACGCTCATACGTACTCATTTTATAACACAGTTTTTCTTTGTAACTATGAGAAAATATCTTACAGCTTAAAGTCTATTTTCTCGTGTTACACTGGATTGGCGGATGTTGAATATTTCTACAAGCATTTAATTTATTTCAAATCAATTGCGGCCCAATAGCCTCAATGAGAGCACTCAGAAATTTCATTCTTTTCATTTCCCTGCTGTAGTAAACCAAAACGCGGCGTTTGGTTACACCACTCAACACGTAATGTCTCGAAATCATCGAAGATCAATCGAAGAACGGATTGTCTTGTTACTTGTTTTATTTGCCTAACTAAAGGTAAAAAAAAATAATCAAACCAAAACCAATAACTGAGTGATTTAGATTTAATTTCGTCTCGTTGTCCCGTCGTTGATGAGCAGATAATTCAACTCTACTGACGTAAAAAAACCTTATATATTTGTATACATATTTAGATATATATTAAAGGAATTACATAACGATTAAAGTTTACTAACTCGACTTACTTAAACTTTTACATTTTATGTGGTTTCAAATAAAAAGTTTCTGGAGTG
Source organism: Heliconius hermathena (assembly GCA_013403705.1). Lineage (NCBI taxonomy): Eukaryota > Metazoa > Arthropoda > Insecta > Lepidoptera > Nymphalidae > Heliconius > Heliconius hermathena. The sequence goes on from JAAIXJ010001735.1 coordinate 157,628, forward strand.
AAACTTTCCCCAAAAGTTAGTAAATATTGATATATTTTTCTCTGTAAAGCGGAGAAGAAACTACATACTTAATGAGATTTTCTGAACTTTAAGAGGTTTGAGGTCAGTCGTGGTGCAGAGGTACAAAGTGTGACTGTAAGACCGACTGGTTGTGGGTTCGATCCCCACTCGAGGAGATGAAATATTTACTTAAATTTATACTTCTTCGCTCTGGTGTCGAGGCAAAGCGGGGTATTGAGTTCTGCCACTCAACACGCAGTGCCTCCAGACACGGCAGAAAGTGGGGAACGGGGTGTCTTAACACTAGGTTCCCTCTATCTACTCTGCTGTGTGCGGGATACAGCGTGAAGCTGATTTATTTATTCGATTTAAGAGGTTTTTGTTTAAGCATGTAAAGCCAAAATGAAAACCTCTAAAAGTTTATTATTTTACCAAAACATCAAAACTAAATATTTTGCATTCTACGGGTCGTGTATTTTTGTCAGTCGTGTATTGTTTTTAATATTTTTAAATTTGATTTTTGATTTTGAGTATTTTTAAACACCACGCGTTTTTTTGCCAACAACCTGGGTACAACGACACTCCTGTTCCGTACTTTCTGCCGAATTCTGGAGGCAGGCATTGCGTGTTGGGCGAAAATATAAAATCTTTCAATTCCTCGAGCAGGACTCGCACCTACGACAGGTTGTGGGTTATACACTCGCCACGGGCCCCTGCGCTACGAATTTCGTCGTTGGCCTCAATTTACTGTTTGGATAAACTAATAGTTACTATGTAATTATAAAATGAAAATATTGTAAATGCAGCACGTAAATATTGCAATTAATTAAATTAGCTAAATAAAGGAAGTTTCGAACCAAATTAGGATTTGAAATGCGTTATAATAGGTTGTGCCCGAATTATTTTGTAATTATTACAATCCTGCTAATTATCATTTATACGCAGATTATTAATAATATAAATTTTAACAAAAAATATGAAAGTGGGAAATGGAGTGTCTTAACACTAGGTTTGCTTACCTGATTTGATATTTTTAATGAAAGATATAATTAAATGATTCGTCCATTTTAATTATTTAATTTATTCAATCACTACAATTAAAAATCAAACTATTAATATAATTGTAGTAATTTTGTAAACTTTGGAAGCTCCCTTAGCTGCATTGATGAGACGGCAAAATGTCAGCACAGCTACACGTTTGGCGATGTATAATACTAGCGAGGATGTCACGGTGAGACTGATGAAGAATGTGCTCAATGGTTTGGGCACGTCGAATGAATCGATGAATTCGTATGAATGAATAAAATAATGACTATAAAGATTTACAAAAGGAAAAGAGAATGGTAAGACAGGTAGGGGGGAGACCCCGATTGACCTTCGAAAACATAGTCTCGATCACGTAAAAAGTATGGTGACTCCCTGAAAGACATTGATGAAGCGGTTAATGACAATGGACGAGGCGAAAAAGGTATGCAGAGACCATAGCGTTTAGCGCTCCGTTCTCTCTGGCTACATATACCACAGGGATACAGCGTAAAGCTGTAAACTAATTATTTTAATATAGGTAACCTTTCTAGAGTACTCGTTCTAAGTAGTGCAGATGCCTTCTATCTCTTCTACTATATAAATCAACTGAGATATATCATCGACCGAAATTTAACACATATTTTAACTTATTATTTAACACATATTTTTACACTAATATTTAATTTCGAGTCAGTAACGCCATCTGTAATGATCTATCCTACTTTCAACTGCACAGTTAAGCGAACACTTTATGCTGGTAATAGATGGCGCTACCAGTATATAAACAGATCAATGTTTATGTTATTTTTAAATCTTAGATATACAAATACAGTCGTAGAATATACGAAGCGTGTGGAATACATTAAGGAACTGGCGATTTTATAGATAAAATCATCAGCTCCTTAATGTATTCGTAATATTTTTACGTTCGTTTTAACAGTAATGTGGAAAGAAATATAACGTTAATAACAAGAGGTTTTTTAACTATATTTAAGTTGAAATTATTTTTAACATTTTAGTAGTTATTCGACATTAATAATAATAAAATATTCTTATAAAACAACTACCTATTGAAAACCGAGACCGCGTGTTCTTGTTATGACACTTTTAAACTTTTTATATATTTTTTTTTCTATATTTATATTTAATCTGAGGCTAGAAAAGTAAATTACTTGTAAATTTGTTCTTCATTTCCGTAGTATATTTAAGGAAGACCAATGAGATTCACTAACCCTGTCTATAAAGATTAACAATAATCTTTTAACGCAGTCCTAATCTTATGATGGACAAAACACAACTATTTTTATTTTTACTGCAATTATTTTAAATATGAAAGATTTTTAACATTTTTAAAGTGTTATTCCACACTTAGGATTTTTTTTCTGCTACGTTCAAATTTTTCTACGTTTTCTAAATAAGTAAATATGAAAGTTATTGATATTAAGTAATTTTATATTTATAAGATTTATATTTTATCGCAAACACAAAACGTGTTAAATTAAAAATATGCTAATTATGTAGAATATGAATATAAATGCAGCTTATAGGAAAATAATGAAACAAATCTCGATCCGCACCTACGAGTATGTGCTAAATTGATGACATTATTGCATTATTTATTCATCTACATAATTTATAAGTGTACTTTTGATTTATATGAGTTCAGAGATTATGAATATTTAGAAAAAAAGAATATTTAAATACTAATATAATAAGTAAACTATTCAAAATGCTAACTAATAAATAAATATGTTTTATTAGTTAACGTTTTAAACTTCTTACTCTTCTTTATAACTAATAAAAGGATATAAATATTATAGTTTGAACCAAAACCTATTAGTATTTAGTAGTTTTCTAACAATTGCAACACAAAGTCCAAAGAACCTAATCCGATCCATCTAAAACTAGTTCAACATTAACTGGGATATTGGGACGTGTTTTAAGTTTATTACTCTTGTAAATTATGCAGATTAATAGAGCGTAAACTATTTGTGTTATATGAAATATAGGACAACGGCCTTAACTCTAATGAAGATTGCGACGGCTTTTGTTGATGATCTAACTATCTAAACGATTTGAGTATTATACGATATGGTAGCCATAAACAAAAGTTACACAACCGTTGAAGGCAAATATAATTCATAAAAGAGTTTAAGTAGAATACAAATCATTAAATGGATTGTATTCTGTAAAAGAAAATTCATTAACAGTAATATTTGTACGCTCTGGTAGACAAAGCGCGGCGCTGAGTTCCGCCACTCTACGCGCAATGTCTCAAAAATTGGGCGAAATATGGAAAGTCAACACGCTGGTAAGTTTCCTCTACCTAAAACAAGAAATATAATACTACAAACAAAATAAACTACATTTTGTATTTTTTATGATATTTTTACTCTTAATTTTAAATCAAAGATCACTCTCAAAATTTGTGTAATAAAATTTTAACCCAATTTACACATCGATGAACCTGTAACAACGTTATATTAAAACCAATAGCTTTCAGCTTTTTCCGGTTCGACTTAACTCAGTTATAAAAATCTCAAAAATTTTAACCGGCCGGAAGTTTAAAATGTTCATCAGGATTTCCCTTACGTTATCAGGCTGTGTGTTGAAGGCTTAAAATCAATAGATAAAAAAAACTGAGCGCTGTCTGTATATAATATATATATATATATGAGAAAAAATATTATTATGGGTATTTATCAATGCAGTATAATCTTAAAACAATGATTTTTAAAATGTTTGTTTGTTTTGCTTCATTCATTACAGTAGAATTGATAACCTCCTTTTCTCACAGAAGTCGGTTAAAAAGGACTTTTCACTATTGTATTTTGGTAAATTGCCCTTTAAGATTCAGTGTTTGATTTGTTTCAATCGCCTCATAAATAAAAACAATTTAATTATTATATGTGTATAGATATGTCTTATGCTTATTCAATGATCTGATGTTATATTTATGCTAGACCCGCTTTAACTCCTCCAGGTGTAAATACGATTCTTTCAACCAAATTTCGTTACTTTGAGAAGATTAAGAGACAATGAAGGTTTTTAGTGTGCAATTTTGAAACTGATGCTTGAAAAGTTACTGAGAAATTTTAAAATTTGAAGGATAAAGATGTTTAAAAAAGGATTTTTGCGTACTTATTTTGACACTTTTTCTCAAATTTAAGTATATTTGTAAAAAATATTTATTTGTAAATATTATTTAATTATAAATATTGTTTATTTGTAAATATAAAAAATCTATGGCCAAGTGCAAATATTATTGTACTTGTGGTTCAGTGGGACAACGTATCACTCTTACGCGGTGCTTGTAGGTTCAATGCTCACCCGGAGTGTTTAATTAATTTTATTAAAATCAACGCCTTCAACAATAACAACGACATGTCCCGAATTTGGGCGGTATAACTGGTGGAGGACGAAGTATCTTGACGCCAGCTTTTTTACCTACCCTGCTAATCCCTGCGGGATACATCGTGAAGCTGATGTATTTTATTAATAATAATATCTTGTTATTTTGTAAAATAAACGTATAAACTATTAATTAATGAAACTACAGCAATGCTTAACCCTTTCGGAAGTAACCGTTGGAGGTAATTTTCGCTGAACGTGCTTGGTTACTTGTACACACCGCTCGGGTTGGACACGCGCCAAACAATACGCTACTTGAAAATTGATGAACTAGGAAAATATTTTGTAGGCGCAAACGACTACTTTGTTCTGAGGCTTTGTTTACATTTTATATTGGTTGTAATTTAGTTGATGTTTCTTTCAAAAGTTTAATATATAGTGGATAATACTTATCTACTATTCTTAATTTATTTTATATTTGAAACATAAATATTTAGATAAATATTTAAAAATTTTTAGATGATAATATTAAAATATTAAATAAGATGCCAGCATCACTAAATCATCAACAATTTCGATTTATGTATAATATAATATTTTGTATTTTTGTTGAAGACAAATTCTACATCGTTAAAAAAGTAAGGGAAAAGGCGCAATACCTAATGTAATAAAATCAAGTTAAAAGGACAAATTATCTCGTGCAATGACGCGTGAATCGTGAGAATAATTTAAAATTACAGTGGAGGCACCAGGCCTAGAGGTTTGTATCTTCATGCTTATTATCATCAATTTAAAAGAAAAAGAAAAGATTGGTTGTTAAGTATTCATTACTACAGCGCTACAGTTTCTACTATGGTAACGTTATGGGAGGTCTAGTTTTTTTCAATTATTTAGGGCTTTTTACTACTCACTTATCTAAGTGAAGCCGCTATCAAGTCTGAGATCGATCTTGAGATGCCGTTTTCATTCATAAATTATATATCTATCTATGAATGAAACCGATCTCAGACTTGAGAGCGATTTAAAAATACGCGCCTTAATGGTTTACACAAAAAATAAGCTTTATAAAAAGACGCCAAGGTAAAAAAGTCAACCACCTCCTGTCATTACAGAGACATCACAATAATATTGTGTAGATTGAATCTACTGCTAATTAACACCTTTGCTTGTTAACTTCAGAAATTAGAAGAATTTACAATTTTCATGCAGATTTGAATCGATAATTATTATGCAAACCAAACAATTTCTAATAACTTAGAGCAGTTTTTTTTTCTACTTATAACACTACTATTATCGTTTCCTATATTTTTATTTGTATACAATCACAAAATAACTATTACACCGTACATTACGTGTATGTAAGCTACCTCACATACGAAATAGATATACTGACAACCATTATCATACAAAGGAAATTGATTCACAATAAAATAACTTAATTTCAAGCAATAACATAATTCGACTAACCCTATGAGTATCAACTTTAAACTTAAACAGTATTAGCAACTGATTCCTCCAAATCCATATGGCCTTTATAGTCCCATAACGTAACGGGAGATTTACGAGGAACCCCATAAAATCGACAGCCCTAAGCCAATCATGGCAGGCCCGAGCGGCAATAATTAATTGGGTCGGTGAGGCTTTAAATTTTTACACGGCCCACCCACTCTTGTATTGTTGAATATCTATTTTAACTTACGTTCTATAGATCATCATTTTTGTTATACGTCAATGGGTATGGGTATTGATCGATTGATGTTTCATTTTGTTTGTTTTCACTGGAACTATGTTTTTTTTATTTCGGTAACTTTTCATTTTTTAGAGATATTGTGAATAAAAAATCATTTTTGCAATACGCCTGTAACCGAATGTATAATAACTAAAGAGCCAAATCGATAATAATATTATAGTATAATAAATAAAATGATTATAGGCAGCTCCTATCAACTAAATTATCCATAAAAAAATAGTTAATTGCCTCTCTCTATCCATGTATTTATATGGACACCTTTTTAAATACACGAAGCTTACAAAGTCTGAACATTTCATATTTCATACTTTAAACAGGTTTACTTCGCTCTCCCTTGTAATACGAAAAGCCTATCGTATTTCCGCGTTGTTTCAAATGTACTTATGAAGGCTGTACTAGAACCCCGTCTTGGATGTATCTGGTATCCTTCTATTTAATTTAATTAAAATATAGTTATATCAATTAGGCTGTCATGGCGTGTGGTTGGGTTCGATTTCTTCTCCGGGGAGTGAAAATTTTAATATTTTCTTTTCTTCATTTTGATAACAAGGCGAAGCGCGGCGATATGTTTCGCCACTCAACTAGCAATGCCTCCAGAATTCGGCGGAAAATGGAGACCAGGAGTGCCTTTTTGAGAACGGAGTCTTAACATAAGATCTCAGGTTTTTTCTGCCCGTGCATATTACAGCGTAAATAATGAAATGCTACATTTATCTTCATAAAAATAGATAGGAAAGAAGAACCCACGAGTGTCTTGTTACTAGGTTCGTACAACACTACATGGTATGGTGTTATTTGAAATAAAGAATAATATTAGATTTTCTTTCAGCTTTACGTTGTATCCCGGATATAGTAAGTTAGGCAGAGAGAATTTTGCCTCCTATTTATAAATCGCTCTTAACCCTGGGATTGCTCCCAATATCGGGCGGGCGGTGGGATTCGGGCTCTAGTGTTAAGACACTCCGTTCCCTACACACCGCCCAACTTTAGAGACATTGCGTGTTGAATGGCGGCACTGAACGCTGCGCTTTGTCTTCTTACCAGGGCGAGGGAGTGAAGAAACGTTCCAGTCAGACGTTCTACAAATAATAATATAATAAAATAAAATATTATAATATATGATTTAAATCTGTTCTTAAGCATGTTGAACACAAGCAGAAGTGTTCCAGTCAGACGTTCTACGAATAATAATATAATAAAATAAAATCTTATATGATTTAAATCTGTTCTTAAGCATGTTGAACACAAACATTTCAGGTATCGCACCTAAACAACATTCGGATATTGTAAACGATCTACATTATGTAAAATCTTAATGTCCTCAAGATGGCATCATACAACCGTCAAGTTGCAAATCTAAAGTGAAAATGAAGCTAAAATTACGAGGGGTTACTCCATGAATACGGTTGTTTGTGGGACGACCAACAAATATAAATATCGCCGAATTCGTGGGACAATTACGTAATTGCACTTTTTTCTTTTAAAGAAGTTAAATATGGTAATATAATATGTCAAATGACATTTGCTTTGAAAAAAGCTATAATATTGTTAGCACTATTTATATATTGTAAAAATGTTTGTTTACTGAGCTCAAATGATAAATATGTTTCTATGAAGTGACTCATAGTATTTTTTGAGTCATTTTTTCCTAGAGTCAACGGCCATCTTAATCATTTGCTGTCTTTATTCTTATAGTATTACACTAAATAGGTACCTAAATATAACTGCAACGTAAGCAGCGGGAATGTTGTATTAAATAATTTCGTTTCCGCCCAATTTTCGTGGTTGTTGGGAGACGAAACTTAACGTCCCGATATGTCCCTATTACAATAAATAGATGAAAATATTCATTTCTTTAAATAACAATCGAAACAATAACTATCGCGATTACAGTCAGATACTGCTTTATATTATAAATATCAGCTTCAGCTTCACGCTGTATCCCGCACACTGCAGGGTAGGCAGAGGGAACCTAGTGTTAAGACACTCCGTTCCCCACTTTCTGCCGAATTCTGGAGGCATTGTGTGCTGAGTGGCAGAACTCAACGCCGCACTTAACCTCGCCACCAGAGCGAAGAAATGGAAATATAAATTTAAGTAAATATTTCATCTCCTCGAGTGGGGATCGAACCCACAACCAGTCGGTTTTTACAGTCACACCTCGTGCCGCTGCGCCACGACTGGCCTCAATATATATTTCTATTATAAATATAAATTTCATATTATTATTTGCCTTACCTTTGTATATAGAATCGACAAAAACATTCCATAAATTTAAGAATCAATGTAAATCTGTATTTAATAATTGAATGATTTTTCTTATATTATATATTTGCTTCATAACATATTTTCGACTCTAACTTTAATAATTTATGAAATTAAGTCCGTCGTTTCGATTTGTGTTAAGATTAAAAATCTGTAAAGGAACAAATTAGTTGATTTACCTATTTATATATATATATATATATATATATATATATATATATATATATATCTATATTTTATATTTTGTTACTGTAATCCAGGTAATATCTTTATTATTTAATAAAGCGAGTTGTCTAAAACTATTAATTCTTAACGCAAGACAATCCTAATTTTCTACCTACATCATGGACACCCGACAAACGTATCGGGATACACTTTTACTCGCATTCCTAATACGACTGGAGCGCAGTTTCACTCCGTGCTCGCGGCATACTGAATGTGATTTACGCTGACCACATCTATCCTTTTCTTTCTTATAGCATAAAATATTTTTATCCTTGTCCCACTATAGTAGTAAAGCCTACTTGTATAATAGCTCTTAAACATGTTTTCATTATTTAATGAATGGACTTTTATATTACTGTTCATGATAAGTAAGAATAGTAAAAGATTTGTTACGTTTTATGTTGTTTTGATATTGAAATAGGATTTTATTAGCGTATTTATTAGAGATATATGTAGTAAATGCGATTGTTAGATGAGATTATTTGTTTTGAAGAGTTTTAATTTATATTTTTTAATGTTTTATAGGAATTATGAAGAAGATAATATTAAATATTTCATACGAATAAAATATGTAATTTGATGAGTTGTTACAGAGAATTTAGTGATTTTAATTTAATCAAAAATAAACTATAATTTTAATAATAACAATTTTGTTTGCGGTAAAAATTACTCATACAAATTGACCCAGCCTTTTTATTATATGCCATTTTTAAATAGAATTATCACAGTACTTAATATCATTATAAAGTTTGCAGCTGATTAAGGCCCACTTACATTAACGAAACGTAACGCGAGAAGGGAAACAGATAACACTTAGCGGCGCCAAGTATCCGTAGAACGGTCCTCGCTGGTGTCGTAGGAAACATAGATAGTGGTTAGCCTGGTGTTGTGAGGCTAATTAGTGGAAGGAGAAATGGTATAGTACATTATAATTAATAAATAAATAATTATTATTGTTAAAGTTTAGCTAAAGTGTTTAAAACGTGAGTATATTACTGTTTTTTTTTTCAGCTTCACGCTGTATCGGGTGTAGGCAGGGGGAATGTAGTGTTAAGACACTCCGTTCCCAGTTTTCCCTAAATTCTAGAGGCAATGCGTGTTGAGTGGCGAAACTCAACGCTCATGCTTCACCTTGACACGAGAGCGAAGAAATGAAAATATTAAATATTTCATTTCCTCGAGAGGGAATCGAACCCACAACTTATCGGTCACAAGCTTGTATATTGCCCCTGCTACACGACTGGTCTGCCATAAAAAAATATCTGCATATATTATTTTTTTAAATCAAAAGTTTACTCAAGTACAAAAAGATCTAGATAACACAAACACTTACTCTTATACGTGCTTTTAAGCATTTACTTTTGCATTTCACGACAAACAAAACAATACAAAACTAGTATCGCTCTGCTATAGGCTGACATTTGTATCATTTTCGATGTTCTCACTTCAAACGTTCGGTATAAATCTTTACCGAGAACCGTCGATTAAAAATAGCCAAAGTACGGTGTTAGGTTTTTCCAATTGCCTCTAAATTGGCGGGCTAATAGAAAATAGTGCTATTACTGGATACTTTCTATCGTGAAAGAATTTGTCTCAAAGAGTGGAGATATAAAAAATACTAAATATATTATATAATTAAATAAATCAACAAATAATTAAGGTAAGAGAGACCGGAGGAGACCTCGGTTGACCTTCGAAAACACAGTATCAAAGATACTGGAGGAGGGTCACGTAAAAAGCATGAGGACCCCCCGGAGGGCATGTATGAAGAGGTTGACGACAGTGGATGAGGCGAAAGAGGTATGTAGAGAACGTAGCGTTTGGCGCTCCGTTCGTCCGTCCGTAAATAAATAAATAGTGATATGGGCAAGGAACTTTAGATACTCGTACGTATGTTCTTCGAAAAAAAGATAGAAAAGAATTGAATTGATATATAAAATTCGTATTTCGTAATAAATTAAAGCCAAATCTTATTAATAAACGTACAATAATAATCTCGGAGATATATTAAAAAAAAGTCTTACATTTCAAAACGGAAATGCGTTGAAACGTCTTTGGCTGTATATGGCTTAATATAATTTATTTAACAATTCCCCAAAGCTCAGTCTCCGCAAAGATGAAAATTAAAATCCTTCACGATCTTACACTTTCGTAAGCAAAAATTCTCATAACTTTGATCCGTTTTTCATTCGTCCAACGTAATTGCTAAGTCAGCAATTTATTTGTTTTCTTATTTAATAGAGAAATAAATGTAATCTTTGAGCCAGTCGTGGCATAGGGGCACAAGTGTGTGACTGTAAACGCTACAAGTTGTGGGTTCAATTTCCACTCGAGGAAATGAAATATTTGATATTTTTATTTTCTTTGCTCTGGGGTTTGCTTCGCTCTGGTATCGAGACAACGCGCTGCGTTGAGCTCCGCTACAACACGCAGTTCCTCCAGAATTCGGCGAAAAGTGGGGGGCGGAGTGTCTTAGCACTCCCCTGCCTACCCTGCTACGTACGTGATATTGCATAAAGCTGTAGAATAAAAAAAGTCTAATCTATAAATGTTTTTAAATCTCGCTGTGATTTATAGACCATGCTTAAGCACACATAATAAATTACTATGAATTGAAAGTGAAAAATGAACTTTCAAAGATCTCGACATTAAATCAAGATTTATTCTATAAAATGATATAGAAATTGAGTTTACACTTTTTAACTTTAAATCATATTTTAATAATGCTTGCTCTAACAACATAAAGTTCGATATCGCGACTCAAAACAGAATGTTTCGAAATAGGGAGAAAAGTGGAGATCGGAGTTTCTTGACAATAGAGTCTCTCTCCTTCTCTGGTATATAGCCTGCTATATACTTCTAACAAAGTACCTTAATATGATATGTAAAGCACGTGTACCCGTAGTTCTGACAAATAATTAATACTTATTCGAAGAAGGTCACGAGGGCCCTTTGTGGTGAAACCATATATCATATCTTCCCATTGAAGGTGTGACTTACAATAAAAATAATATAATTACATAGTCTATCTATGGATACCGATCCATATTGTTGCAACAAAATAATTTATTTAAATATCCCTATATATTTTTGCGTAATCTATAGCGGAGAGAGGAGTGTTTTAACACTAGGTTATGTCTAGGTTTTAACTACAAATTAATCTTTGTTGCAACAAAATAATTTATTTAAATATCCATATATATTTTTGCGTAATCTATAGCGGAGAGAGGAGTGTTTTAACACTAGGTTATGTCTAGGTTTTAACTACAAATTAATCTTTGTTGCAATAAAATAATTTATTTAAATATAGGGTCTTCGCGTAATCTATAGCGGCGAGAGGAGTGTTTTAACACTAGGTTATATCTAGGCTTTAGCTACGGATTAATCTTTGTAGGTAGCTCTGGTCAGTCAGTCAGTCAGCTTTATAAGAGCAATATCAACAACCACATTATAAAAACGCAATAAACTTCTGAGTTATTGATAACACATGATGTTTGGCGTTCATGAAATATATAATATTTTTTCTAGAAATAGTTTAATTTTGAACAAAATAGTAGCGCCAGAGGCTGTGACTGTTAAATTACTATAGACTTTATAGCCCAGACTAAATGGAAAAAGGTTCCAGAATTTAAATGTACACAGCTAAACTGCGTATAGAAACTTTCACCACGCCGCGCCGGGCGGAACTCACAAAGTTGTTTCAAAGCGCCGTAACAATTTATTTTAACATTGTAGCCAAATGTTTGCTTTATCTTTCAAAAAATTCATTGCTCATAATTAGACTAGTAATGTGTTTTTTTTTATTAGTATAAAAAAGTGTTTGAAGCTATATAGTCGGTATTTGAGAGCTATTTAATTTGTCTATCTAAAAAAACAAATATATATAATCAATACAATTAACACGTTGTTGTCCGATTTCCACTTGAGGAGATGAAATATTTACTTAAATTTATATTTCGATTTCTTCGCTCTGGTGTCAAGGCAAAGCGCGGTGTTGAGTTCTGCCACTCAACACGCAATGCCTCCAGAATTCGGCAGAAAGTGGGGAATGGAGTGTATTAACGTTAGGTTCCCTCTGCCTACCCTGCTGTGTGCGGGATACAGAGTGAAGCTGATTTATTTTTATTTGAATAATATTTTCATTACCTTGCTCTGGTAATAAGGCAAAGAGCGGCGTTGAGTTTCGCCGCTCAATATGCATGCCATGCCTGCCTGCCTGCCTGGCATGATTTGTGCCACGAAATGTCTTTGTGCTAGGTCTCTAGGTTCCTTCTGCCTACCCTGCTATTGCAGGATACAGCGTGAAACTAAACAGAAAAAGATGGTTTAAAACGGTATATCTGTAGTTGTACTAACATGTATGACCTGTGAATAATCATGATTTATGTGTTGAAACATGTTAAGGCGGCCATTTACCTTTCATTTTAGGTTCAAGCTAATTTGAGCATCACGATGTTGATGTGTTTTTGTTCACAACAATTATTATAAAAGAAATCAGTTAAATATATGAATATTATACTCTTCATTATCAGCTTCACGCTGTATCCCGCACACAGCAGGGTAGGCAGAGGGAACCTAGTGTTAACACACTCCATTCCCCACTTTCTGCCGATTTCTGGAGGCATTGCGTGTTGAGTACTCTTCATTATTCTAAGAGTAATATTATTAAAAAATAGAATTTAGCCCAAAAGTCCACACAATAATAGTATATAAAGCTTATTCAATAAAATCTTCATAAGTAATTTCAATTTAAGAATTTTGCTCTTCTTTAAAAAAAATTGGTTGGTTTGTAAATATTAGATTGATTTATTAAAAAAAGGCGTTTTTTGGAAAGAGGAAAATAAAAAATACATTTTCCAAATGATTATTTATTTACCAGTGCTTCGGAAGGACCGCTGGCGAGAAGAAGCACCAAGAAACTCACCAGTAAGTCTTTTTTTCTTATGATATATCTTATGATATCTAAAGTTACAATGTGCGTTTATGTTACTTAAGTTACATTAACTTCGTCATTACACTAAAAATTATAAAAACGAATCAAAAGATTCAAAAAAATCAGTTTACTATATATCTATACCTATTTTAATATTTTTAAAGTGCCATTCTGCACTACTACGAAAAATATTTATTTAGAAAAGGTATTAAAATTTTAACGTTGCAGGCCTTGAATTTTTTACACGTTTCCTAAAAAAGTAAAGATTATAACTAATAGAATAGTACTTAAAAATTAAAACAATATTACTCCAAGAAAGCTCAAATACCATGTTTTGGACAGATCAATAAATTGAAATAATGTGCGGTTTTTACCTGCTTACATCTAAGCTAATATTCTTTTTGGTCGTAATTAAAATTTCTAATCTCTTTTGCAGAGTACTTTTTAAATTGAAGAAAAGCGTCTCGTCTTTATTATATTGAAGTTTCTAGCCACAGAAATGTGACATCACAATTCCGTTTTCTTCTCTTCTTTTTCAGATTCGCGTCATTATAATATCATTTTCCTAGCTTAAGCCTGTAAAACGACTCTTGGTTCCACTCATAGCTTTTTCTGTCTTGGTACATGTTCGTTTCCTTCAAAAATTTATTTCCACGAAGGTTTTGGTCTTTCCTTCCTTCTCTCCATGTACTTGTTTCTTTTTTTTTTCATTTTTGTTACCTCCCTACTAATGGTAAATAAGTTTACGATTACCGTAAATTGATGAGCTGCCATTCAGTTTAAACGTTTTACAGCCACAAATATATAAAAGAATTTGACGTAAAAAAGTACATGTTTCTGTAAAAATGTCGTCTTAATACAGCAGATGTTCCATAAACATGTATATTCATCAACACTAGAGCTTGCGCCAAAACTCGAATCCAAAATCAAGTTGTATATTTGCACTGCACTTTCACAAAGTACAAAAAATGTATAATTCAATTAAACATATAGATTTAGTAAGTGGTCCGTAGATCGTAATCCTTAGTGCGTTGACCCGCTCTTTTGTTATGGTATCGGCTCGGTAGACTGGAAAATGGGCGTAGGATACCTAATAACACCTATTGATTTTTACTTAGACGCCATGGGAACAATTCGGAGTTCAAATGTAAATATAACTTAGTATAGAATACGGATGTAACAATATGATTTTGTTAAGTGAAAAACAAATACAAATAAATTTTCAGTTACAATAACACAATATTACACAGCCTCTTACATTTTGTTAACCAAAAGGAAGTATTCTTGATAAAAAAAGAAAAAAAAAAACGTTGATACGCATAAAATGTTACCCACGTGCTATGCACATACTTCGTACCTTTAGAAGGGCAGATGCGCGAGCCCACCTGGTTCATTTAAGATATTTATTTACAACCAGTTTTATCAAACGCCGTTAAGAATTTCGTATCTTTGTTGAGACGTCAGATTTTCGTTTAATTATGTTGTATGTTGAATTTAAGCTTATTTTATATTATAATTCAATAATTAAAGTATGTAATATGAATTAATTATTGTAAGTAGGTATCATATAAAGAATCTTACAATGAAAAGAGTTTGTAAATGTGTATATAATTTATACTTAATATTACATTTATACAATTTAATTTTCAATTTTAACAACAAATCTCTTAATAGAGTAATATAGTTAAATCATATTGAATACTTTTAACAAATTACATTTTTCGTCAACTTAATTATAAAGATACCTATACTTCAAGCCGAAATATTACGCCTTAAAATAATTTTTAAATATTTTCGAAAAACAAATTGTGAATGTGATTTGAACCCTTAGGCAGTGTTAGGTACTTATTGTATTATATAAGTCACACTATCATTAAAAAAATATTAAAATACGAAATTAATTATAATCAAGTCGAACGTTAGTGGGGAACGGATTGTCTTAACACTAGGTTCCCTCTGCCTACCCTGCTGTATGCGGGATACAGCGTGAAGCTGATTTTGATTTTAACTCGAACAAAGAGCTGATTACAATAAAACAACAAATACTCTAAACTAATATAATAATATTAACACAATAAGACTATTAAAAATAATTTGAATATTAAAAAAAAGCTTGAATATAAAGGAAAACACAGTTAATTCATTTTGAGAAAACAACAATAGAACGATTGTTTCCATATCAATTTACAGTAATGTTTTTATTTTATCACAGATTTACTTTAACCCAGATGAATTGTGGATGAAATATAGGCCAAGAGATAATGCATTAGGCGTACGTCTCAAATAACCGACTAACAAGTAGTTCATAATCAAATTTCAGCGGCTGCAGAGCAGGTGTCTAAGTTGATTTGTTAACCAATCGTATATTGAGATAATGGGTTTAGCCCGAAGGTTATAGACAAAATTTTGAATTGGTTTAACCAGAAATTTTGTTTAGTTTATATAAGATTAGGGATAAGTAAATTATTGTGACAAAACTGAGATAAAATATTTGATTTGGTCGACAAAAAATATGTTTGGGTTACAAATATTTATCAAAGTTAAAAGATATCATTATTATATTATATAATATTTATTAGCAAAAAGTTTTTATTCTTTTATTTTAAAACCATACTGTTTCACTTAGAATTATATTTTGATTGGAACATCACTTGGATAGTATAGTAAAATCAAGAAGAACGGATGAGCAATTTTGATCTGTTTTGACAACGCCAGAAAGACGGTAATGTTTTTCGAGCGTAGAGCCAAACAGCTGGACGGTTTTTGACATATGAAGTGTCGTTGAACTTGTCAGAATTGTAGAGGCTATATACGTTTTCAAAATGGCATTCGCATATGAAAGGGATTGTTTTTTCTTGCCATAGCAATATTGTTATAAAATAAAAGCTAATGAGGCCAGTCATGGCGCAAGGGCACAAAGTGTGACTGTAAAACTGACTGGTTGTGGGTTCGATCCCCACTCGAGGAGATGAAATATTTATTTAATTTACATTTCTTCGCTCTGGTGTCAAGGACAAACGCGGCGTTGAGTTCTGCCACTCAACACGAAATGCCCTCAGAATTCGGTAGAAAGTGAGGAACGGGGTGTCTTAAGCTGATTTATTTAAAAGCTAATGAATAGATAATTTTTATAACAAAATTAAAATCTCAAATAAAATTATTACTAAAGCTCAAAACATTGTTAAAAATATTCAACTGAAAAGAGAAGAACAAGCAATCAAATACTAAAAAGATGCTGCATGTCCCCGACGAATAATAGTTGGTTATCTACAAGCAGAGAAAGGTCAAAACTGCGTTTGGCAACAGCGAATGGGCCATATCAAAATATTAGATTAACTGGTTTTTCCTTTTTCAGTACTTTATTTTTAAGAAGTAGCGGGTATTTTATTTTTATAATAATATGTGAACATGCACAAATGCACACATAATTTGCACAAAAACACAACACAGACAATGAAATAAACACTATACAATTTAAAGTTAAAGCAAGTCATACCGAAGTAATAGTGTTAGAATTTCGAAACTTAAGTATCCGGATCGTTATAGCACGATCTATACTCAAAGTCATATATCAAAAGTAACTTATTACTTTAGCACGTTAAAAACTGATTACATGCGACGTACTGCCGTCAGCCGTGCATGAGTTTTGTTGAAATTAACAGCCATTCATAATTCAGTGTATTTATTTGCCTTATGACCATCTCATAAACTTTAATGCTCAACTATAAAAAATTGCAACTATAGATCTAAATAAATATTTTTTAACTTTTACTTATTAAAGGTACGTAAATAGTTTTTTCATTTTTGTCCACAATTCTAAAATATATATTTTTTACTCCATGCTCTTTCCTGAAGGATATGCAAAGATAAATTTATGTCAAAACACTCCATTCTCCACTTTCCGCTCATTTAATTTAATACATTGGAGGTAGTGTGTTGGATGAAGGAACTTAACGACGCGCTTTATCTTGCCAGGGCAGAGAAGTGAGAATGATTAATTTCGCTAAGGTTATAAATCAGCTTCACGCTGTATCCCGCACACAACAGGGTAGGCAAAAGGAACCTAGAGGGAACTTAATGTTAACACACTCCGTTCCCCACTTTCTGCCGAATTCTGGAGGCATTGCGTGTTGAGTGGCAGAACTCAACGCCGCGCTTAACCTCGACACCAGAGCGAAGAAATGGAAATATANTAACCTCGACACCAGAGAGAAGAAATGGAAATATATAATTATTATATAAAAATATAAATTTATATTTATTAAGGTTATCAAACAAAAAAATAAAAAAAACCATCTCGAGATTCAAATACTTCAGTCTTCAATATCACATCACACGAACACAAAAGAAAATCAATATTTATAAAAAAGATAATTTACAAAATTATTGGCATTATTGAAATTATCACCAGATGGTTGAACCAATACTGGAATCCACATAGTGAGGACTTTGCGCGTCATGTTTAAAGCGAAATGCAGTGAGATAAATGAAGTTCAGAATGCTTTTGAAAATAAATGGCACGGACGGGGGACGTTGGATTTTGTGTATGATTATCGCTAAATTTGACTTAAATATATTAAAAAAAGTTAAGAACCATATTTTTTATTTTATTGTATTTCTATAATTTACACGTATATATTCGAAGCGGATGCTAACTTGTTTGGTGACATTGTATGTAGGAGTATTATGTAGCACCAGACCGAAAGCGCATAAATTCTAAACATAAACGTTCCCCGAAATCGCATTTGAACCAACAATCATTGTGTACACTTGGTTAGATAATCAGTATTAACTCTCCATTATCGTACACTACAATAGTAATACGTTTAATAACACCACTTGTCGTAATAAGAATCGTTATAGCCATTTTATATCAAATATCATTTCACGTCAATTATGCAGCGATGAGTCATAGGAAAAATTCCATTCTACACGTCACAAGCAACATAAGAGAAACACAGCCACTATTAAAGTAAGACCACTTCATTCACCAATAATACCTAAAAAATAGCTGAACAGGATTTTTGCAATAGAAATTAACAATAGTTTGAAGAAGACATTTTAAAGGGTTTTTTGAATATGTAACTAACTCTGAGATCATATTTATAAGAAGAGAAAGAACATAAAGAAGAATAATAATTGCCAAAATAATTAAAATATTTGACACCAAATCACATCAAACGACAAAGGCGAATGCATGCAAATAAAGAAGAAACGTTACA
This sequence comes from Heliconius hermathena, assembly GCA_013403705.1. Lineage (NCBI taxonomy): Eukaryota > Metazoa > Arthropoda > Insecta > Lepidoptera > Nymphalidae > Heliconius > Heliconius hermathena. Next base: position 176,400 of record JAAIXJ010001735.1, read on the forward strand.
TTTTACATAGATTCAAGGACTGTGGGACGATTGAAGACAAAATCAAATTTTATAGACTTACAGCTGTAGCAGATGATAAGAGGTATGACTATGACAATACCAACACACAGCCCACACAGATAGCATGCTGACCAAAAAGACAAAAGCAGCAGGAGATAGGATGCAGAGCATATCATCTTACAGTGTTTGCAATAGGTCCGATGCACTCGAAGCCCGGTGAGCAAATGCCTCCCCGGGCCGTCGATGCAGCGAGCTACACCCCTACTCAGTGTAAACAAGGAATAAATTTTTCAAGCAATTTTATTAAAGGATTGTTATTGATTTTTTATTTTTATTTTATTTATGCTGAAAGTTAATGTTAATAAAATGCTAAGACAAGCTTTAGGACTTTTAACATTTTTAGTAAAGTCAAAATTGCATGATTTCAAATAATAATAAATATACTATTATATTAAATAATGAGAATATAAAATCAGTAAACATTTTTTCATTTTACACTTAAATGATTCATTGTAACCTTAGAAAAGATACATAGTTTACCCTGTGTATCTGTCTAGTCTCCGTCTGATAAATATAATCGATGGTTATACGTAAATAAGAGCCATGTCAAAATATAAGGAAAACTGAATAAAGATTAATATTGCTCTTAAAAAAATAAAATAAAATCATAAATATATACTACATACTCTACACTTATGTTTATAAATTTTAATGTTTCAAACAATATTGTTTGAAACACTAAAAACAACTGATAGACTATCATTTAAAAGTAACGTGGTAGGAGCCGTAATCCCGGGCGAGAGCTTAATGTAATAAACGCAGCCGTAGAGCTTTTTTTTAACGAATACACATTTTACAGGATTCTGTTTTTATATAGAATTTCATATACTTTTAATGAAAGTTAATGGATGATTGTCATTTTGTAAATAAAACATATTACTCTTCTCATGATATGCTTTTATTGATAAGATTCCAAAGTTCTAAATGTAACGAAAATCTAAGGATAATTTGTATGAAATATTCTCTTTTCTGTTATGTTTGTTTTTCAATTACATACTTTAGCAGGTATAAAAACTTAATCATACATTTATATATATTCTTTCAGTCTCTCCTTTTCGTTGAAAGTAAATATTTTGTGTTAAGTACTAACCACTTAACGCCGCGTTTTGTCTTGTAATAGTTAACAATATTTAAAAGTTTCCAAGCAAAGGTTTCACAACTAACAAAAAAAAAATAAGCAAAATATTATAGAAATTATGAACATTAACTACTCTAATAAACGATAATGAAGAAACAACGTGGAAGAAAAGTCAACAGCGAGAGCGTATTAGCATTGCCTTGATTGATGTATTAAGAATCGAGAATCGAGTAGAACTTTATTAATAGATTGTATGATAACTATCTATATATGTGACAAATGACTACTAAATAACTGTAATATAATAGGTATATCGTATATTGAACTACTAAAAACTGATAATAAGGACAAAAAATGCTTAGAGAAGCCGTATGCTTTAGTATTTTTATATTTTAAGTTAAAAGGATAGTCAAGGCCATCGTGGACCAGGGGCACAAATCAGAACCACACTATCAATGCGACGGTTGGGGATTAGATACTCACTCGGGGGAATGACATATTTAACATTTTCATTTCCTTGCTATGGTGACTAGACAAAGCGTTGAGTTCCGCCATTTAACATACAATGCATTGAGAATTCGGCAGAAAGTGAGGAACGGAAGTGTCTAAACACTAGGTCTAATCCCTGGCTAAACACTAGAGTGTCTAAACACTAGGTCTAATGTGCCGGCTACAGAGTGAAGCAACTTAGATTTTTAATTTTCGCGATTATTACACATTTACAATGAAACTCGGGTACACGGACTATTGAGTGTTCGAAATGCGATTAGTCCGGTTACAGAGTATAATTTAAAACTTATATCTATTTAGTGGGAGGTCAGGTACTTTGTCGTTTTAGTTTTAGTACCTCTCAGCACGCATTACCTTTCAAATGAGCAAAATGTGAAGAAAAATTTTCTCTAACACGATTTACGATAAACGAGGCGTGAAAATGGAAACATAGGAATAGTATGTTATAAAACTTGTAGCAACAACGCATTTAGTGAAATAAATTTCAAATTAAACAATTTTTTAATTTTCTTATTACGCTTATAGCAAAAGCTGCAAGAAAAATTATGAAAAATTATGAAAGTTCCTCATTTATTTTAGACATTTTTAAAACACTCTCCACACATACACGTGGGAAACGTGTCCTCATCCTCATCCTCTTAATTATAATGAAAATCACATTTTTATGAAAATCAAGAGCTTAATAACGTATCACGCCTTTCACATATGAATATTTGATGCGGTAATTAGTCTGTCCGGTGTGTGACGTCACGGGGAAAAACCCGCCGGACTCCTTTGATGTTGCCGAACCCTTTGCCGAGGTTTATTTTTAAATATTAATGCATTCCTGAGTGTTGGCGATTTTAGAATTAACTGTAACAGTCAAGTTGTTTAACTGCTCGGTTATTTATTTATGTATTCGTTTTTTTATATAGAAGTTTACTGTAAGTATTTGTAGGTGTGTAAATGACTACGTTGATTTCAATGTGTGTATTTATATATGTACTTGGGAATATAATAAAGAGTTATTTAGAAGAATTTATATTTTAGTGGGGAATAGCAGTGTGTTAATGGAAACGGAGTGTCCTAACACTAAGTTCTCAGGTTTCCTCTGCCCACCCTGATACATGCAAGATACCGCGTAAAGCTAAAAACACCAATGATTAGTCATAAATTATCTTACGTGTAAGATCATGTTTTACATTTCTACCGATTTATTTCTCACAATTTATCTTACAAATGATCGAGATATATATTAAAAAATATTAATAACGCATGTTAAATATATTTTTGTTTTCGCAATAATAAAATAACTTACGTAATCTCTAGGTCCATCTCCTCAAAAAAATCATCCTTTGATAACAATTGACGTTAAATATTGCATAATGAGCTTACCTGAAACAAATAAAACCAAAATTAATAAATACCATCAAAGAGTCATAATAAAAAAGTATTTAAAAAAAAGCTTAATCAAAAGCTCACAAACGTTTTGAACTCACAAAGACACTTAGGACCGATACAATTTATTCTACTAAAGAGTTTCAAGACTTTAAATGAAAGCTTTGACCGCTTCATTTTTCTAGTTGAAAACGACAGTCCCGTTTGATTAAACCGATCTATTACTACATGAATATATAAAGGACAAGTACAATGTTACCGCATCTCTTCTAGATAATAGATAACATAAAGAGAATACAAAAAAAAGTATGGACATCTTTTCCATTTTATGACCACGTACCGAATGAGTTTTTAAAAACTGTATTTTTTAAATAAAGTCTAATAGTAGTTTAAATTATCTTTCGAACTAAGATAATAAGTGATTTATTGTGTTAAATAAAATAAGCTTTAGGCTGTCTTTGGAATAAGCTCTATATTTCAAACCATTCATCTATTAAATAAAATATCGCAATGTCATATCTTTATGAAAATAGTGTAATTAATATTAGCATTTTTGTTGCTTCCGTTGCTCCGCTGTAACAGGGTCGGCAGAGGGAACCTTAGATATATCTCTCCTCATATATCAATTAATTATGATTATTATGAACCTTAACACCTTAAAAGCTCTCTAGTGAATCTAACAATTCCGCTTTTCCAATATTGGTATACCTAAAAGGAAACCTACATAGGATATAAACTATAATAACGTACGTGAAATAACCGTAAAATCCTGAGATACCTGACCCACGCGTCTATAAAATCGCTTTGTCTCGTGTGATCATAGATCGTGACCCGTTTTACAATACAAAGCATTACTTTGAAAAATAGAGAGAGAGAGCTTTTGAAGAGATTTCCATGCGCGCAGTACATTTGAATGCGGGCGAAATTAGATCAGGTTATGAACTTTCAGGCCCATGGAGGTTCGCTGATAACAAAGGAAATGAAAACACTTTTTGTCACCTGGGAATTGTGAACTTCTATTTAGTAAATCCTAGTAAAAATAGTTCACGTTTTTCTGTTTATGTTCATATAATATATGTTCGTTCTCTATGGATTATTAATTTTAAAAATCCAATCGAATCGAAAACGAAAAATTACTTCTTTCATTCTGAGGCCAGTCGTGGCGCAGTGGCACAAAGTGTGACTGTAAATCGACTGGTTGTGGCTTCGATCCCACTCGAGGAGATGAAATATTTACTTAAATTTATATTTCCATTTCTTCTGGTGTCGAGGCAAAGCGCGGCGTTGAGTTCTGCCACTCAACACGCAATGCCTCCAGAATTCGGCAGAAAGTGGGGAACGGAGTGTCTTAACACTAGGTTCCCTCTGCCTACCCTGATGTGTGCGGATTACGGCGTGAAGCTGATTTATTTTTATTTTTACTTCTATTCAATTTTTTTGTATTTTATTCTATTTATCTTTATTTATATACTAGTAAACTATGAAAACACGAACAGACATTTTTCCTGGTTTCGTGGAAGTAATGTTAATGACTTCAAGATTATAATTCCAAGGTATTTTATAATTTGCTACACTTATCTGATCATGCGAATGAAAATGTATTTAACATATGGACTAGTTAGTAACGAACATGTCAAGCCAATTAGAAAATAAATGTTTCAATTACAATAGCAATTGTAACGTAAACTAAGATTCATAATAGGATCATTTGCTTTTAATAGCAGCATCACGTTTCTTAATGCATATCAGGGTAAATAGAGGGCACCTTGTGTTAAGACACTCCGTTCTCCAATTCCCACTGTTTATTCGAGACATTGCATGTTCAGTGGCGGAATTCACTGTCGTCCTTTGTCTATCAAAACGAGAAAATAATAATAATCATTTAAATATAATTGTTCCCAGAAGCGGAGATTTTTCTGCACGACGACGACCAATACACATTCGAGATGAAAATACATTTTGTTAATATACATATATTATGTTGTGGCCGTGGGGCTCAGGGGCACAAGCCTGCGACTGTAAACGATACGTTTATGAGTTTGATTTCCAATCGGGGTAGTGAAATATTTAAGATTTTCATTTTCACGTCAGGTAACGAGGCAATTTTAGCCCCTTTAATTTCATCAACATCATCAAATTCCGAACATCGAGAATTAGGAAATGAGATAATATAAAAATAAAAACTCAACTCACTATATAAATTTAGAAATATATTTCGTTAAATTTTTTCAATTCTTTTTAGACATTACAGCGGAAACCAGGAAAACCTAGTGTCAATAGATACTGTTGTCCGCCGAAATCCGAATCCAATTTATGAATAGTAACTCTAACTTCTACTATAAAATACAACAGATTTACATCATTCACTAGAAGTGAATGAATACGTACCTTACTGAATTACAAGAACTATAAAACGATATATCATCTGATTTCAATCGCTATTCCATTCTTCTTAGTTACGACATTGAGTAATTGAAAAATGTGTGGAGAAAAAGATGTTCTCCACGGTCTAGTCTTGATTAATGGGACAGGCAAAGCGAATAAAAATCTATAAAAAACGGAAACAAAATAAAAGTAAGTAAGATATAGTTTCTATTACGACAAAATAAGAAATCCTCTGTGGTTATCTTTTGTTTCTTCTCCATAGATACATGCCGAGCAAAGCTAGTAGAATTAACAAGTATAGCTAAGACTGATCGTTTAAGTGCAATATTCTCTATCTTTCATCAAATTTTTAATAATCAGGTGAAGGAAGCCATCGAAATATTTGTGGTGCTGGGATTATATTTGACTGTAAATGTGAAAGTTGTAGGTTTGATATAATCCTTTCCACTCTATAGTAAGGCAAGGTGCGGCGCTAATCACTGCGTAAAGTCAGAGACAACGGAGAACGTAGTATATTGAAATTAGGTTCTCTCTGCCTACCTTGTTATATGCGGGTTAAAACCTGAAATTCTATAAAACACACACACACATATTATAGATTTTCTTTAGAGTTGAATTGGACATTAGCAACCACTAATGTCCAATTAGTGGTATAATACATGAAATACTAAAATACGTTACAAAATACAGCTTATAAATAACCGACACGAGCCGGCTAAAGGCTAAAGGAAAGCTTTTAACTTTTTTCATAAAGATATAAAATAGTTATTGAAATTTTATATAAAACTTTTCACTGAGAGAACTAATGGAGCTTAGCTCGATTGAAAAATACTGCAGAAGTTGAAAAGTGTTAACTTACGTGACCGACTACGAGCACTGATTTATGAGTATACTAGCGACGTACACGCGGCCTCGCTCGCTTAAGCTTATTATTATATTATAGCCAAATTATACATAATCTTTACATAAATTATTGCCTATTTGTTATTATGATGAATCTTTAAAGTTTAATGTAATTCTGTTCATACTCACAAAATTTCCCATTTATAATATTATTAGACACTTAAACGTGGCTTTGCTTGCTGAAACTTATGTTTATATTATAGTCGAAGCATAAAAAAATTCTAAAACATATTTTTTTAATTACATGTTTCCTATGTCCTTTCTAATAGCTCTAGGAATATGTGTACAAAGTTTCATAATAGTAAGTTAAGTAGTTTTGGCGTGAAAGCGTAACAAACAAACTGACATTCACATTTATATTATTGTATTATATATATATAACAATTATAATAATATTAAGTAAGATTTATAGTTTAAGTGCAGAATCGTAAATATTGAGAAACTTTTTGTGGTGATATAATTGCTATAAGTATGTTGTCCTTTACACAACCTACATAAGTTACAAAGTAATTATAATATTATATATAAATAGTAACGTATGTAATGTTTTTTTTTTTAGCTTCACGCTGTATCCCGCACACACCAGGGTAGGCAGAGGGAACCTAGTGTTAAGACAGTCCGTTCCCCACTTTCTGCCGAATTCTGGATGCATTGCGTGTTGAGTGACAGAGCTCAACGCCGCGCTTAACCTCGACACCAGAGCGAAGAAATGGAAATATAAATTTAAGCAAATATTTCATCTCCTCGAGTGGGGATCGAACCCACAACCAGTCGATTTTCCAGTCACACCTCGTGCCGCTGCGCCACGACTGGCCACTTACTGGTATGTAATGTTAATTAAAATAAAAGTCTAGATATGTACAATATAATTGATATTTATTTTGTGTCATTTCATTTGTAATAGAGTTATTATTAAGCTTTTCTTATTAATGTAATTTTAGATTATACAAGTACCTATAGATTATATAGTCAAGTTAAAGAAGTGGTTAGACGCTTTTAAAGATATACCTATAAATATATAGAAATTGTACTTGTAAAGTCACATAAGTTTAGTTTTGAGTAATGTCTAAAGCAATATTTGAGTGTAATTAACAAGAAAATAAAAATAATACATAACAAACAAAATAATAAAATGTCAATCAAAATTAAATTAATTGAATTTTTCAAGCGAGAAATGTCTTATTTTTCTCTTTTTCATTAGATTAAAGTAAGTACTTCGGAATGCACGTCTGAGTGCAGGCTTGGGTGCAATTTAGTGGCACGATTTATAGATACTGGCTAATACCCGGGATACCCAAATAGCAATAACTTTCCTAAATTGAATCTCAAGCTTTTAGCAAATGGCTTCATAGAATTAAACTGAATCTTATATTAGATGAGTCTATTAACACTTACTTGTACGTTTAAACGAATTACTTTTATTTCTGGTTGGTTAGTAGCTTCACGCTGTATCCCGCATATAGCAGGATGGAACCGGGAAACCTAGTGTTAAGACACTCCGTTGCCATTAAAACACTTCCGTTCCTCACTTTCTGTCGTATTCTAAAGGCATGGCATGTTGAGTGGCGGAACTCAACGTCGCGCTTTGCCTCGTTAACAGATCAAGGAATAGAGGATATTAAATATTCATTCCTCCGAATGGGACTCGAACCCACGACCGTTGCGTTTACAACTCCCTACTCCTGCACCACGAAGGTGTCTATTTTTGTTTATATTTTTCGATTAAATTAGATATAGATTATATTTTATACTATTTGCCTTGTAACAAAATTTGTAATTTAATATTTATATTTATAGTCTCCCTCTAGCGAGACAAAATACACCTAACTATATGTAGGAGTAGCAATATTAAATGAAGTTTTCATTTAAAATATATATGTAACTACCACACAAACTACACCCACGTAACAAAATGTAAATTATTTCATTAATCACTAATCCCCAACGATTAAAGCAGAGCTAACTTCTTAATATTTTTTAATATAAAACTAATAAAATAACAAAAACAATATTAATTTTCTTTAAAAAAAACTCATTATTTTCAGTTAAATTTCAAGTTTCATTGTAAGAAAGATATTTACGACCACTCAAACACATTAGGGCGTAGACTGTACGTAGCACCTGAGCGGTAATAGCCTTATGAGACATACCTACATTCGCTAAACGTGTAATCGCCGTTATTTATTGTTTACTTTGACGTGTGCTCTGTTATTCTACAGTCGTTTCGTATTATTTTTTAGCTTCACGCTGTATCCCGCACACAGCGGGATAGGTAGAGGGGGCCTAATGTTAAAACACTCCGTTCCCAGTTTGCCAACGAGTTCTGGAAGCGCTGCGCGTTGAGCGGAACTTAACGTCGCGTTTTGCATGGACGCCGAAGCGAAGAAAGGAAAATATTATATTTTTTATTTCCACGAGTGGGAATCGAACTCACAACTTGTCGCGTTTACAATCACACGCATGTGCCGCATACGCTGTGTCACGACTGGCCTCAAAATTAAAAAGTTTATTAAAATTATTTAGTTTTATAAAGGTTTTCGTATTCAATGTCACACTCTATATCTACTATCTGCATTACCACTAAATGTAGTCATTTATTTATGTTAAGTTTTTTAAAGAAGAATGAAGAGAAGAGAGAGAGAGAGAAAGAAGATATATATATATCTTTATATGTATAAGAAAAATAGATTTCAAGCAAAATTAAGTTTTATAATAAATTATAACAGCTAATTTAAACAAAAACCAGCATTTCCCGCGAGGCTAATATGAACCGAAAACCCAAAAAACGGAAACTCTATAAGAATATTACTATTAAATAATTTCCATAATAAATACACATAAAATTCGTGCTCCAAATGTAAAGACATTAATTACAGTATAATAGCAAATGTTCAACCATTCTGCACTTTAATTAGGCGAATAATTATAATATCCGATACGGCTAACGCAATCAAAAGTACACGACGCGAACGAGTTAACTAAGCCTCGAACCGTGAATTTGGAGGTTAATAGTTAGTATGGTTAGTGTTAAATAAGGTTTGTTAATTTAAATATAAAAAATATATATATTTTATAGATAATTGAGGCCAGTCGTGGCGCAGGGGCACAAATGTGCGAAAATTGAAATGAAATATGAAAACGAAAGGAAATATTTCATATTTTAATTTTATTCGCTCTGGTAATGATGCAGAATGCGTCGTTGAACTCCGCCGCGCAAAACGCAATGCTTCCAGAATTCAGCGGAAAATGAAGAAAGGAGTGTTTCAACAATAGGTTCCATTTGCCTGCCCTGCCGTTTGCGGGATGCAGTGCGAGGTGACAATAACAATAATATATATTAGAAGTAATAATTGGATTAAAATTTACAATGTTTATGTAGATAAGTTTCTTAGATTTTTGATTGGACATTTGAGTTGATATTTCTTTGTAGTAAGTAGAAATCAAACTCGTAACTAATAAATAGCAAATATTGCAAGCACATTATGTATATAAATTATATAGCTTCAAAAACAATCCTACATCATCAATGAAGCGGGAAAATGAAAGTATTTAATAGTTCGAGTTGCAATGAAACTTTTACTATTGTTATTTTTTAATATTATTAAACTATCTATTTAGATTGAAAAAAAAAACTATGTAATTATTCTAACTAAAGCTAGTATTTTTCTTAGATGCACTTTCCGCCAAATTCTGGAGGCATTGGGTGTATTGAGTGCAACTCAACGCCGCGCTTTGCCTCGTCGCTGTCAGAGCGAAGAAAAAAAAAATATTACTAATAAAGCTTATATAAACCAAAGTAATTATATAAATATAAAAAAAAACGTAACAGAAACAAAGCAGGTGACGAATAAGACACGTGTGATACCTTCAAGATATTTTATCAACAGATTAGCGCCTGGTGAGAATTACAACAGCTGTATTTATGTTAGTATTTTTGTATGGAATGTGTATTTACTTATAACTTTAATCGTTTACAAATGTATATACATTTTTTTAAATATATTAATGTAATTTATTGTATATTGCATATTGAGGAAGAAATTAAAAGGATTTATTAATATCAAATTGATTAATATCTTAAAGTACTACGGTATCCTTATAATTTTGTCTGAATAATAAAATAAAAAAAAAAAACAATATTTCAATTTTTAGTCTTTGTCCGGATATCCTAAGGGGTATTTAGAAATGTAGATTAAGACCCGTATTTACAAATCGCTCTCAACTCTGAGATCGATCTTGAGATGATTTTTTCATTCCAACAATCAAATTTAGTATTAAATCCGGACAAATCACGTCAACGTTAGTTTCGTAATGTTATATTGCACCTAGAAATCTAACCTACAAGCAACATACAGCTACTCCATATAAGGTCTATTTAACATCAGTTATTTTAGAATACAATTTAAAACCAGAGATAGAAAACCTACATATGTATATATGTTATAGTATAACTGCGGAAGCAAAGTAGACAGGTGGATATAAAGTTGAAATGGGGCAGGATGAAGACTCGACGCGTTTTACGTAATATTCTAAATCGTTATTGAAATCGGCTTCTATGTAGTATTTTAAAACAAAGCGGTTTTTTTAAATTGAGTTGTTGCTATAGAATATTTAGTTTTAGCATATTAAAGGATTATAAAATGCGTAGTATAATGTCACTAGCGTATCTAGGGATATTTCTGCGGGGGGCCTGCACTTTAGATTACAACAGATTTGAAAATTTTGTTATAAGTAAAATTTCTAGGGTGGTCACCAGAATATTCTTGGGTGGGCACGGTCTACTCGGCTTTCCGCCTTCCTACGCCCATGTACAATATGTCGTGGCCTAGTGGCATAGTGTTCTGCTGTAAACACAATGGTTGTTGGATCAATCTTTACTTTATACAATCTTACTTTTATACTGATTATATTTAAATTATTTTCATTTTCTCGGTAGGTCATGTTAGGCACCCAGTACGTAAGCTAACTAAGCTATCTAGCATACACGACCTGGTAAAAATGGGAATACCTATAGAATTTAACAGTTTCGTGTTAAAATTATACTGATGTAACAAGTTAGATACATTTTCTTCTTCCTTTTAATTAATCCCAGCTTTTGCCAAGGCCCTAACCAAGGTCTGCCTTTCTGTTTAACCTACTCCGCTTTGCAGTCTTCAATGTCCTGGGCTGTAAGCCTATTCACGATATCCAACCATCGCTTCTTTGGACGTCCAGGATGTCTCACTCCAGGGACAGATATGGCAAAATTTCAGACAAATATTTCAAATAAATTATACTAGTACACATAGATACTAGGAATTAAATAATGGTAACTGACTAAGACTGCTAATGTATGTAGGTCAAGTACTCGATAAGACTCTAGTTTATCAATGTTTTTATGATCATGGCAAATTATTCAATGGCTGCAATGTACAATTTATTATTTATAATTAAGTAATATAAATTACTGACTATTTTATTTTATATTTCGTCACATAGCTCGAAGACAGTCTGATAATCTCGACAAGCTTATTTTCGTTGACAAAGTAGACGGTAGAAGACCTAGAAGCCGATCACCTTGCCGATGGTCCGAAGCTGTCATAGAAATTACTGGACTCTCCATGATTGGCGCATTAAGGCAAGCAGAGGACAGGGAGGTATGGAAGCGTCTCGTTTGCTCTTCCACCAAGACCTACCAGAACGGGTACGACCTTCAGTAATGAAGAACATGACAAAGAAGATTTTATTTTATTTTCACATCACATTCAACTTTTAATGATAAATATGTTTATTCGTATAATATTTTAAGTAAGTAAAAACTTATGCTACTAATTAGTTCTTAATTGAAATATCAGTCTAAATAAAGAGAGTTTGAGTTTAAATCGGCGATGTGCGAATATAGTCAGAATATAGATGTGTTTATAGCTTTGTTAAAAAAGTAATCCATAAAAAATAGAAAAAACAACATGTTAGCTAAATAACTTTACACAGTAGAGAATCACGGGTAACATTTCTAATAAAAATCACATGTAAGGCCAAAAATCACATGTTAAAGAACAGAACACAGAAATTACTAAAAAAATGCCTAAAAGGCCAAAGCAACAGTGAACCAAAGTTGTTCCAAGTAAATTACCTACGAAGCGAGTGTAACAAAACGCCACGAGTCCAAATTAAAGTAAACAAGGGCGAATACCGTGGAGTTTCAGCGTGGGAGAGATCAGAAATAGGCTGTTCCAGAAGTATTGTTCAAACATGACGTAGGTGGTGCAATTTAATATCAATTTACTGTATGAATTGTTAGCTCTGTGTTACGTTATATGTGGAAAGCCATTAATAAAAACTTTATAGCTTATAGATGAAATAAAGGATTACGTGAAAATAAAAACTAATTTTGATATTAAAAAGGTAGATAAATGTTAAAAGTTAATTGGCGAAATGTCAACGCTGCGCTTTCCTTTGGTACCAGAGCGAAAAATTTAATATTTCATTCCTCCGAGTGGAAATCGAATACGCAACCGTCGCATTTACAGTCACACGCTTGTGCTCCTGCGCCACGAGGACCTTTTTGGCAATTAATATTCTTTTTGGCAATTAATATGTTGATAAAACGGAGTAAGTGTCGACGAATAAGATTATAATAATACTACAGAAGAATCATATTTTTTTTATAAAATATATGATTTTGGTAACATATTGATTGGAGTAGGTCAAAGTAGAGTTAATAGAATAAAAATATATGTGGGTGCGGACCTTGATTTTACTTTCAGGTCGTGACCAGCGACATCCTACACAAGTGTCCGTTGTAACAGTCAAGTCGTATCACTATCGTTTTTTAATATATTCGTTCATCATATAAAAAAGTTAAATATTTTTGTTATTTTAAGCTGAGTTTCGCCACTCATCACGCTATGCTACCAGTATTTTTTAGTAGAAAGTGGGAAAAATGGAAGTGTTTTAATAGGAACGGAGTGTCTTAACACTAACTTGCCACTACACTAGTTTCATCTGCCTTCACCGCTGTATGTGGAATACGGAGTAAAACTAAAAATAAAAAAAAATAAAAGTCAGCAGATAGCTATGTAACAATCGTACATACAATTTAAATCGAACTTGACATTGAGTTATCCGAAACAAATAACTTAAGTGAGATTCAATAGGATTAGAGCACAAATAGCGGGCTCAAGCCACACCATCATCCTTTAGTTGCTGTATTAGATGCACTGTGGTCGGACTTCTCGATAGAACAAGGATATTAGTATTGATTTAACGCAGATTATACGTTGTTTGCAGTTAAGTTGACTTTAATAGTTTAGTGGTACAGTATATACATGTACATACATAGGTACACCATATGTTAGTTAGTACAGATACAGAACAGACATTTAGAAAGATGTTTCAAAGAGTTTTTATATTTTGGATATTTAAGTACATTAGTAACATAAGTGAAGTTTTATAAAAAGTAAATAATATTTTTTTTATGTAAATAAAATACATTTTTTTATGATATTTATTAGATAAACAAAAAATACTGTAAGATAGTAAAATATAAATCATATTGAATATATGTGTGACATATTTAATTTATGACTTTAAGGCGTGCAAGATGTATATTGCAGACTTTACTTCGCGGATGGAGATTATAGAATAAAGAGAATAACAAGTAGGTACATATTTTTTACATTTTGTCTGTCTGTTCTATTAAATGTTTTAATCACTAACTACTACGATATTATACTATTTTTAGAATATTTGAAACAAGTAAATATAATAACTCCAACCAAACTAAACTAAAAAACCTTACTAAGTTAATAATATAGTTGTTATCATATTTCACAACACACATCACGTATCCACTTGCGGAACCACTTCGTAGTGGTACCGGTGATCGTGACGTCATATCCGGTGCGCGTGCGCCGGGCGCCGGGCGTGGGTGTGTGCTACGCAAAAACAGGTGACGACATGATACTTTGATTGACAGGGAAGACCAAACGACAAAAAATATGTCATAAAGGTGTAGGAGAAAACGACAAAAAAATTGTGGTCGTCGTCGTGAAGCAAGGGCCGTACTTGTTAACCGTAAACGCGACGGTTGTGTGTTCGATTCCTACTAGGGGGAATCTGCAAAAACTGCGTGTTGAATTTCGGAACTCAACGTCACACTTTACAAATATTACATATTTCATTTCCTCCAGTGGAAATCGAGTTATTAAGTTCACGACGTCATTAAGTTTAATACTTATGAATAATAATAAATAAATAATATACGTAGTATCCATTTAGGTCTGTAGGTCTCCATTTACAAAAAATATAATATTTCATCAACATATTTGACCAAGACTTAAGTTCTATCACTCTTAGTAATTTAAAAAGATAAAAACACTACTTTATTTGTACATTATGCAGATTATAAGCTGCAGTTCTGGATGGATACGAGTCTTATTATGTATTCAAGTTCACAAGAACCGCTTTGCCCATTGGCGTTATGGGGCCTGTTTGTTTGCACCTTTTGTTTATATTACCATAACGAGTCACGTGTGGCATAAGAAATAGGATAGCATATTTTAATGAAATAAAATTGTGAATATATTTTAATTTTTAGTTATTTTAAATATTTAATACAAAAAAAAAACTATAAACTTAATTGTTTTAAAGCTAACTTCAATTCATATTAATCTACATAGAATAAGCAGTTGTATTCTTAAACAAATGTTTAAAAATTAAATACTACTAACACTGATGTCAATCAATCATTTCCTACCTATATATTATATTATAATATAACAAAAAAATCATATGCTTAAATTAATCATTACTCTGCTTACAAATTGTTTGGTTATTCTAAAATATTTATTCAATTAAAAATATGTTAGATAATGATAGTCATTATTTAGAAATTAAATTATTTAGAGGTATATTAAATAAATCAAATCAGCTTCACGCTGTATCCCGCACACAGCAGGGCAGAGGGAACCTAGTGTTAAGACACTCCGTTCCCCACTTTCTGCCGAATTCTGGAAGCATTGCGTGTTGAGTGGCAGAGCTCAACGCCGCGCTTAGTCTCGACACCAGAGCGAAGAAATGAAAATATAAATTTAAGTAAATATTTCATCTCCTCGAGTGGGGATCGAACCCACAACCAGTCGGTTTTACAGTCACACTTTGTGCCGCTGCTCCACGACTGGCCTCAGGTATATTAAATTATAATAATTTCATAAACTATTCATCTCCGAAGTTTAACGACTACTAGACTACTAGTCCACAATAGACGTTGACATTTGACAAGCTGCAGACATCCACACCGCTGTATTCACTGTGGAATCAATCCTGTAAGATTGATGAAATGTTTGGGAGGCTTTACGAAGGAACAGGTTAAAGTTATTATACTTTTTTTAATACAAAATTATACAATACTATTAAGCTTAACAAGGCTAAGCGCGGTTGAGTTACGCTAATCAATTGCTAATGTCTGGAAATTAGATGGTGCGTGGGGAGTAGTGACTTAAAACTCTCTATCCTGCGCGATACAGTGTTAAGTTAAAAAATAAAAGCCATAAACCTTTTTATTTAATATCTATCAATATTATAAATATAATAGGTATATTATTATCATTACGCATCCCCCGCATTCAGCGGGGTCAGTGGATAAAATATAGTACCTACTAGGAACACCCTCCGTTCCATCCATTAAAAGCCACGTGGATGAACCCAACGATGACCTTTACAACTTGCCTCTAACGAGAAAGAAGAAAAATTTATATCAATATAAAAATAACACTGTATAAAATTTAATTTAGAACCGACCAATATTTATAATTGAAATATTGAAGCTATCGTAGCGCAATGAGACAACCAGTCGACTGGAAAGTCGATAGTTCTGAATTTGATTTTCACTCAGGGAAACATTTATAAAATAAAAATAAATAAATCAGCTTCACGCCGTATCCCGCACACTGCAGGGTAGGCAGAGAGAACTTGGTGTTAAGACACTCCGTTCCCCACTTTCTGATGTATTCTGGAGGCATTACGTGTTGAGTGGCAGAACTCAACGCGGCGCTTATCCTCGACACCAGAGCGAAGAAATGGAAATATAAATTTAAGTAAATATTTCATCTCCTCGAGTGGGGATCGAACCCACAACCAGTCGGATTACAGTCACACTTTGTGCCCCTGCGCCACGAACATTATATTTAGCTTATTTTCACGGAAACATTTATATTTAGCTTATTTTCATTTCCTAAATCAAAGCGTTGAGTTACGCCACTTAATATCTCCAAAGTGTGAGGAAAGTCGTGTCGTGGCGTGAAGATATATATTTTTAAGAATGTACAGATTAATATAGGCAAAAATAACTAAGTGTATAAGTATTTAATTTTAAATATCACTAAATAAACCAAGAAAAACCACTCCCCGGACTATAATGGGCCATTCAATCACAGCGTAGTAAAGTAGAGCTGAACGGCTTGCGTGTACGCAATGTGCCTCTTAAATTAAATGATTGCTCGGGGTCATACTAATTGGACGTTTATGTATTTAACTTGTGACATGGTATTCATCTCGTGGCTATTCGATTTAGTTAGTATATTTTATGTTTGTTTTACCTAGATGATAGCAGAAGGATAATGTGTTTAACGTGAGTACGGTCGATGTAAATAAATTAGAAATAAATTATTTATAGGTTTCCTATTAGACAATTAATATAACATACGCATATGTAGATGATGATGAAGTTCAGTGTAACGACATTTTTATTCCTTGCATTATTTTTTTAATATATAAATATAATTAGTTCCAAATTATAAATTGAATCCAGAACCTTTAGAGGCATTTAAAACCACTCCAACAGTGCCACGACGATGTCGATTTAAAAGATTAAAAAAATATATAAATCTTAATTCCAAGTAAAGTAGTTGCGGCGTCTTGTAACGAGACGTCTACGTTTTAATTCATGAATACAAGTCTGAGTACGTTGTGCATTCACTATCCAGCCATTCATCTATGCGTCGTTGCTAGTCTACCTACCTACCTATAGTTAGCTAGCTAGCGCCGTAATGACAGGTAGGTTGGTACTGTAAGATTAAAAAACAAATGAGCCGATGCGGTTTTGCTTTTGAAATGTAAAACATGTAAAAAGCCTAAAAATAAAAAGAAATGGTTTCACGTGATATATAAAATACATGTGAAACTTATTTTGTTAAAACATAACAGAAAGATGAATGTTATCTTTCGTTTTAATACTTTTCGTTATAATAAGTAAATCTTAAGAACGTGTGTGGTAAGATGCAGAGAGGGCGGACCAACGCTTCGGTGATTCCATTTCCAGTCGGGGGAATGACATATTTTATATTTTATTTCCTCGTTTTGGTAACGAGAGTAACTTAACAATAGGTTCCAATTTATAGCGTAAAGCTAAAACACGGAAAATAAAATAGGCAAGAGACGGCAATTTGAAAAAAATATATTTAAAAGTGGCAAAAATCATAGCCATTTTTATTGATACATTTTCATACAAAGAGGTTCAATTAATTTATACTATACACGTTGAACAAAATAAATAACCTCTTATTTGATGACGAAAAAGAAATAATAAAAACTAATATGTATGTTATATACAATTCTCTTATCTTAATTGATATAAATCGCTTACATTATTTTTTTTTACATTACGTAATAAATGTGAAATGAGGTAAAATAAAACATCATTTCTTATATTGAAATAAATCAAATGTACCAATAAACTTGTCACATACGTTTCCCCCCGTGCTTCCTATAGAAGCATATTCTATTTCAGCATATAATAGCATTCTTATTAAAAGGACACGTGGATGAGAAAATTCAATATAAAGTCGACTACGTCTCTAAATATGGGTCATCGAGCAACATAGGTACATACTGTAGAATAAAAATAACATGCTCGTATAAGCACTATTAAGTTTTGCGAGTGGTTAAATCAAGTTTGCTGGCATGTTGACGACTCGAGATATTGTATTTGTGTCGAAGAAAACATGGTGATTCAGCAAGACACGACTTTAATATCGCAGTTGAGTGTCGCATAAAACACAAGTTATGGGATAAAACAGTTTTGAATCTTTTCGAATGTAATAAAGAGATTTGTAAAGAGATATACCTACTATAGAAAATCTAGGAGTAACGATATTTAAACTTACGCCATTCAAATAACAAACAACAACAACGTTCTAATATTAAATTGTAATACGTGCACGACTTGTTTTAATAGAATATTACATATATTTTTAAACAATCTGGCAAGACAAAGCACAACCAGTAATGCATCTAATTAAACTTGCATTCTGCCATTATAGTTTTTTTTATTCATGGATTAGATAATAACATTACACCATATTAGAATATCAAATTAGCTTGTAAATTTGATTCCATTTAGAGTCGTTAGTAGTGTTAGCGACTGCAATTTCTTTTTAATTTACAACTGAGGCCAGTTTTAGCGCAGGGGCACAACCATGTAACTGTAAAGGCTAGATTCCCCAGTCCTCTCTCAGTCCTCTCCCTCTCCCTCTGCCTAACCCGCAATGTGCGGGATATAGCATGAAGCTAATTTACAGCTCACGTATTCTAACATTATGTATGACTGGCAAACAACAAATAACTTTATATTAGAACGTTTGCTTTAATACATTCATACCGTGCGGCTTTCCACTTTCATTGTTCATAAAAATTACGTAACGCACTGTCTTTTACTTTTATTTATATGCAGTATGAAACGTAGCATGACATTAAAATGGATTTATGTGTTTTATTTTCGCGAAATAACTATGGAGGCGCAGTTGTGATGATGCTTGAGCGAACGCGATGGTCATGAGTGTGAATTTCAGTTGCGGCTATGTTTTTTTTTTTCAGCAGGGTAGGCAGATGAGCCTGTTCCTTCGAGTAGGAATCGAACTCACAACCTGTCACGTTTACAATCACACGCTTATGCCCCTGCGCCTCGATTGGTCACGGGCTTGCCTAGGATAGCTTGAAATTATCTTGCCTTGGTTATACAAAGCGTAACATTTTTATTTTTAATTATTCAATTTATTAGATGGTAACTATTCGTCCCTACAGAAAATTACAGTATAATGGATTATTAGTTAGTTTTTTATAACTACTCAGCAGTAGAAAAGTGTGTGATATAAAAACGCGTTGATATAGTCCCGCATTCATTATCGTCGTAGCCATTGTTAATATATATTTCTAAATTTAATACATGAATTTTATTTCAGTTTTTACATTTTTTATGATAAACTTACCTTAAAATGCTAAATATTTTAATTAAACAATACCTAAATAAGCCATAATTAAAGTTTACCTTGTAATTTATGCGTGTCACTGTTTATTGTTTAAATGCCGGACGTCAGTAATTATACTCGTTTGTTCATAGCATCGCCTACATGTGACTATAAATTCACCTAGGTGATACCATCCTATCATTAACCGACGTTTACCGCTTCTATTTAAATAATAACTATATTTTCGTTTTTAAATGTTCTCCACATTTTTAAGTTTAGAATTTTAGT
This sequence comes from Heliconius hermathena, assembly GCA_013403705.1. Classification (NCBI taxonomy): domain Eukaryota; kingdom Metazoa; phylum Arthropoda; class Insecta; order Lepidoptera; family Nymphalidae; genus Heliconius; species Heliconius hermathena. The sequence continues at coordinate 196,224 of JAAIXJ010001735.1, forward strand.
TCCCAAATATCCTAGGATAACGGAAAAAACTAGATTTTATAGTTCAAACACGAAATTAAATGCTGTCCCCAGTTTTATTATAAAACGCAAAATATTTATTTGACTAATAACCTTATGAACTGAAATTAGATTTATAATTCTTATATTTCTTATATTTCTTATGTAGATATACGTAAACATATGGTTACTAGTAGAGCTATCTATTATAGCATTTTAGTTTAAAATGGATCTTTTAGGGTTTAGAAGATTTAGCATCAGCGCTATGATGTAGGCCTGTGATTATTCGTTTCCATTTTTAAGATAACATCAAATTGCTATAAAAACTATAAAATATATTTTTTTGTTGTATACTATATATAATCTATATATATAAAAGGACTTGTGCTGACTGACTGAGGTAAGACGCACGCATAGCCGTAACCGCTGATGGTAGAAACGTGAAATTTGAGCAGATGTTTATTTTTATATTCTGGACATCCACTAAGAAGGGAATTTGAAAAATTTTAACCCTAGAGGGATGAAATAGGGGTTGAAAGTTTGTATGGAAAAAATTTTGAATCTGTACCGATTTTTATAAAATTTGAAATTCAGACTCTTAAAAATATTTCATTGAACACGTGTTTCATGGTTTTTAAGAATTCACCCCCTAAGGGTTTGAAAGTTTATATGGAAAAAATTTTAAATTGCCACCGATTTTTATAAAAAATTAAATTCAGACTGTTAAAAATATTTTATTGAACACGTGTTTCGTGGTTTTTTTAGAATTCACTCCTAATAAGCGGGCGAAGCCGCGCGCGCCCTCTTGTCATTATAATATATTCATTCGGCAGAGTTAACAAATATGTAAGGCTCGTAAATTTTTCCATAACACCCAATGGCACCCAACGTGGGGCAAACTTAATCTAAATATATTTGGAAAAAAAAAGAGTCTAATTTCAACATAATTTAGGTATAAAATCACATGAACATGTACTAAGGTTGATTAAATAAATACGGTAATGAAAAATATGCTCTATTATTAAAGCGTAAAGTCTCATCAGTGAAATTGCGTGAAGGTTACAATTTAATGATATAGTTCTGACCCTCGGTTAAGCTGAACCGCTGAAAAATAATTTGGTTGTAAGTCGATGTGAATTATGACACATTTTCTTTAGTTTCTTCAGAAAAAAAAAGAATAAAGAAGTTAATGAATATTTTTGAGACGCAGTCGTGGCGCAGGGGCACAAGCGTGCGGCTGTAAACACGACATGTTGTAGGTTCGATTCCGCGTCTAGGGGAAATTAAGTATTTAATATTTTCATTTTGTTGCCTTGGTAAAGGGGCAAAGCGCGGCTTTGAGTTCCGCCACTCAACACGCAATACGTCCAGAATTCGGTGAAAGTTGGTAAAGGAAGTGTGCTAATATAATAAAAACGAAGTGTCTTAACACCAGGTTTCCAGGTTTCTTCAACTTACCCTTCTATGTATGGGATACGGTGTGAAAATAAAAAAAAAACAATTTCAATCCTATATAATGTATGACTACATACGATAAAACTTATTTTACATAATAGCACTGCTATGGTTTTCATATAAGAAATATTCAAGATTTATTAATGTTATATTATAATAAAATAAAGAAATTAAACAAGTGACGATGTTGGTGTATGCAAACAGTAACAAAACACTCTTACAGCCACCCCTTTGGGAACTGTGACTGAGGGTCGTCGCGACAGTCTGGAGAGACTATGGGCCATTGTTCAAGATGTAGCTAAAATAGAATATTTACGAAAATCTTCATAAGTATATGACGACACATTTACGACGAACGTGCAAAATAACAAACATAAAATGTAGTGTAGAGAGGGGAGAATACGAAATGTAAAAGTTTTTTTTCAAGCTTACGCTGTATCCCGTATATAGCAGGGTAGGCAGAGGGAACCTAGTGCAAGGACACTCTGTTCGTCACTGCAAAATTTTCCAGGCATTGAGTGTTTAGTGGCTACTGCCACTAAACGCCACGATTTGCCTTATGATCATAAGAGCGAATTGAAAATAGTAATAAAAATAATTAATTATTCCGAATCGGAATCGAACCGACAACGGTCGCGTTTACAATCACACGCTTGTGTCACTGCACCACGACGGTTTCTAGTGAAATTGTACTTTTTGTATGCAATTTTTGGTTACGTCGCAGTTACATAGATACAATTACGGCAAAAGAAAAGAAAAAAAAACAAATATTTTTGCTAAAATAATTTCTTCCCATACAAACAAACAAAACATCAATCAACAATTACTCAGTACCTACATCTATTTTTTAAAACTACACTAAATGACTCGTATTCGCAATTTTATCGATTTAAGCTACAATCATCCACACCCTCGACATTACAAACACGGCGTACACTCATTTGGAGCCCCCCGTCTGGCCTCCGGGCGATTTGTCAAATGCCCCCGACCTACCCTCAAGTCCCCTCGGTGCATAAAACCATTTGAATAATCGAAATAACATGCAGTACTGTCAATATTTTATAGACCAAAATTGATATTGGGTGTTGCACCTGTGGATCAAAGCTTAGCATATTTTTTTCAAGAATGTATAAATAAACATACGAGGGTTCAAATCATATTACGTTCAATATTTTTATACGAATTTTCTTGCCTAAGTGTCGAATAACACTTTAAAAATGTTAAATTTTCTTTTTCTTCTAATCTTTTTGGATGATTATATTAGATTACAGAAACGAAAATATTAAATATTGATTACCTCGAGTGCGAATCGAACCACCGACCCTTCACGTTTATAGTCACACGCTTGAGCCCCTGCGCCACAACTGGCCTCAAGTGTGCACAAGTATTAATTATAATAATTTCTATAACGTAATATGAATTTTCAAGGTAAAGCAAAATTATTAGCCACTCGGATATGGAACAAAGGACTATTGCACTGACTAAACCATTTGTACTTGACTGAAGCATTGTTAATTCCACTGCGTTTAATTAGGTAAATATTTTAACTGGCCTTTGCCAACAATGTAATTATAAAAAAAATCGGGTATATTTTCTAGAATAAACTTTTGGACTTATTCAAATGGGATTTTAGTAGAAAATAAAGCTGAGACAGTTACAATTTCAAATAAGAGATTTGATATATAAAATATACGTCACATTACACCAAATAGATTTTCTTAATAAAAACATCAATCACGGAACTGGGCGCACAGGTAGCTGTTACAGCATCGCGGCGCTCTCGTTCTCAAACAATAGCTTTTTAGTCACGCCTTACAAATTTACAAAGGACTGGGAACATAATATGTAGAAATAAAATAACACGTCTGTCGTTAAAAAGAGGTCGTCAACTTGCATGGACAAGGAAATGGCTGGATTAGAAGAAACTTTTTTTTTAATCTTTACGCTGTATCCCGCATTTAGCAGGATGGGCAGAGGAAACCTAATGTCAAGATACGTTGTTACTAAAATTAAAATGATCCAATCTGTCAATCGAACCCACAGCTTTCGGGTTTACAGTCAGACGCTGAGCCGCTACGAGACCACTGCCTCATATGGCCTCAAAAGAAACTTACCAGTCTTGATAGGCTTTGCTTTTGCTTGAAATTTTGTTTGTGGAACTCTGGTGACAATTAGGGCGTATAATTTTGAAGTATTCTTTTCATTAAACGTCGTCAACGCAAGTCGCTACGTTAGTAATATTTGTAACTAGAACTGCCATATGTGCGATAAGTAGGATCTCAAATGGAAGTATTGAACATAGAAATGTATGCTTCAGTATAAGTAAAAAAAATATATTTTCTATCAGCAAAGAGAAAAGCGTGTCCTATCAATGTATTTACTCCTTCTGATTTCCTTTAATACAGATTTATTTTAGGTTAAGCCAACATTTGTATGAAAATTTTCAAGTGTGTACAATATTATCATATGAGTCAACGATTAATGGCGATTATGCTTTTATCCGTTTTGTGAAAGCCTGATACTTTACTTATACCTATACTTTTCATCACTGAGTTGGTATATGTATGTTTTAATATCGTTAATATATTAATATTTAAAATCTGTACTGAAAGGATGTATTAAATAACAATTTACATTAGTAGTTATATTAACATATAACTACAGATAGAAGTTGTGCTGTAGAGTAAAAATAATGACAGAAAACGCGACCTTTGTGGATTTGATTCCCATTCGGAAATATGACTTATTTTAAATCGATGTTGGGCAGGGAGTGTTTTAACATTATGTTCTCCACTACATAATATGGATAATTTATTTCATTATTACAAATTGACCACATAAAATCTTGAATTCTGTTAGTACGGATAAAAAAAGAATAACAGCATCAATACTCATACGCGATAGATGATATCATATAAGCATTCAAATGCGTAGGAAACGATCCAAACATCCATTTCCATACATATGCATAAAGCACTACTCTGGAAATTGACATCTACATTTCATGTATATTTCAATAAAGAGAAGTTAGACGTCTAGTGTTGTCTATATTATATAATATATTTTACTTTACTCGTGCTATAAAAGTAGATGTCGAATAACAAATATTCATATAGTAGGTTCACAGTAATCATGTAGGTACTTTTTTTATTTATATATCGCCGGCTTAGAGTGTAAACCTGCTAAATCTGTTTTTGTTTTTTCGTTATGTCTTTTGTACCATACGACAGTGTAAAAAATATTACAAAATTGATTTTCTTTAATTTCATATAGAAGAGATTACAAAATATTTTTCGAAATTGTAAGAATCTTTTAAGAATACATATATACTTTAAATTTAAATCAGCTTCACACTGTATCACACACACAGCAGGGTAGGCAGAGGGAACCTAGTGTTAACATACTCCGTTCCCCACTTTCCGCTGAGTTCTGGAGGCATTGCGTCTTGAGTGGCGGAACTCAACGCCGCGCTTTGCCTCCATACCAAAGTGAAGAAATGAAAATATAATGTAAATAAATATTTCATTTCCTCGAGTGGGGTTCGAACCCACAACCAGTCGATTTTGCAGTCACACAATGTGCCCCTGCGCCACGACTGGCCACATATATACTTACCTACTCATTGTTTTTTAAAGACGTTTTTTGTCTCTCCTGATATTTTTTTAACAGGCTGTTAGAAGGTTTACACTCTAAGCTGACGACATGTAACGTATTTTTTACGAAAAAGAAAAAAAAATTGGCTCAGTGCGAATTTTTAATAATTGGAACATTTATTTTACCGAACTATAATTAAATGTAAAATTAATTTTGAATAGTTTCGTATAAAATTAAATAAAATTGATTTTAATATTTACAAAACAAAAAAAACGATTTGAAATTAACCAAGGTACTACTTTATAAACAACATTCTTCCTTCTCTAATAAAAATTAAACACATCTATTATACATAAAATATTAAAAACAGCAACTCGATACTACCAAAAAAATCTTTAGATAAATAAAAAGAACTCACTCCCTCAACGAAATGTATAGATCACGCAATAATGCGTACGCGTGGGGTTCCCTAACCCCCAAAAAGCAATGACTATTGAGGGTATTATGGATTTAGGAATAAGGGCTACCGTAGTTCGCCCAAAACGCCCTCCCTGGTAAATCACTCGAGGCTTGGAGTGCAATTGCAGTGCGAATCGATAGTGTGGTGAATTCGGAATTAAATTTTAGTAATTCTCCGATACCTTTATTTTGTTATATTAAACTTACTAGCTTCGAAAAATAAGTACATTTTGGTATTAATAAATTAGGTTTTTAAGTTAATATACAATTTTATTTACGTTATTATTATAAAGTTTTGTTTATGTAAACAAGAAATGCTTTTGGACGATTTTTTATGTGGCATGACTTAAACATCATCAAGGAACTATACAAATATTGTATTAGAATTTGGAGCCAATAAAAACAAATATAATATAAGAGCAGTACTGGTGGAGTAACAGCCTCTATATGGAATATAGCATTCCACAGCTGGGGGAATATTAGTAGAAAAATTATAAATATTTTATGAAATAATTTATCTTATAAGTTAGATGGACTCAGATACAAAATAACAAAATTTCCTCATAGAAATATGTATTCATAAAAAATTAGATACCTACATTACGTAGAGGCAAGTCGTGGCGCATGGGTACAAGGAGCGACTGTAAACGAGACTGGTTGTGGGTTCGATCCCCTCGAAGAAATTAAATTTTTATTTATTTTTATTTTTAGTTGAGTTCCGCCACTCAACACGCAATGCCTCCAGAATTCGGCGGAAAGTGGGGAACGGAGTGTCTTAACACTAGGGACCTACCCCTGCTGTGTACAGCGTGCAATCAGATGATTCACTCTATACTACGTAAAAATAAAAAAAAGACTTACAAGGAATAAAATCTAATGCGCTACTGGATTATAAGTGAACATTCCCATGAACTTGGTATCGATTTGCTGAAAAAGAAAGCAACGGCCACCGCAGAGCGCTATGACGCGGCAAACGTCACCTACATAGTATAAAGTTCGAATACCACCACGTTATTTTGACACTTGCGGAACAGAAAATAAGGAATTTTATAGCTTGAACCGTTTATAAATTAATTGCTTACTTCACGCATGAAACATCTGCCAGCTTAAAGTAATAAAACATGACTCAATACTCCGTCGTACACACCGAATGCCGTAATATGGTTATTGAGCGATCCATACGAAGCAAGCATTGTGATTTTATTATATGAAAAAATCGTTGATAACATAAAAATTATTTAGATCATACAAATTTTCATAGGTATATTATTATATTGAGAGGTTGTGGGTTCGATTCCCACTCAGGAAAATTAAATATTTAATATTTTCAATTCTTCGCTCTGGTGTCGCGACAAAGGGCGATTTGAGTTCCGCTACTCAACGCGCTATACCTCCAGAATACTGCGTGAAGCTGGAATTATATATTTATTTATACATTTTCGAACTTAAAAACGAAAAGATTCCACATTTCTTCATTCAAAATCAAAACATAGCTATAAAATCCAATTTCATCAATAAACCCGTTTATTTAACAGAAAACAGTGGACAAAAAAGGTTAATGGTTAAAAGTGAAAACAAAAGTTTCACAGTCAATTTGATCAGAAAGAATTTGCACCGCATAGGGTTACTCGCCAATTAGAGCCAGACAATTGGGGAGATTGTTTGCTTTGGCGTCACTAATAAACAAATATTATTTAAGCAATTTCATTTTCAAAAAATATGCTCATAAATATTAAACTTGTGAGCTTTAATTATAGAAAAAAAATATTATCAATTTAAGATTTTGCACAAATTAATCTTAAAAGTAAAACGTATTTGAATTCGATATTATATGAACTAAACCAATTTGGTAAATTAGTCATTTGGTGTCTTAAAGAAACACGGAAACAGAACCGGTTAGGAATATACGCTTTTTTGATTATGCCATGTTTAATAATAGGTTTACGTATGAAAAGCTTAGTGAATATAAAGATAGTATAAAGACATTTTATCTTTGTTCTTAATATAATTTTGGCACTCGACCTAACTAAGACTAGTCGAGGCGTAGGGGCAACGGAATCGGCTGATAATGGGAAACGGAAGTGTCATAATGGGAACGGAGTGTCCTAAGATTTTGTTCCCAGGTTACCCAACCTATCCTGTGTACGTGCTGGATACAGAGTGAAGCTACAAAATGAAAAAAATATACAACTTAAAGAGTATGTTCTATTCTTTAAGATATAATATTCAACTACGTACACGTATTAGATATTTATGAGAATTGTACAGAAAACGAGCAAAACCAGTAGATGATATTAGTGAAACATACAATAAGGTATAAAGTTTTAACGGAAAACATGTTGTTCTTGTCATTATTAATTGCTTTAAGAATTGATTTCATATTCATTTGAGTTATTTCAATACAAAGTTATAACTTTTAGCGAAGCGTAGAGCCATTGTCACAGTGAATTTCCTGATAATGGGAACGTATATTACAAACGTCACTTTACTTTTGATAAAATATTGCTACACTTCAAATATATCTTTTGAGAAAACAAACTCTTTTTAATTGGACAATATGTTACTTTGCATTATGTTTAGAAGAAACGGATCAAATAAAAATATTTAAGTTAATTAAATAGCGCAAAAGTATAGAGACTATTAAATGAAATGAGAACATAATTAATGATAAGATCATCTTTACACTTTTTCCCGCACAGTATAATTGCCTATTAAACAGAGGGAATCTAAAATACTCCGTTGTTACTCCGTGTAATATTCCGTGTTAAAATACTCCGTTTCCCTCTTACCGTCTAGTTTTCGAGACATTGTATAAAGCGGAACTCAAAACTACAAATTTTTCCAATAAAAAATATAAAAATTAGCTTCACGCTGTATCCCGAACACAAGCAGGCAGAGGGAACCTCGTCTTAAGACTCCACTCCGTTTCTCACTTTCTAGAACTCAACTCCGCGCTTTGCCTAGACATTAGAGCAAAGAAATGGAACATAAATTTAAATAAATATTTAAAATTATTCTTTTCACAGTCACACTGTGCCCCCGTGCCACGAATGGCCTCAGGTGTCAATGGGATTTAAAGTTATATCGAGGGTGCGCATTGTAAATACCTATATATTAACTATATATAAGTATAAGTACAAATAAAAGATCGTAAAAAGGTATTGAACGAAGCCACAGATATGAAAATACAATTTATCGTCAAACCAATCTAAGATACACGACTTTCGTTGAATCTTCTGTATTGGATCGGGAATCACGGCATAGTTTACTTTTCATTTGCCTGTAGACAGTTTATCTTTACTAGATTGGTAAAAAAATATGAGATTTTTCAATTTAGTAAAGTAGAGTAAAAGCAAATATCTCAAAGGTTTCTCGATTTACCATTATACTAAAAATTAAAAACACATAAGCTAAAGGCTAAAGATAAAAGGTAAACGTTATAAATTAAATATAACATAGTAGGGTAGGCTCAGGGAATCTAATGTTAAGACACTCCGATCCATTTTCTTCCGAATTCTGAAGGCATTGCGGTTAAGTGGAGGAAAAACGCTGCGCTTTGCCTCTACACCAAAGGAAAGAAAGGAAATTATAATACTTTACAGTCACATGCTTGTGCCTCTGCGTCATGACTGGGACTCTGAACTCTGAGATCGATCTTAAGACTTAGTGTTCTTAGACTGCACAACTTAGCACGCCTAGATGAAAAAAAATTGCTTTACTTTTATGGTAGTGATGGGTAATTCGGACTACTTACGTGGTGATCTTTTTGTGGTCAGGATCTTAAAAGTAATTAGTAAGAATTTTACTGTTTTTACCACACCAGATGATAACATTTTTGAAAATCCCAACTAGTCACTTGTTCTCATTCTAATACAGAATAAACATAGTGGACAACTATCCACTATGGGGAGGTAAAATACGGCGTTAAACTCCACGCAATAATTGACAACATGGAAAACGAAGTAACATAACTAGACTTGATATCACATTCTAGTGTAGAAAAGAATATCGATACTCGATTGATCAATACATCAGTTTGGTTCTAATTAATTGAACGAACCTTATATATAGCGCAGCAATACCAATAATTACTAATAAATTGTTCCTTAACAATTATTAATCTTTTTGTTTTTATAGCTTCACGTTGAATTTACATAACAGTATATTCAGAGGGAACTTGAGAACCTAGTGTTAAGACACTCCGTTTCCATTAAGACACTTCTGTTCCCCACTTTCAACTGAAATCTGAAGGTATTGTGTGTTGAGTGGCGGAACTCAACACCAGGAAATGAAATATAATAATATATATAATATTATAATAATATTTCATTTCCTCAAGTAGAAATAGAACCCACGGCCTGTATACTCGATACAGTCGCACGCTCGTCCTCCTGCGCTACGACTGACTTTCTTTACAAATGAGTAATATTTCTTTATAGTTTATTTTAAAAAGAAAAGCTTTCTCTAGCTACTCTTTGCAAAATTGAAGTAATTTATTCTGTTGTCTCGGGCCAGAGCTTATGGCAAACTTATATACTCTATATTTTATATTTAATATAATACCTATTATAAAAGGACAAAACATAAAATAAATTCATTTTATAAATAATGTGAACAGGAAAAGCATTGTATATTCGTATCTTAGGTTATTCTTTAAAACTGACGTGAAAATATAGTTTGGCGTAGTTTACATTTCATTTTCGTGTTGATAGTTAGTTGATCTTTACTGATATGGTAAAAATATGACATTTTAAATAATACAGATTGATAATTAAATGCTAATTTAATATATAATTTATTTTTATTTCTCTGTTCTGGTAAAACAACGCGCGGCGTTAACATCCGCTACCTAGCACGCGATGCCTAAAATTCAAAAGCAAAACGGTGAACTAAATGTTTTCACGCTGTTTTCAAAGCCTACCTTGAAAAGACATGCAACTTAAGAAAAAATTAGAAACCTTTAAAATAGACATTCCCTCAATATGACCAGGGTCATCACCCCTGTACTCACATATAATATTTTGTACTGGACAATAAGGGTTTTAACTAGCACTGATTTACTGCTTTTGAGTGCGGGTGATGCGTGACGGACGTCAATCAATCCTATTGGGGCCCTTTGTTCTCAGCTTCGACAGTTTGGAGAAATAGTTAAAATAGAATTAAATGTACTTCCTGATAGAGAATAAGATGTCAGGATTATATTTAAACTTATCCAATATCCATTAATTATAATTCTATGTATAGATATCCCAATCAGGTAAATGTGTGTATGCCGCACACAGCAGGGTAGACAAAAGGAACATAATATTAAGACACTCTGTTCTCTACTTTTCGCCGAATTCTGGAGGCATTGCGTGTTGAGTGGGGGAACTTACCGCGCGAAGAAATTAATATATTAATTTAAATGAATATTTAATTTCCTCGAGTGGGGATCGAGCCCACAACGAGTCGCGTTTATAGAAACATTTTGTGCCCCTGCGCCATGACTGGCCTCATATATAGATAGATATAGACAGATATACGAGTAACACAACATGTATAGCGTATTCACCTTAATAAATAAAGGTACAAGTGCCACTTTAATAATTAAACTTTTGAATTGACATAAGACAATTAATAAAATAAAATCAATTTTCCTTTTTCGTTTTTGTATATAAAATAAGCTATGTAAAACAGAACGAACTTCTCAAAAAGTTTTAAAGCTACGTCTTTAGGCGAAGACAACATGAAATGTAAGACTTAAAGTAAAACAAGTGCAATCATCAACTCCTTTCTGTACAACTGTGAACATAAACATACTCTTTTGTATTTAACATTCAAAGAAAGCTAATTTCCTTCTCCAATGCGGAATATTGTGACCTTATTCCGTAAGTTGCAATATATTCTATGAACAAAGGGAAATAAAAGTATATATAATTCTTATAAATCAAACTTTATCGCTTATTAGTTGTCTCCTTGGCTATTCCGTGGGCCATATGAGGAAAATTGAAGCAAAATTGCTTAGTTTAGATATAAAATCTAAGGATGGAAGAACATGGGAACTTCGTTTCGTAATATAAATTTATATAATAACAGTTTGATTTTATAAGGTACGAAATCGATTTCAATTACTGTATTATGCTGTTGCTTTGTTTATAAAATAATACTATAAAAACAAAGACTAAAAAATTTGATAAGATATTTTTAGATTTTGATTGATAATAAATTAATACATATTGGTGGGAATCGAATCTTTAAGCTCTACGGCCCATGAGAACGTTGTCAGGTAGCCATTACAGCCGACTGAGTGGAATATTTGTTTTGCTTTTCAGCTTCACGCTGTATTCCGCATACAGTAGGGTAGGCAGAGAGAACCTAGTCTTAAGACTGGAGTGTCTTAAGACTAGGTTCTTTTTTCCTCACTTTTCCCCGAAATTTCGAGACAATGCGTGTTGAGTGGCGGGACTCAACGCTTCGCTTTTGCTTTGGTACCAGAGCGAAGAAATGAAAATATATAAAATAATAATTGATACCACCGAGACGGATTCGAATTCACAACTGTCGCGTTACAGACAGGAGGGACAAGGAGTTCGATCATACGTTTGTCCCAGTTTGATGAAAACAAAGCGCAGCATTGGGTCGCGAGGCACAAAGTACTTACCTATATAACATGTACAATGTACCTATTTGTGGTTTTAACGTACGTACATATAAGCCTCAATAGGAGAAAATAGTCTGTACTTACGTAAGGATAAAAAGTGAAAACTTAGTGATTTGTCACTTTCTTTTACCAATCACCAAAAAAACAATTGTTGAAAATGAAATGAAATGAAAATGTAGTAGGAATAACATTTAAATATTACTATTAAATATAATAAATAAACATTAGCAGTTGAGAATTACTTAAAAAGCTAGAGTTATAAGACAGGACTTAGGTAGGTACTTTTATTATCAGGAACCTTAGCTTTGCAGTTAATTAGCTTCGCGCTTTCGCCTATTGGTTATACATTACATAACGGTAGGCCCGAATTCAAGACATTACATATTAAGTAGCGGAACTCAACTCCGCGTATTGAACCCTAGAGCGAGAAAAAGTAAGCAAATCAACCCAAGTGAAGATTTAACCCAAATTTGGGGTTAATTAACAGAATAGCATAGAATATTTCACAGCCACTAATAACATTAATTAACGAGATATCAAATATATTTCTCCTATACTTATTTCACAGGTTCTTTGAAATATGAACCGCTCGCCAGCTTTTAAACAAATTAAAACCGACGTAATCAATTATTAACATATAATGAAGACTAAGCTTTGTAGAATTTTTAATCGGTGTCTGAATAAATTGTTGCTAGATTATTTTCCCTTATTAAATATATTTTATAAATTAATATAAAATAGCATAAAACTTTTAAGTAAAATTTAGAACTAATAGGTTATCCCGGGTCCAGAATATTCTTCCTGGCCTCCGTACTCCAAGTTCTATTCGACTCCATTCAGCCACTCGAGCTTTGGTCTCCATTGTCGTGCCTTATTCATAATAAGCAAATTTTCGGAGAGCACTTTAAACAGTAACAGAATTTAACACTGCGCTTTTCAATCAGAACAGGGAAATGAGGAAAAATATATTAATATTTTCCCTCCAGTTTGCATAATTAAGGATATTACTAACTGTATTTATATTAAAAATAAAATATGTACTAATACATATGTACATTTTATAAATTGTTATAAATAACATATTCAGTGAGTTCATTGTTTTAATTAAACGTGAATACATATTGAAAAAATATGCCGTACCTTATAAAAAAGAATTTACGGCCGATTATTAAAAGCGTAAGAGTAATGAAAGAATTAAAATTTAATAAAATTTTATGATAATAGCTTTGAAAGCGTGCTTGTTGATCTTTAAAACAAATAATTGAACACGATACATTAGCGAAATTATACAACTAATTATTTTCTTTAAATGCGCCCATGCAATGTCGAGCTGAATTATTAATGATTTTCTTATATAAATATTAATTATTTATATATCATATTATTTTATTTTTTGGGTGGTATTCAACTGTAGAATATGATAAAGTAAATAATGTAAGAAAAATCGATTATTTTCACACATCGATTATTTTCCACTCTATTACCTGTGAACCAGAGTCGAGCACACTTTAATTGCAATTAATAAAAAATTAACAAGTACTCATTTCTTTGTGCAGAAATCTCAATTAACAATTAAATTATTGTTATCTATCGTTTCTGTACAAACAAATCACGTTGAATAGTAATTAGTCAATTGCAATTAAAATTTATGCAACTCCGCTGTGGAGCATAAGACGACCAAATAATTACAAAAATAACATTATCAAGCCACATTACGATATATCAACCAATTATAAAGATATAATATCAAAATATTTAATCAAAACACAAATCAGTTTAAAGTTGTTATACGGGTGCAGTGGCCGTGTCCGTGACTCATCTGTCAAGTGCATTGGATGCGCGCGCGCTTACCGAATTAGACCGACGCGCCGATAACGTACAAGTTTATTTTTGTATGAGGGTAGGATAAATTATACATATAAGGTGAATTTAGTTTACTTAACTTATTAAAAATTTACTTTTTAAAGTAAATCTGGTGTGATGAATATATAGGGTAGATATGAGATGATGAAGCGGTCGTGGTGTAGCGAGATTCAGCACTCGTTTGCAATTTTTCGAAAATAGGCCGAAAAGTAGGGAACAGTGTACATTAGATATTACCCTTAGCTTATACTACTATAGGTTCCCGTCTATAACATAAATCAAATCAAATCAGCTTCACGCTGTATTCCGCACACAGCAGGGTAGGCTGAGGGAACCTAGTGTTAAGACTCTCCGTTCCCCACTTTCCACCGAGTTCTGGAGGCATTGCGTGTAGAGTGGCGGAGCTCTGCGCCGCGCTTTGCCTCGACACCAAAGCGAAGAAATGAAAATATAAATGTAAATAAATATTTCATCTCCTCGAGCGGGGATCCAATCCACAACCAGTCGATTTTACAGTCACACTTTGTGCCTCTGCGCCACGACTGGCCTCAAGCTAGCATAAAGCTAATAAAAAAAAATAATTTTAATTACTCTTTAAAAGATCTTAAGCTTCATAAGTTTTTTTGCAATATTTTAACAGTAACATATAACAAATAATTTCAATAAAATACTATTACGTTTGAGGAAGCTTACACAAAGTTTATTATTTAAAATTACAAATATATTATACTATAATTATTCAAGTCACCTATCCAGAAATATCAATAACAGATCGCTGAACCTAAATAAACGAAACTTTTAAAGTAAACAAACAGAAGAACTTATAAGGAAAATATTTAATTCAAATTAAAATTATAAGCTGAATATTTCGGGTTGCTAGAGAACTCGTGAGACCGGTGGGAGCAGTCCATCTATATATGGCTTTACCAACGGGGAGTTCAGATTTATAGTTCGCGATACTTACGCCAAATCACTATTACATTAGTAATATCATATTTTTATTATTTTAATGGCCATTGGCCTCGTGCTGATTTTTTTATGTTAAAATTGTATTTTAAAGGAAGTTGCGCCTTGAGCAATTCATATGTTTAAATAGTTTAAAAATAAATTGTTTGTATAATTGACTAGTTTTAATTTATTATATTTTATTTAAATTAGTACATACATAAGTTTTATTTAAATCAGTACGTACAGAAAATTATAATATATAGCAACAAAATGTCGAAGTGGCAAAGATTGGGGGCGAAAGAAAATCAGAGACTTATATCACTCCGTATACGCCACATAACGACTGTGAAATTAAAAAAAATCAAAGTAATACGAATGCCTGTTTATGCATATGGTTATACGCTAAGTAAGCGGCCTCCATTATAAACAACGAACAATAAGTCATTGTCCCTGCCTTTCCCTCTCAAACTGACTGATTCTGCGCACGAGTCGTTAATACTAGGTTTTATATTTAAATTGAGCATAAAATTACTTGTGAATGCTTTAATTTTTTTTATTACGCTAATAGTAGACAATAGAAGTGGTGTTGTATGGTACAAGAACGATTCATTGCTATAATATATAATATCATATACATTACATATATAATACTATAGAAACATTGAAAACTATGTTATAAAAATAGAACAAAAACTAAAGATTTTTTAATTCTATAGCATAAAAGTAGATAGTTGATTATCTCAGATAGTATAATAGTATTATATATCCTCCCACTTATTTTAGAGATTATATGTTCACTCCCCTAGTGGGAATCGAACCAATATCGTTGCGTTTATAGTGACACTCTATGCTTCAATATTTCAAATTATAGTTAATATATTATATAATATATACAAAAAGATAATAAATATTTCAAATCACATAATCACATACACAAATTCTAGATTATATCATACAACCACAAAGCTAGCCTTGATAAAGAAAATTATTTAAAGCTACACTCAACCATTATTAGCGGTTAGTTAAAAATCGGTCACAGTTAATCTAGTTTCACGCTTGCGCTGTACCAGTATCAGCCCCGGCCGAGTCTCGAAGCCACTTGTGAACTATCAATTAATAAATAAATTTAATTAAGCTATTGGTATAACGAAAATCAAATGTAATTTGGTTTTGTGGGATGTATTTAATTATAAATATTAAACTACAATTTGATAATTGAGCAACCTAATTGTATTGTTTACTATTATTTTGGGATCGGGCTTAGTTTGTAGAATTTCTCAGATTTATATGATCATTTCAGTAACCTAATAGGGGGACTCGTTCAAATAGTTACATGATATTTGTTATCATCTCAAGCATAATTGGTTATAGTTGTTATAGAATAAAATAATAGAGAAAAATTAAATAATAAAAATAAAAAGTATATGTACGTATCTTAGAGTTAGAGGTAGGGAGAGTGTATATCAATATTACATTTCTTTACAAGAAATAATTGAAAATTGCAAGGTGTTATTTCTCCGTTTTTTATTTGACATGGATATTGAAACTTACGGGCGTAAGTCAAGAAAATGAAAATGGCTTTTCGAGAAAATGTAAAATTTCAATAATTCAACATTCTTGGAGTCTCGCAGGCGGCGCCCTTGCCGTCGATGACATGAAGAAGCCACATAGTGCTTGCACTTTCTCAGAATTATGAAAACAATTTGCTGATGATTGAATGTATCAATCTGTTGGCAAATACAGCATGATAAAAATATTATAAGTGGTTTGCGAGCGAAGCCGCGTGTGAGTCACTCGTACATATTATAAGATGGATAAACAAAAACTAGGTACAAAATTTATCATACGTGAACATTCATAAAAAGTAAAAAGTTAAAGCATTTCACCTATTATAATAATTATATTAACTAACCTATTGTTCTAATTAATAATAACAATTATGACTTATTATGTTGTTCTAATAAACTATTATTTATATGTAGATACTTTGATTCTTTCCCTTTGTCAGCGCATTTATAACAAATAATTCCCTTAAGCATTGAATGGCGTTGTAGCCCATATTGAATCGTCTTCATAAAAACAAGATACCGCAATAAACTTTCAAGATACCAATTACTTCATTGTATTAACGAAAAAAATACAACTTAATAAACAAAGAAATTTAATGTCCTATATTCCAATGCCTGTTACTTATTAAAAGTATGTATTTCAAGAGAACAGGAAAAGGAAAATACAAACAAACAATAATACTCAAAATGATTACATCACAACATACGACGGGTAACACTTTAGTTCCGCCACAAGTATTCGCCCGGATTTAACCTAAATGGTGATTGTATAAAAGGTTTCACAGTTCGAAAACTTACTTGAGGGTACTTTATGCGAGTTCTATTTTTATTTTCCTCGACTCTACTGTACCTATACCTTGGACAACTTAAAAATTGTTTAGAATTTGAAAGTTGTTAGCGACTTTATATATTTGCTATATTTATGATAACTAGCCGTTCTGGCACAGTTGTACAGAAGATGACGGTTATGGGTACGCCTTCAATTACCAAAATTTCCCTACAGTACTTATGTAGAAAACGTATAAAAATTTGAACTTAGCGGGATTAGTACTCGTGCCTATTTGGAAACCGTCCCAACGCTCTGACCAAATAAGCCATACGTATGTATTAGCATCTCTGTAGAGAGATTTTTACAAATTTTCGCTACCCAAAGATAATTATTTATAATTATTAATTATCGTTTGGCAAGAGAGAATAATATTTTGTAACATTTTTAAAGTTTTTTAACATTTTTAAAGTGTTATTCCACACTTAGGAAAGAATATAAATTTTCATACGTTTTCTTATTTAGTATTTTTCTTTCCTAAGTATAGAATAACACTTTAAAATAAAATTCCTGCTGTAGTAGACAAAGGTATTAAATTCCTAATAAAATTCCCTGCGATAAATCGATTTTTTACCTGACTTTAACATAAAGAGATGTCTTAGATTTACATATTTCTTTACTTAATTGTTACGTTCCAGTATATACTGATATATTGAATAAGTCACACGTACACTACTGGCTAAGTCGCATTTTAAATCCATTGAGTAATTTGAAAGACCTAAGCATATACGTTGGAAAGCTACTCTGTTTTATGATAAGTAACAGTACATAGAATTGTTAGTCTTCAAAAGAATATTCAATAATATTGCATTTGTATTGTTGAATAATGGAATTTCTATGTATGAAATAGAATTTCCTACTCAATTCCATCTTCTACGTCACACTTCGCGTTATCATTTATCAAACAGAAAGTTGCACGACTGATATGGCAGATCTTGTTATATTGATATTGCTTCTAGAGATAAACTACTAATACTACCAATGATTATTACTTTTGTAATATTGATGAATTACATAGAAATTTTATTAACATTCTTAAGCTTCTCTCATAAAATAAAATATAAAAATAACATAAGAAACTACCATTACAATTACACACTTTCATAATAATTATAAAATACAAACACAATCACTTCACACAACATTAACTTCAACTAAGCGCCAAGACGCAATATCTAAGTACCCTCGCAAGTCGAAAAAAAAAGGTGGGTATTCCTAAAATACTTTCTCCATTTGCTCACACAACATAAAAATGGCGTCGGAGTAAATCGATTGTGATAACGAAGCGGTGGAGTGTAAAGTGTTCGCGGTCACCTCACCTCGTTGGATCTTGCCCATTACATTATCTGGTTCTGGGACAGGTATATTGTACCTATTGGGTATATATAGAATGAGGGTCATATGTGAAGGTGTATAAAAGTTATAGTTTAATTAAGGATGAAATATAATTAAACTGCTTTATGTTATTATGAGCCGTTTATTTTTTTTTATTTTGTGTTTATATATATTTTTTGTGTGTTATAAGAATAGGTACATATATATAGTTCGCATATAACAAGAATAGATTTGCGTGCACACGTTCATTTTCAAAGAAAATCTGTGCTCCTACTGTAAAATTTATATTACTTTTAAATATGCCACATTTCTATGTATATGTAGCTGCAATCTTTATTCGTAGTAAAATAATGATGTATTTAATAATAACAAAGAAAATATCGGGATGATTATTTCAAAAATTAAGAGAAAGAAAACCAAACAAAAAAATATCCAAACGTAATGTACAGTACTATCTAAATGAAATAGAAAAATATTGTAACAGTGTAGCAGTACTGCTATAAATGGTTCATTGACGTTAAGAAAACGTTGATGTTTGTACGAAATCAAGCAAATGTTTGCGTAATTTTAATTAACTGACGCTCTCTCTCTCTCTCTGTATTTATTTATATAGAAATAATTTATAGCATCTACAATTTTTGTTTTGTTTACTGTTATGAAAACCGTAACGTGTTTGTGAATTTTTTTTATAACAAATCATTTCTTTTTGTAGTTTTAAGTTAGAGATCAGAGACCATATAGAACCTATTGTCACTTTCATTGACCATTTAGAACATATTGTCACTTTTTCCTACTTTCCTCACAAATTGTAAATAATGAGCGTTGAGTGGAGTTTGTCTCTGCGGGTAATTAGATAAAATCTACTTACATTTACTTTATACAATTGAAAGTTTATATTTATTAATACTAAAGAATATTACTTAATATTCTCTATTACAGGAATTATTGTTCATTAGCTCATCAATACAAAACAACAAATCTATATAATAATAAAAAAAAAACTTTGACTTAAACTTAGAATAGTTAGTTTTCCAAAAATACTACAAATAATTGTCAATATTTTTTTAAAATTTTATTATAATAATAATTTACATACGTATTTCCTGCTTCTCATACTATACTATGGTTTATATTTCTATTTTTTGAAGTATCAATATCAGAAAGAAAGGAGAAAACAATAAATTAACAACACAATAGACGATACTGGCACTCGGTACAAATGTAGTTCTTTCAGATCGGTAATCCACTTTATCCTATTTTCGTGTGATGCTACCAAAGCCGCATCTTCACATTAACCTAATTAAATCTACGACCTTTTTGCTAACAAAACACTTACATCATTACTATGCCAGAGGGCGTTGCGCTTTATTATACGTAGCTATATTAAAATTGTGTCATAAACATGTGATAAGAGATTGATGTCGATAGTTTAATATAATCACTATATCAACTGACAGATGAATGTCACTTTAGTCTAAGTGATATCATGGACTAGATACTGTTGTACTACTGTAGTTTTCCATTTTTCTTCATAGAACGTGACATTGGCGAAGCGATTTTTAGCGAACAGAACAGTACTTTTCGAAACGTGGGGTTTTGTATAATATATTAATCAAATAATTCAGTTAAAAGTATGTAACGTACACAATTATTTAAAAGAAAATTAAATACATTAAGCGGGGCAGGCAGGGAAGCTAGGGCAGAGAGGGCATCCAGTGTTAAAATATTCCATTTTTCACATTTTGCTCAATTTTAAGATACCACGTGTTAAATGGCGGAATAATATTTTTTACATTTTTAAAGCAACTATTATATTATTTATTACACATTTAAGAGAGAAAATAATCATACTTTATATTTTTTTATATGTTTTCTAATTAGTATTTAAAGTTAGGATAATTAAAAATGTAATAGATCTTCAAAGTGGCAAACAAACCCAAACCCTCAACCATCGCACGTGCAATCAGACACTGACCCTCCAATACAGCCTATATTGGAGTATTGAAATTATTCACTCGATAGAAATGCAACTTTTACAACCAAAATATTCTGTTCTACATTGCAAATGAAATGTTCACTAATTGCAGGATCTCTCGTTAGTATTAAATGACTGTTGCAATTAAAACGCTCCATTGACTGACGTTACAGTCTTAATTAAAATTAATTAAATTAAGACTAGAGTGCCTAACTACTATTTTTTGCGACGTAGTTTCCATTTTGTACCTTTATTGCATATATGTATGTATGTAAATAATAAATATCCTTGAGATCGATCTTAGTCAAGTATTATATTTACGTATATTTAATAGCTAGAAGTTCAATTTCCACTATGGTTAACGGTTAACTATTTTTCAGCGAGTTTCAAGATACTCCGTTCTCCGCTTGCCTTTTGTTTAATCTTTACAAATACTTTCGTTTCGACTTATTGAATAGTAAATTCTAATGGACTTCCCCTCTAACGGAAAAAGAATAAAAACAAATCTGTAACAGTACAGTATAAATTATACTTCTCTATAGACTCATCGTTCTCTAGAGAATACATCGCGCTATCAAGTTACTTCTATTAGTTTAGATCTAAGTTTAATATTGTAGTTTTGGTCTATTATTAAAGATAATATAGATAGAGATTTATTATATGGAAAGCAAATTAAAAACGGGAGGACAGTGAGGAGGAAATCACAACTTTATTAATCGTGTAATAAATCATAATTAAGAGAAAATCTAAAATGCTAAGATAACATTTTCTATCTCTTTACCTTCTAGAAACCTCTAGAAAAGCGTAAAAGATAAAGAAAAAATGATTCAGTAAAGCGCATACACTTTAACGAATAAGCTCGTAAAATCAAAAGCACATTAATTTCATTAGTCGCTCGTTCAAATCTGAATATAATTATGTTACGTTACTGCAGCACTGGAACATCTTGGAAAGCACTAGTTATATAAAGAGCAAACGAGGTTTAACTGTTTGAAATATATAAAGCTTTAGGTAAATAGTACGTAAGGTATTTTACATTTTAATATTATAAAACAACTTCTCATAGCATAGCAGGGATAGGCACCAAGTAGGAATAAGAGAGCCGGGTGGTCCATGCCCACCGCAGAGAATTTACGAAAAAAAAATTATCTTGAAAAATTTAAAATTGCCTTTTTTCACGAACAAAACTGAATTCCAAGTTTAGTGCCCCAAGCACTGAAAACTTAATGTTAAAACACTCCGTTTCTATTTTAAGGAAACTGGCTTGTGGTGGAACTTGTCGCCGTGTATCTGTGCCTTTGCTTTTGCGATGAGAGGGGCAAATGAAAACATAACAATTCCCCTGAGTGGAGATCATACCCACAAACTCCTTGTATACCGACAAACGTTACTCCATTGCGCCATGTCGACCGTACATTATAGCTAACAATCAATTTTAACAGATCAAAAACATTAAGGCCGTCGTGACTCAGGGGCAAAAGCACTGTAACGCGACGGTTGTAGGTTCGATTCGAGAGAATGAATTATTATTATTAAAAAAAAACATTTCTTCAACAAGGCAAAAATCCTGCGTTGAGTTCCGCAACTTAATACGCAATGCCTAGAAAAAATCGGCGAAAAGAGGGGAACAGAGTATCTCAACACTAGGTTCTCTCTGCCTACTCTGCTGTGTTAATTGAATTTAAAAACATTGTAGTAGTCGTGGTGCAGGCGTGTGACTATAAACGAGACAGGTTGTGGGTTCATAGTCCACTCGAGGAAACGCAATATTTTCGCTGGCAACGCTAACGAGGCAAAGCGCGGCGTTGAGTTCCGCCACTCAACACGCAATGTTTCCAGAATTCGGCGGAAAAAAAACATAATCCGCTATGCACTCACTAAGTCACGAAATAAAATGTCATTTCATAAATTCTTTATCGAGAAAATACGAAGCCATTAGAAGTGAAAAGATTGCAATAATTGTTCATTGGGGTGTGAAACAAGTCTAGCGTCTGCAGTTCGTGGCACTATACTTGGTTCACTTAATGCGTCAATACTTAAAGAGGCTCTTGTGATCTATAAGGATACTTGAAATTGGAAACATTATATAAAATAGATTTTTCGACAATGTCCTATAATTCTTAGTTTTTTTAAGTCAAAAATATTTATTTACTTGAAATAGAAATTATTTTGTTTTACTATAATATTATTAGGTTTTATATTAGGTAGTTTCCAAATTTTAAGTAAAAATAAATAAAGAATTAATTATTGAAAAAACAACGTTACACTTAGCAAAAAAAACCCAACTTTCGTAATACTACATGATAAATGAGTGAAACTAAAAACAAGCTTTCATATGCCTGCATTAGATTTGAGAAAATGCAAATAATTAAGGATATTCAAAAAACTGTGCAAACCAAGACGGTACGCACAGAATTTTAGGAGGTGTCAGAACATTTACTTCGACTCGGATGGTCAAGTCCTCATTCTCCCTCATAGTAGCCAATGACCCCGATTTCCTACGTCGCTTCTAATGAATTATTACTGGGCTGGAAAATTGTCTTGATGAGTTTTGTCACCGGCCTTTTGCAACTTGCTCTTTCAAAACTGACGTAGTGTTCGTTAAAAATTAATGGGATACCTTTGTGAGATGTTCAGTGGGCGGTTAAAATTTAAAAGGTGAAACTGTTTAGGTACCTATTTTTTATGTGTGGATATGAATAGATGAATAAATTAATAATTTTTGTTAATATAATAGTATATTTTTATATTCGGTGTCATATATAATTTTCTACGTGTTTTGTATTTCACTCTATACCCTGCACGCTGTATCCAGCTATGCAGAAGGAACCTAGTGTTAATTTTATACTTCAAAATAGAAAAAGAATATAATTCAATACGTTCTCAAATACATATATATAACATATATTAGGTATTTGAGAACGTCGACGTATTTTTAGTCCTACTTTGATATACCAATAACCAATAATACAGACAAAAACAAGATCTTCAACTTTCCCTTGACGCTTTCATGCCTAAATAAGTTCCTCTTATCTGACTCCATTCTGCCAAATCATTTATTAACTGTATAACAAAACTTTTTCAATTACATCATTCCATCGACGACAAACTTAGTGTGTCTCCGAAAGTAGTAAAAAGGTAAAACAAATATTTAGCTTCAGATGTTCTTCACAATTTATTAGATCGATTTATTTTTATACGAAAGTAAAGAAGAAAGTGTATTAACTCAATTTATTTTTGTATTGTACCGCCAAAATAAGATATTAAGAACAAATGCCAAAAATTGAAAATCATAATTATTACATACGACGAATTAGCACAAAATTACAAAAAAAACCTTCTAAATCTAAATAATTAAAAAAAAACACCGTTTAAGTAAACGATTACATTGAAACAAACGTCAATGATAATCAACCACGCAACATCAAACAATTGAATAAACCAATGATGCAACAGTCACCTCACCGGAGCGCAGTTGCAGTACCATTATTGTGTAGTAACCGTCTTTTGTTGATCTCCGCAACCTTAACCTGATTGAACTAGTTCAGTGAAACACAAAGGTCTAATTTGATTGGCCGCGTTGTGCACCTGGACCAAACAAACTTGAACTGTTATCAACCAACATTTACATACGATATTGAGGTACCAGCAAGGTGCAAATGTAATTGGTCGATGCACACCGTTGCAGCACTTGGCCTCTTTCGCAGGAACTTCCACTGGGGTTATATTATCAAGATCGTCGATTGTGTTCCATTGTAACAAATTTACCCACAGCGTTAATTGTTTTGCCTATGTTAATAACAGTTACCGAACATCTACTTCCAGACCGGAAGGTCTTAATGTCGAGGAGATCTAGTTATTAACGTACGTATTTACATTGAAAATAGCCACGATTTTAAACGTGTTTTTGTTATGGAAACTTTTTTTTAGC
Organism: Heliconius hermathena; assembly: GCA_013403705.1. NCBI lineage: Eukaryota > Metazoa > Arthropoda > Insecta > Lepidoptera > Nymphalidae > Heliconius > Heliconius hermathena. The sequence continues at coordinate 220,815 of JAAIXJ010001735.1, forward strand.
GTCACGTTGTATCACGTACGCAGCAGAGTAGGTGGAGGGAACCTAGAGTTAAGACACTTTGTTTCCCATTGACCGCCGAATTCTGGAAACATTATGTGTTGAGTGATGGAACTCACATTGCTTTGCTGCGACACTAGCGGCAATATTAAATCTTTAATTTCCTCGACTGGGATTCGGATCCACAATGCTGTCGCGTTTACAGTAACGCTGTATGGCTCAGGCGTGCTGCCGAAACTAAATTTTATTTTAAAATCTTTTTTAAAGTGCATAATATTTCAGATGTGTTTAATGTCGCCTCTCTACTCTAGAGTACTCACAGTACATTTCACAATTAACTTCTGTTAATTTAACCTGTCGTGCGTCCTTTAAACACTGCCTATTATAACGGCTCATGGAGTGACTGCAAACAATGGGGATAATTGCAAATAGTTCCATCGGACGTCATATTGCTATTGACCTAGAAAAAATTAGTTCATGAATAATTCTTTTTTTCAAATTGCTTTCTACAACAAGTGCTCTTGAGATGGTTTTCCTTTTTTTGTTCTTAAAGAGGTGAAGTAATCTTAGCTGTGAAGTCAGGCAGGTCTTGTTATTCTTAGTCTTTTTGAGGTTACCTAAGTACATATTTTTGGAAAAAAGCGGCTATAAAATTGGCATCATTCTAATATTGTTAGTAAGACTGCATGACGCTACATGTTTGTAGGTTCAAAATCTTGAAGTCTTGGAAGTGAATATCGAAAAACGTAGTAAAAAAATCAAATCATCTTCACGCTGTATCCTGCACACATCAGGGTAAGCAGAGGGAACCTAGTGGTAAGACACTCCGTTGCCCACTTTCTGCCGTATTCTGGAGACATTGCATGTTGAGTGGCAGATCTCAACGCCGCGCTTTGCCTCGACACCAGAGCGAACCCACAACAGTCAATAAAAACATAAGTAACTATTATTATTACTAATATCACTATTAACATATAAAGTACAAAACAAATGAATCTAATAAATGATCTGTAGCTAAACACAACATCAATCAAGAGTAATAAAACAAAATTTATTTATATATTATAATACAATTAAATGCAAACCCATCTATGGCTAACATAGCAAAATGTAGGAGAAACTAAAAGTAATTTTCACCGACATATGTTTATATAACTGGCAACATTAGTGTTAACAGGTTGATGCATAGCGTAAGTTATCGTAAATAGAAACCGGGCCTTTTAAAAGCCTGTTTTTGAAGCCGAACCATATTAGACTTGGAATCTATTAAGACAATGCTGTCTACTATGTTTTCCATATATACTTATTTACACGGTTCTAACTTTTAAGGACATGTTAAAATAACGCTTTAGAAATTATTTAAACGTATTTGTATACGATTGGAAACCCTGTATCCCGCATATAGCAGTGGGTAGTAGGCTAAGTAGTGGCCTAGTGTTCGGACTCAGGGTTCTCTACTTTCTGCTCAATATTCGGGACATTACTTGTTGAGTGGCGGAACTCGACACCGCACTTTATCTTGTTACCAGAGCGACGAAATAAAAATAATTAATTATTTAAATCGAACACATAACTGTGCCGCTGCAAGACGGCCTTTAGCTTAATTATTTCATATTTTTATTTACATAATAAACTATAAAAAGTAAATCAAAAAGAAGAAAAAGTATTTTCATTTAAAACTACAACAACTGCATTACAAAAAAAGGTTATAAAATCATCATTTCAAAGCGAAGAAGTAAGACATCTAGCGTGTTATTATATTCAGACAGTAAAACAATACATTTTGTACGTGTAATTGCGATGGTGATAACAAAGATTTTACGATTCATTCCATCGCTTAAACTGTGTACTGTGTAGGTAAACGTTGTGTTAGATAAAATATGAAAATTATTAGATATTCTGAGGCCAGTCGTGGCGCAGTGGCACAAAGTGTGACTGTAAAAACGACTGGTTGTGGGTTCGATCCCCACTCGAGGAGATGAAATATTTACTTAAATTTATATTTCCATTTCCTCGCACTGGTGTCGAGGCAAAAGCGCGGCGTTGAGTTGTGCCACTCAACACGCAAAGCCTCCAGAATTCAGCAGAAAGTGGGGAACGGAGTGTCTTAACACTAGGTTCCCTCTGCCTACCCTGCTGTGTGCGGGATACAGCGTGAAGCTCATTATGATAAGATATCCTGTCAAATAATACATTTTATTAGACGTTGTACGTACAGTTGATAATTAATTAATAATGAAATCAGAAGTGATTCTGTTTCAGAAGTTGTTCTGGGTAGTATGGGATTTGAACCGATCTTTAAAGCTCGTCATTCAGATGAAGAACGAAATGAATGAACGAATGAACAACGCAAAAAAATCAAAACATCATTCTGGAACAAGAAAAACCAAAAAGTTACTAAAACAATTGGCTAAATAAATATTACTTAACGAATAACCAGAAATATTCCCGCTATTTACAATATTATTAACGGTTAACTGATTTAACTTTCAGTTAGCCTCTTTCTATTTTTAGTAAAAGGGAAAGTGTTAAAATTACCATATTCCGGCAAAAATTGGCTAATTCTAAATTTTATCGTAAAAAGGTAAAGTTGTTTGTACAAGGTAATCCCCAGAGCATTTGATCCCATCTTATTGAAATTTGGCATTGATACAGCTTCTGATACCGAAGTGGGCTTCCTTTGTCCAGACAAAGCTCTCTCTGTAGAATAAAAGAATTTAAAAGACGTTGTCAACAAAACTTTTATAGCTTTACAGGTCGAGGGACCCACTGTTAAGACAGTGGCAAAACTTAACGCCGGCTTTTAGCAGGCTTTCAGAGCGAGAAAATGAAAATTAATTAATTCACCCAAAAGAGGAAATAAACCCATAAAAAATATCAAAAATTAACTTATTGATATTTGTAATAATAACTCTTTGATTTATAGCTTTAACTGGTGTATTAATAAAATATATTAAATGGAATTAAATTATACAATTGGTATTATTAATTTTATTAATTCCAATTATATATATATATATNATATATATATATATATTTTAGCTAAAAACATTACGTACTCAATGTAGTTATTCCATTCAAAAAATAAAGTTACAATTGAACATTTTAAATTTAAAACGACCACAGCAATTATTAATGCAAATAATTAGGTACTAGTTCTATCAGAATTTTATCGAAATTACAAATGAATGACTATAACTGTGACGTCATTATCCCATATGTGGACTGTAAGACAAACACACTTTGGAAGCATGTGCAGTATAAAAAATAAAGAACGATCCTCGAACGTTGCTCTGAGCGCTACAGGAATACTAATTTTAGATTATCTATTAACTTATCTGGGAGTAGCGCTCTCTTATTTACTAACTGTAATTAGTTACTTTAATTACACAAAGATAAATTTAGAGTATCTATTTTTTTTTCTATTTTAAGAGATCTTGCGGATAATATAAGTAGATATTGTGGAGGGTGGTCGTGGCGCAGGGGCAAAGTTTGTGACTGTAAACGGAACTGGTTGTGGGTTCATTCTCCACTCGAGAAAATGAAATATTTATTTAAATTTATATTTTCTTTTCTTTGCTCTGGTGTCGAGGCAAAGCGCGGTGTTATGTTCCGCCGCTCCACACTCAATGTCTCCATTCACACTAATTCGGCGGAAAATGTGGAACGGACTGTCTTAACACTAGGTTCCCTCTGCCTACCCTGCTATGTGAGGGATACAGCGTGAAGCTGATTTATATTGTACATACGTGTAGCGTAACTTTAATAAACTGCGACGATTCATAATAATAGATTCTAAGTTTTACTTCAAAAATGTTAACTCATTCTAATTACTAGCAATAATACATTTTTGAACACGAAATCTGTGGAGTTAAAACGACATCCTATCAATCATTTAGATCTTAATATAAACAGGTTGTTTTTTCCTACTTCATATACATATAAGCAGTTTTACGGTATATCGCGTCTTGATATTATGCGCTTTCATTTTAACCAGACCATGACAAGCACGATTATGGTCAACACCAACATTTATCTCCTTGAGATAGGAACTTATATTTTTTAGCTTCACGTTTTATACCTAGAGTTGAAAAACTTTGGCGCTGGTACTCGCACTCGGGAGGATGAAGTATGTATTATTTTCATTTTATCGCTTTGGTGAAAATGCAAAGCGCGGCGTTGAGTTCCGCCACTCGACATGCAATGCCTGGAGAATTCGGTGGAAACTGGTGAATAAAATGTTTCAATACTATGTTCCCCCAGGTCTGCCTATGCAAGGTATAAAGGAAATTAAAAGAGTAAGTAATTATTCCCCCGAGTAGCGATCGAACCCACAACAATGGCATTTACAGTTAGATGCTGCACTACAACGCTACGATGGCTTCCATTTATGGAGTACCATGTACCTCATTAAATGAATAATAAAAAATAAAATTAAATTAGCTTCACGCTGTATCCCGCACACAGCAGGGTAGGCAGAGGGAACCTAGTGTTAAGACACTCCGTTCCCCACTTTCTGCCGAATTCTGGAGGCATTGCGTGTTGAGTGGCAGAACTCAACGCCGCGCTTAACCTCGACACCAGAGCGAAGAAATGGAAATATAAATTTAAGTAAATATTTCATCTCCTCGAGTGGGGATCGAACCCACAACCAGTCGGTTTTGCAGTCACACCTCGTGCCGCTGCGCCACGACCGGCCTCAGAATGAATAATGAGTTGCAAAATAAATTTAAAAAAAGAATAAAAAACACAATTTTGTTGATTTAAACTATTATTGTTTTTTTTTATTTTTTTTATAAAAGCGTGATTTCTTAGTTTTTTTAACTATTATTTGTTATACGTTGTAGTTCCCGTTGAAATTGGTACGGAACCCTCGATGGGCCCCACCCTTACTTGAACGGTTTTTTCATATAAATGCATTGTCATCGGTCCTTGATAAATATGCAAAATTTCAAATTAATCCGACGTTTCAAACTCGGTCAAAACGGTGTTCCTTATGTTACAAACATACCTACATAGATAGATACGACCTATAATAAAAGCGTGTTATAAATATACTTTAGTTCTTTATCAATATTTGAAGATGGGTCTTCAAAATATTCTAAGCATTTATCAAAATATTTATAATATGTATTATATATAAAAATAATACAGGATAACATTTTTTTGTTACGTAATAAAGTAGTAAAAAGGCAAGAAAATTATTTCTTCTTGTAATCGCCACAAGTTTATAAATTTGCTGATACTTCAACTTCAAAAACTTTAAATATCTAGTTAAACCAGTTATATATTATATTTCCCTCCTTATGCCACCTCATTGAGTCAAACAGTCAACACTGAAAGTTCCTTAGTTCTAAATAGAATCTGTCTCATCTCGGTGTCTCTAAGAGATTATCTACAACAGCATCCAGACTGACTTGTGAAATCGCTTTAGGTACTTAGGGTTTAGAGATTTTGAATAACAATTTTAGGCGATTATTTTCTGAAAATCATATTTAATTCACTTTTAGATGTAATAATTTTATAAAATAACAAAACTTGCCGTTCTGTTTATACTTAATATTGTATATTGGCGGAAGATGTTAGTTAAAACGCAAATATTATAGATTATTATAATGATTATTTCAAATGGAAATCGAACTCACAACCATCGCATGTCACAGTCACGTGTTTCTAACTGTGCCACGATAACATCGACCACTACTAACCTTATACTAATGTAGTTATTAGAGCGATGAGCACTTATTCTATTGTATCGATATAAAAAAATATCAAGACATTTCTTGTTAAATAATAAATATATCAAATAGATTCTAATTATCACGATTTTTAAGTAAATCTACAGTATCCATACTAATTATTAAATTATAAAGTTAAAGAGTTTGTTAGGTTGAACGAGCTAATCTCAGGAACTACTCACTTATGTCATATCTTAGCTTAGCTTCTTTCATCCAATCACGTGAGCGAAGTCACAAGAAAAACTTAGTGCAAAACATAAAGTCTATTAGCATAACTGAAGTTCTCGGAAATTGTCTAACTTCAAAACAATTTAATATTGACACAGAAGCAACCTTTTCGATACTATGATAACAATTTGAGATACGCGTGGGTTCACTTCCTTAGGATAGGTAGGTTTATGCAAAAGATATATGATATAAAGCCGAAATATGTTTTTATATAATCGAAAATAATAATACATTCAATAGTATCATCAATTATATATTGATAGTAGAGGCGCAGTGGCACAATGTCTGTTGTCAGTTGTAAGATAGGTTGCTATTCATTTTTTTTCGATCTTAAGGTTATTGCTGTTAGCCCTATTGGCTTTTACAGCGACACCGGTGGGGAGGGAATAGGGTTCTCTGTCCCTGAAGAAAAGTAAGCACTATGGGCTGCCTGTGAGGAATCCTATTCGGGGAAATGAATTAATTTTATATCCATGCTCTGATAACAAGACAAAGAACGGCGAAGGGGACTGTTTTAACACTTCCCCTTTCAGGTTCCCTCAACCTACCCTATTGTTAACGAAATACAAAGTAAAGTCAAAAAAATATAGCAACATTTTCTTTAAATGTTGCTATATTTTTTATAAGGCCGGTCGTGGCGCAGCGGCACGAGGTGTGACTGCAAAACCGACTGGTTGTGGGTTCGATCCCCACTCGAGGAGATGAAATATTTACTTAAATTTATATTTCCATTTCTTCGCTCTGGTGTCGAGGTTAAGCGCGGCGTTGAGTTCTGCCACTCAACACGCAATGCCTCCAGAATTCGGCAGAAAGTGGGGAACGGAGTGTCTTAACACTGGGTTCTCTCTGCCTACCCTGCTGTGTGCGGGATACAGCGTGAAGCTAATTTATTTATTTTTTTTTTTTATTTTCTTTAAATAATTATTATTCGACATAATATTAATTAAAATAATAAATTATCAGTTTAATATTGCATATGACCTATAATGAATTTTCCATTGTCTTTAAAGTAGGACAAGTGCAATAAAAGAGTCAAGAATGAAATAACGACGCGCGGTTACTTTGAAAGCGTAAAGCTTTTTCATAACATCTATTAGAAAGTGGCCTGGCCGTAACAGGTGAAGGACTAATTGGTAACATCACACGTGTCTTTGAAATATATTTAAATAATAAATAAAATAAATAATAAAAATATTTTGAAGAAATAATTCAAAATCTTTTTGCGAAGTAGCTAAATTAGCTTCACATTGTATCTCGTTCCAAACTTTCCGTCGAATTATGGAGGAACGTTGCGTGTTAAGTGGCGGAACTTAACGCCGCAATTTATAGCGCTGCCTGCATGAAATGAAAATCTTAAGTATTTCATTTTCTCCAGTGGGAATCGAATAGTTGACAGTCGCACGCATATGTCCCTGCGCCACTACCCCACTGGCCTCTTTACTACTGATGTAGTAGAAGTAGATGTTCTTATAATTTAAAAATTTTAGTTATTAGAATATGTATTTTCAAATTTCTAGTATTTTTCAAATTATCACTTTATCTCACTCTTTAAGTCTTTTAACGTGAATATTTTCACTGAATTATGGATAAATAAGCACATCTGTTGCATATAAATCGTTAAGCGACAATTATGTTGTCTCCGCTTATTTAAAATGTTAATCTATTGCATGGACTGGGGCAGAGAATCATCTATTTTTTTAATATCACGCTGTATCCCACACACAGCAGGATATCAGAGGGAACCTAGTGTTATGACACTACATTCCCCATTTTTCGCCGAATTCTGGAGGCATTGCGTGTTGAGTGGCAGAATTCAACGCCGCGCTTTGCCTCTACCTCAGAGCGAAGTAAATATCTCATTTTCCCGAGTGGGTATCAAATCCACAACCCATCATATTGACAGTCAATCTTTGTGCCTCTGCGCCACAACAGGCCTCATCATCTATATTGTGAATATAAACCCCAAGACGGATTGAAATCCACAACCTACAACGCTTTTTTATAGTATAAACACGATTTAAACAATTTTATGTTTCGCCTTCGTCGGGTATTCTACACAAGCATTCATTTGTTATGCCTCAGTGGACACTCGCGAGTCGCGATACAATGACTTATCTGTTCTATATCTTAGTCGTAAATCAGTTGAGGGCCGTTTAAACTATTCCACTTGGTTTTCTTTTAAGTTTTCTTGGAAACAAACACGAAATTATATAGTAGATATTCTATTAAATTGTAGATAAGTATGTAGAAAACTTAAATTATAATATTTAAGTATAATGATATAAATAAGTAGAAATGAAGTTAAACTAAAGCGAAGTTGTTAATATTTTTAGGTGTATAGTAGTTGCCTTACTCATGAACTAAATTTGGTGAAAAGTGACGAATGAAAGAATGAATCATGTTTTTGAAACAACGTGTTATTTTAAACTAATGTTATATGAAATTTTTACTTATAGTATCTATATTTAGTGACTACTTTGAATTAAAGAAGAGGAAAAATATAGTGTTTTATCACTATGCATCAAGAATTAAAGGTAAAAGCTGTTTAATATTCATAATGATTCTAATAAATAATATAATAAAGGATAAACACTCACCTTTACCTGGTTAGATAATAGTAACTTGTCTACTAAAGGTCAATAAGTCATTTTATTAATATATTCATTTATGTATATATATTATATGAATATAGATATGATTTCATCAACAACTTTATATATGTTCTTTATATTTATCATATATTTTCTTTCTTTAATAAGTATTACAAATATCTAGTTTTTAATGTTTTAGGTAAAAAAAGATAATAGCATGACATCATTGCAATTTAAATTTAATGATAATATGGCAGCCATAACTATCATTATTTAACATATTTATTGTAATTGTAGTACATAAATTCAGGTTTTACTATCAAAAAAATTGTTTAAAAGTAAAATTTAAATAAAAACTATGTTACACAGATAGTAATAATTTTTAAAAAACATTATAACTTATTTAGTAATTGAATTTGATTGCAGTAAAGTAAATAGCTGAAATTTTTATTTTATAATGTAATTGTAAAATATAATAACCATTTTATATACAAATAAACCTTGAAGTTTTATAATAATTTTTAAAAACAATAATATGAGTACTTTTTATTTCTACAGAAATGTTTTCGATGCATCTTAATAGGTATATTAAATAAAAATAAAAAATATTGACTATGGAAGGATTAAGTGTTGACAAAATGAAGATTATTATTCAAAAGCTGTTTCCTCAAGTTAAAATATTAAATCTTATAATTTAAATATCCAAACCTACTTGTATTTAACATGTTAAAGTAAAGTAAAAATTCACTTTACATACAAAAGAGCAATTAAAACGTAATCATATCAAACAATCTACCATAAACTCATACCATATTAAGACATACAGTTATGTATGAGAAAGTAATTTTAACTTAGCCACTATAAGCATCTAACTGGAAAAATATATAAAAAAATGTGAATTCTCGTTACCATTGATCCAATCTACAGCTTCTAGATATCTAATTGGCCAGAACTGATGATTTATTGAAGAAAATATATTAAAGTTTGTTTTTACTTCATCGTTACTTTCTTATAATCATGCTTCAAGTAGTTTACCTATATTATTCAGGCCGCAACTTTGAAAGTATTATATAGTCAAAGAGACATATTTAATAGGAAAAAGGAACACGAAACAGGATAAAAGGGGGTAAATATCGATTGTACTCACCACAACAAGACAGCCGGCTTACAACCAAACGTATTTCGGCTACTGCACCATGTTTTTAACACGTAATTGTTAACTGATACCACTAAAATCACTGCACTTTAACTGGCGTTGAGTAAAATTCCGTTTTTTACTGTATTTCTGTCACAATATTGGAAAAAACACTGTAATTTGTACGATAAATGTATTGAAAGTAACGACACAAGCCACTACTAATGCAAGCGGTAACAGACTGTCAGAATTCAATGAACAAATTGTACGAATGTCCATAGACTCGCTTTGTTCATACTTCGTATTGACTATACTGCTTGGGGGTAACCGACTAAATTAAAATACACTTAAGTAACGTAAAAGTCTTCTGATGTTGTGTATATTTAAAATGGTCGCATAATAACAGCGCTATCTATGGTTAGGAAATGGTATTACTTGGTTATTATCTTACTACATTATACTTTTAGAATAGTTCGCTTACTAACAGCGCCATCTATGGTCAATAAATATAATTGCTACTAAGTAACTGACCTGTTAGTATAGACATCTGTTGGCAAGATATACGATAATGTTAACTACAATGAATTTGTTACTACTATAGTAACAAATTCATTGTAGTTAACAAAACTTAAAATAGATGGCATTTTAAAAAAATACATATTTTTTTATTTGTAACAAAACATAAGTATGATCTAATATATAGAATTTGATGCTTATGAAATGATTTAGATAATAAATAATAAAATAGAATTGGCATAAATGAAATTTAAAGTCGGTATTAGACTGTAAACGCGACAGGTTGTGGATTCGATTTTTACTGGTAACATGCAATATCTTGAGAATTCGGCGAAAAGCTGGGGAAGGTAGGGCTTTAATAGAAATGGAGTGTCTTGACACTAGGTTACCTAGTTCCCTATGACTACGTACGGGGTACAGTGTGAAGCTAAAAGAAATATAAAAAACAATACATAACAAGACAAATCGCGGTAATAGAACGACGAGCGAAAGAACATAACAAGACAAACACAAACAAGACAAATCGCAGCGTTGAGTCCGCCATTCATTACACAATGTTTCATAAATAGGGGGAAAAGTGGGGAACGAAGTTTCTTAATACTATAGTCCTTCTACCCACAGTGCTATATGTAGGAGACAATATGTACTTAGTTGAAAAAAAATAAACAAAAGGTTAATTAATAAAACACTCAAGAACTTAGGATCCGCCAATAAACACTCTATGTGTCGAAATTGGACAGAAGGTAGAGAATGTAATATCTAAAGGTCAATCGGTAGGTTTGTCTATAATGCTGTTATAATTTTAAGAATATGACAAAATTCCATCGATGGCTGCCTGGTTTTTTTTTAAATTCAAATTTAAAAAACATGTCTTAGCTATATCGTTTATTAGTGGAAAAATGCACTTTTTGAAATATTGCAGGCGACACAATTAAAGGTTTAATTGTGTATGTAATTTTTATAAGAAATTTTGGATACACCTAGATAAGTTAATATTTTACAAATAATTGCAACAAAAAAAAATATGAATTAGGAAATTGTAAATCTATACTATTAATATAATAAAGCGGGAGAGTTTGTTTGTTTAAACGCTAAGATATTTGGATCTACTGGTCCGATTTACTTATATTTGGTTTTGTATGAAAGCTACTTTCTTCTGAGTGGAGTGCTATAGGCTTATATAATATTATGGTGTAAGTCTTAGTTACCCTTAAATAACGAACTAACAACAATAATGAACGCCATCGAATTGCTTTAAGCGCGTGGGCTGCAAAAATATATGTCAGTAAATTGTATGGAAGAAATGTTCTATTTTATTAGTTAAAAAAAAGTCCGCGATACAGTATATCAATCTCTTATAAATAAGTCACAATAAGGAATTTTGTGATATTTCAACGTTTTTTATTTGATAAAGATATTCCATCATCAAGGAAATTTTATGAAGACATGCTTTGGCTTTTGTAGCATGTAATTTGATATTACATTACGTATACTTTTTGAGAAAATATAAATTTAAAATAATTCAAGGCTCCGTTTACGGGCGCGTTTAATTTTGATTATATTATGGTAAATGCAACATAATAAAAGAATTTTAAGTGGTATGCGGGCGAAGCCGCGAGTGGGCTGCTAGTAAATAATATAGACTAAATTGAAGGTGAGGACTGTAACGGCGACTGGTTGTGGGTTGAATCTCGCGCGAGGATATGAAATATTTATTTAAGTTTATATTTTCATTTCTTTGCTCTGGTGTAGGAAATGCGCGGCGGTGAGTTCCGCCACTCAACGAAAAGCCTCTAAATTTCGGCGAAAAATAGGGAACGGAGTGTCTTAACACTAGGTTTCCTCTGCCTACGCTGCTCTGTGGAGCTGCAAAAAAAATTTAAAAATAATGTTGTTAATATCTTTCTTTTAAATTAGTATTTTTTTAAATACAGCAATTATTTCTTATCAGAGCTCTTAGCTTGACCTACCTCTAATCTTAGACGAGCTTTTCATGTTTTAGATAAAGGAAAGCGTAAATTAAATCGTAAAATACAATTTGCAAGCTGACACAAAAATATAAAAAACTGCCCGATACTTGTTCAAAGTTTTGTCACAGTAAAGTGCTAATAAATCTATTGGGCCGTAACCTTTGGTTATCTGTCGGTTCCCATAGAGGAAAAAAGATGAGCTTTTTTGTTTTTTCTTTAAGTTTAAAGTTTTAAAAAAACCTCGACTTGGAAATGAACGGTTTCGTTCACTTCCGCTAGGATTGACCGCTGGCGACGGGAGCATTAGGGCGCATATAGAGCAAAGAAATATGTAGAATTGTACTTGTGTACATATCATGCATATTTAATGTAATTAAAAAAATACAACTTTATACATGTATTAAACGCCTGTACTACCTTGCTTAAGAAGTTTTATGAATGGATAAAAAAAGTTGCAAATTAAACCCTCTAACGTTAATTTATATTAACGTGGTAAAATTTCTAAACATTGAAAAAATATATAACTTAAGAAATAACTTTTAATATATAATTAGAATGTCTACCAGATTCCAACTATGTATGATTTTAAAATTTTAATCTAAATTAAACTTACATGTACCTACATATATTAAAACTAAAATGATTGATTGAAAGTTTTGCTTAAAAAAGAAAAACAATATTCTCGCTTTCTTGGTTCGCTCTAACAACATAATATTATATATAAACATATATAAAAAAAATTAAAAAAAAAACAAAATTTTAAAGATTTCTCACCAAACCTTCTCCACGAATCCTTTAGTCGCGGTGTGAAGAATGTTATTAAGTGGGTGAGTAGAGGAAAAAACAAAATCTCTATCTATCGGGTTAGACGTGATAATTAGTGGATATGGAGATGGCTGGTGCAGCGTCACTGAACGCATTCTTATACCGATATTAAAACACTACCACTCAATTCATGTTATCTTTCTGTTTGTTGAAACTATGTAATATTTGGTCTTTTTAGGGTTCCGTATCTTTTAAGGAAAAAGGGATTCATAAGATCATTTTGTTGTCCGTCTGTCTGTCTCTAAAAAAAGTAGTTAAAAAAGACATGTTCATTTACTTACTTCTATATCAATAAAACAATTTTTTTATAATTTAAAATGTGTGAATATTTTTATTACTAGGCCTTACTTACTTACTTACTATACTTTATTACGCGGCCGGTCGTGGCGCAGCGGCACGAAGTGTGACTACAAAACCGACTGGTTGTGGGTTCGATCCCCACTTGAAGAGATGAAATATTTACTTAAATTTATATTTCCATTTCTTCGCTCTGGTGTCGAGGTTAAGCGCGGCGTTGAGTTCTGCCACTCAACACGCAATGCCTCCAGAATTCGGCAGAAAGTGGGGAACGGAGTGTCTTAACACTAGGTTCCCTCTGCCTACCCTGCTGTGTGCGGGATACAGCGTGAAGCTAATTTAATTTCATTTTTTTAATTTTTATTACTATCACGCTGTATCCCGCGTATAGCAGAGTAGGCAGAAGGAATCTAGGAACTTAGTTAAGATGATCCGTTTTCATTTTGAGAAGGGAATAATTAGATTTTCTCTGCTTACCGAGCTACGCACGGAATTAAACGTAAAACTAAAAAAAAAGATTAATTAAATAAAATTTTTCCATAGGTTACTGGAAAGCAATGTTTCAAATATTTATTTTTCATTTGAAAAATAAAATATAAATGAAAAGATTATAAAATATTGTTTAAATTATTAATCCAAAGAGCTATAATGAGTTTATATCAAACTCTACAAAATCATCAAAGTAAAATAATCGTAGACAGAAATCTTAACCGTAAGTTGTCTATCTTAATTGATATTACCTCATATCGTATGACATAAACGTTCGAAATACCTTCATTAAGTATAAGTATTTCTTTTAAGTTTTATATTACTATAGTTTACTAGTTCTTTTGTTACTAATATACAGTACTATTCTATATTTAGTCTTACCTTTTCGTTTCTATTATAAAATTTTTAAATATACACGCCTTGGCGCAGGTGTACATGTGACTGTAAACGCGACAGGTTGTGGGTTCTAGTAAAAATATTATATTTTAAAAAAAAATTATATTTCTATAAGTAGTAGCTAGTTACCTAGTAGTTTTGTATCTAACATACAGTACCTACCTATACTGTATTCAGTTTTACCTTTCAGTTAAATATATAATTTTTAATTATACACATGATTATGACTTTTCTATATGAAACAAAATCAATATATATATAAAAAAACCATAAAAGATTTCTTTTGAATATATTTTCTAATTATGTAAATCTTGCTCAATTTATTTGATATGAGAAATTTACTTAATAAAAAGTGTCAAACGTCAAATCTACGCAACCTCTACAAATAAAAACTCTTGTAACTAAATAGCATTACGGGCCCACACCAAATGTTTGTACATATTGCAATTGTGTTCCATTAAATAGAAAAAAAACGGGACGTTACGCAGCGTTGGATTTCAATACTCAATTCATAACATCTATAAACGTTGGGCGGAGTGCGGAGAAGGGAGTGTCATAACACTAAACCGCCACTCAACACGCAATGCTCCCAGAATTCGGTGGAAGATGGGGAACGGAGTGTTTTAATACTTGGTTCCCTTTGCCTAACAGTTCTGCCTTCCTGCTGTGTGCAGGACTGTTGGGTGCAACGCTGATTCAGTATAGCAAGGTGTTGAACAAATAGTTTACCACGTATCCCTCTTCAAACATACTTAACAAAATATATCTGATCGGTACATATCTTCATATACATTTAGACATTTAAAAATATTTTGATATTTCTCAATAAAAAAACTCATATAAGATGTGATATCATGAATAATAGTTACCGAGGGTGGAATTAATAAAACACACTATATTGATACGGCCGGTGTCGGATGCCGCTGTAGGGTTTCCAATAAAGCCTATTCGAATTTATTAGCTAACTCTTTGTATACTGTCATAGTCAAAACAAATTTGGGATAAAAAATTAAAAATGTGTAAGATTAAATTATCA
Organism: Heliconius hermathena; assembly: GCA_013403705.1. Lineage (NCBI taxonomy): Eukaryota > Metazoa > Arthropoda > Insecta > Lepidoptera > Nymphalidae > Heliconius > Heliconius hermathena. The sequence continues at coordinate 236,033 of JAAIXJ010001735.1, forward strand.
GTACAATATTTTATATTTTTATTGATTAAAAAAGAGATAGGAGAAGTTATAATTTGTTTTTGTTTGTTTTTCTATTAAAACAAGTCTAAACAAAATCATCTTCACGCTGTATCCCGCAAACAGCAGGGTAGGAATAAGAGGGGACCTCGTGTTAGGACACTTCGTTTCTCACTTTCCGCCGAATCCTGAACGCATTTTCTCGAGTGGAGATCGAACCCACAATCTGTCGCGTATAAATTCAAACGCTCGTGTAATTGCGCCACGACTGACCTCATTATCCAAGAAGCAGAAAACAAAAATTAAAGAAAACAAAAAAATCCATAACAATATAATATTTTCTTAAATCACTTTCGTGCCTATCTCCCTTTACCCGTAAACGATTCTGGGATGTTCGTTTTTGAAGAAAAAAGTATCGGGTAAGAAGATTCCAGCTGTGCGATATTTATGACTTTATATCGCATCATCTCCTTCACACTTATTATTTTTAATCCATCCGTCTCTTTTTCATCTATAGATTTTATTTCCCAAGAATTGTCATGAGATTTTAAATTTTTATACGCTACGGTTTACTCTTAAAATATATTGAATAGAATTAGAATTTGTCAACTTCTATAACCAAATGTTATAATTTAGATATAAATTATAATAATTGTGTGCTTTTTAAAATAGCTTAAAGCGTTTATTTAATTAGGCTTTTAAATAAATAACTTAACCTAACTTAGCTTCACGCTGTATTCCTAGTGGGGTAGGCAGAGAGAACGGAGCGCCATGCGCTACGGTCTCTACATATTCTTTCGCCTGGTCCACTGTCATCAACCTGTTCATACATGCTGCTCTGGGGGGTCCTCATACTTTTTACGTGACCTTTCTCCAGTATCTGTTTCTGATCTCTGTAAAGAGACTTTACAGCCGGCAGCAAGGGTCCGCTCACATTGTACCGGAATAGTATCTTCCATAATTTCGCTCTCAAAAGTCTGTCAAACAGCTTTTCCAAGTCCACAAAAGCGCAGAAAACATTTTGGTTTATCTCGTACATAGCAGGGTAGATAGTGGAAACTAATGTTAAGACATTTCGTTCTCCATTTTCCGCCGAAATCTCGAAGCATTGCGTGCTGAGTGGCGGAACTCGACCCCGCGCTTTGCCCGATACCATAGCGAAGAAATAGAAATATAAATTTAAATAAATATTTCATTTCTTCGAGCAGGAATCGGACTCACAACCAGTCGCTTTTACAGTCACACCTTGTGCCCCCGCACCACGACCGGCCCCACTAAATTATATTTTCTCAAGTATATTCAATATACAGACACATTTTTTTACTCTTTTATTATAGTCTATAGAAGATAGAGTATCTAGTTCTTAGCACTTTAGTACTTTGACATTTAGAAAAACACAAAAAAAAATAACTGTCACTTAAGTACATCCTAAAAAACCAATTGATACGAAATTTATCTAAAAATTACCTTTAATGACTATAAAATAATTATACTCATAAAAAACAACAAGCAAATAACATGGAAGTATAGTAACATAATATGTACAAACTACTTAGTAAAACGATCTGAACACAGGTGGCGGACGCGATGGCGTGTACCAGGAATAAAAGTGGGCTTTAAATATAATTTGTATCGCGAATCAATTTATATTAGCATAGAGATATGTATGCGGTAATGCGAAATATACATTATTAATAATAGATGCGAGTGGTTAATAATGTATAATTAGCACATCGTAGCGTGTCTTTCGGTAAACGTGGTGGTTGTGGGTTAGGTTCCCACTTGGAAGAATTAATATATTTTATTTTTCCGCTCTTAGAACAAAGGTGGCGTTGTGTTTCGTCATTCACGCGCACATGACAGACAGTGTCGGGAATTCGAATGGAAAGCGGAGGACGGAGTACTAGACTATAGGTTGTCGGTAGATACCTATACTACTATATGCAGGGTACAGCGTAAAACTAAAGGAAGGGTGAGCTACAATCCTAAAATTGGTACCCACTAGGGTACCAATTTTAGGATTGTAGCTCAACGGAAAGAATAATTTGTAATAGTTGACAAATTTAAATTTGCTAGTGTATATATTCATTTTGTATTAAATAAACCATAAATATAAATTTCTAATGCTTTATATATAAAGTTTCCGTTCTTTCCTATTAAGGTTCTTTCATATTAATGTATGCGACACTTAAAAAGACTGCTTATCCATTTCTTACGTTACCATTAAACGCTGTTACATAAAAATCAATATCTATTTTAACTTCGTAACACAAGCTGTATTCTTCAGATTGGACCCCATAATCCAATCCCATAAAAACAAACATGAAAAAACTCTTCAATTAATGTCGTATCGTATCCCGTACAATAATGTGTTTATCTACAACTATCTCTTGGGACCGGTCCCGGTCCAGACTTATTAAGACGGCGTTACACGTAAATTTTATAAATATACATATATATATGATAATGAAATTATGCAGTACGTCTGTAGAAGTATAAATAATAAGTATATGATTCTCTGAAGTTGTTTTTTCTGTATGTATGATGTGTGTAAATATATTATTTCAATGTTTGTATCATGTGTTGAAATATTACGTAATACAGCAAAACAACCCTCGATGCAAAAACGCGGCGTTGAGTTCCGCAACTCAAAATGCAATGCCTCAAGAATTCAACGAAAATTGGGGAACAGAATATCTTAATGAGCCCACTGCGTACTCTACTGTGCTACACATGTGAAGTTAAAAAGAAAACATCTTCTATAATGTCAAGACGACATTTTTCCATAACTCGTAAATGTGTAGAAATAATAAAAAAATATATATCTCCAGTTAGATAAAGTGCGGCGTTAGTTTCCGGTATTCATTACAAAATGTCTCAAAATGAGTGAAAAGTGACTAGTGGGCATTTCAGATGTGATATTTCCAGCAAAGTGTTTTGTAATATAATATATTTATCATATACTATTATACATCAAAAGCTTAAAATTTTAAAAAATCTGGTTATATTTATAAAAGTATAAAGTATACTCGTGTAAGCTCACGACTACGAATTAGTATGCCACATTAAAATAATTTTTAAGTGACCAAAGAATTTATGTTAATGACGTTCAAAATATGAAATAGATCAGTTATCGTATAATGGAGAGGTCGTAGCACCTGTGCCTCTGGAACCATCCACCTCCATTTGGAACCTTTTTTCGTTTATCACCTTAAAAAGAGTAAAGATTTAGCTTTTATTTTTTTTACAATTTCACCCATCATCTGAATAATTGCGAGGAAGGTATAAAAGTGAAGGGACAATTCTCTTTCGACTATCTATCTATTTAAGATATTGTATATTAGGAATTAACAGGCCAGTCGTAGCGCAGGGGCACAACTGTAAATGCGAGTGCGATGGTTGTGGGTTAAATACCTACTCGGAGAATTGAAATATTTAATATTTTCATTTTCTTTCGCTTGAGGTAAAGTGCGCCATTGAGTTCCGCCACTCAACACAAAATGCCTACTAAATTCCTGCTGTGTGCGGGATACAACGTTAAGCTTAAAAATATATATATAGAGATAATTAAATAGAAATATATAAATAAAAAACGCTACGTTTTTTACTTATCAAGAAAGAAAATTTATAATTACTTATATTATATTAAACTAGCGGCTCGCCCACGGCTTCGCCCGCTTAAAATACATGATTACTGATTTAATAAGCACAATCGATTGACAACTATAATGACTTCTAATATGACTTTTTTTTACGACATTATCGTCAAAGAATTTTTGATTGTTTTAAATAAAAAAATACGACCATTGTTGATATTTGATATTTATAAAATATACATAAAGCTAATTATTTATTACACGTATATATTTTTGTAACTTTATGTTCTTTTTACCTATATAATATACTCTGTTAAATGTGCTGATGTCAGTGAATAATTTAATTTACTCATTCAGAAACAGCCTTAAATGTTAAATTATTGATTTGAAGGATTCATAATATTCTTTGTAAAATAACTGTAATAATTGCATATTAACTCCTGTACAGTTTTTAAATTAGTTACATATATTATATGAACGAACCAACCAAAAAATCTTTGTATTTACTTGATATTTCTTTCAAGATCGTTCTTTATCTCTGTGTTGAATTAATTACGACTTCTTTCAAATGACGATAACTTTTTTTTTAATGAACCGATTTTGATGAACTAAACTTTAGTAGTTAAGTTGAGTTAAAACAAAGCAATTGGTGAAATTTTCAAGTAAATCGGTTCAGTACTTTCAGAGAAAAATGCGGACAAAAATATGTCGACAGACAGACAGACAGACAGGAAATTCAAAAAAAATCTTTTTGCTTTCTATTATTCTTTTTAAGTGTCCCTCTATCCATTTCAGTCAAAATTACTAAATGGACAGACAAAATATTTTTACTGTCTTATTATATATAGAGATGGTAGAATTTGTTCTCATAGCCATAGCATTCAATAAGGTATAAATAAGGCAAGCCAAACCTACCATGTAGTATTATCGACTTAATTAAAAACTTCTTCAACGTATGAATAAAATCAAAATATGAAATGTTGTAATTCTAATATCTATATGTTACTTTTAAATTAATTTTACATATCCGGCAATTATGATTCAACTTTCATCGTCTTTCAATATAATGTATGATAAGTGGATGTTCTTACATTTTAATTATGAACTTGAATGTCGTCTTAATAATTTCTTAATATAAGGTATTTTTTTTAGTTTAATACACTTCCACTCCCCAATTTCCGAAATCTGGAGGCATTGCGACTTGATAGGCGGAGCTGAACGCCGCATTTACAGTCGGACGCTTATGTTGCTGCGCTACGACTGACTGTATATAATAATATATTTATACATTATATGTTGTATTACATTATAGATTATATAGGTGCATAAAAATACATATATTGAAAACTCGATTGTTCATCAACCTGATGAATTACATCTTAATGAGCCGAAAGGTAGAGAGAGTTGTGTACTAGTAAACCTTCGACATCATCAAGTTTACTCTGCCTATCTAAAAAAATGTCAATATAAAATATTATTCCACATGAGATTTATTATATTTGTTTTCATTCATTTCAAAGACACTTCCGTTTTCCCCATTTTCCGCCGAGCTTTGAGTGTCCTCCACCATTAAATGCACCGCTTTGCTTCTTTACTAAAACAAGGAAACAAGAATATTAAATATTTCTCAAGTGGGAATCGAACCCAAAACCTGTCGCGTTCGCTTATGCTCCTGCGCCACGACTGGCCTCCATTTCAACTTCATTACTCAGTATTGCGATACTTGTGAAGGTTGACTCTTTTCACCACACAGCCGATATCTATATACTCATATAAGTACTCAAATAATATAATACATTTTGGTAATTTACTTTAATAAGCTGTTCCTATGTTTTTCCGTAACAACGCAAAACTTAATACGAAGCATTCACACGGTTCTCATAGCACCAATTAGTATTGCTCAGCGTGTTTGCAGGTGCAATGATAATATTACATGATTAAATGCAAATACTAAAAGTATTTTATTATTCTAATATTTATTTAAATATTTATTATTAGGAACGGGTTGTTATTATATTTTGGTATGTAAAATTTGGTGATATTTAGTTAGATTAGGTATAGTAAGGGCCAGGTTCTGCCCTATTATCTCAAAAGATTTATTTAATTATTTCAAACCACTACTACTAGTCAAACCAGAAGCTAAAAGATAAGAGAGACAGAGTAATAAATTCACAAAAATAACAAATATGAAAATTAATAAAAGTACCAATCAATGATGGATTATTTATACTTATTAAGAAAACCTAACCTTTTTTAACATTTGTAAAAAAAGACTTTTATACTATATTTTAAAGCGCTTATATTTCTTGGTAGAACAAAGAATATTTTGATATTTTACAAAACGTATAAATATGAACGTAGGACTCGAACCTGTGCCTTTTGAAACCATATATTCAGGCTACGTCTTATGTCTTAGAATCATATATAGAAAACACAAAAAAAATCTAACTACAAATATAAATTTCTACTACACTACAAGATATTTGCTAAGAATGATTTTTTGGCATGACATTATGTTTTTAATTAAATATTTTTTAAGAAATGATACTTCTTATGGGGAATAAATTAATTAAAGTTCAGAAACAATATAATGTTGTAGTAGATTTTATACAGTATGCAGCTTAAGGAGGGACGAAGAACGAACTGGTCTATCGCGTAGTTCTCTATATCTTCGCATATTACGAAAAATCATAATGTTGCATATAATATTTAAAATATTTATGCCAGTCGTGGCGCAGGGGCACAAGCGTGTGACTAAATGCGACAGATTATAGGTTAGATTCCAACTCGAGGAAATGAAATACTTATTATTTTCATTTTCTCGCTCTGGTTACGAAACAAAAAGCGGCGTTAAGTTCCACCACTCAACACACATTACCTCCTGAATCCTGTGGAAAGTGGTGAACGAGAGTTTCTTAACACTAGGTTCCCAGTGTTTTTAACACTACTTACAACTCCCATTATTAATAATACGGACTTTTCTACACATTCATACATACCATTTCTCGATTGTATGCCTGTTGTACTTTCATTCCGCATTCTTATTCTTTTCTTTCATTCATCTCTCTCGTACTTTGCCAGGTGAGATGCCTGCTATCCCTATACCCTATGCTTTATTTCTTTTATTTATTATACGAGTACTTTGCTTCATTTAAATAACTTACTAAGCGCTATTTTCATTAATTAACATTTAAGTACATTTACCTCAAGATTTAACATTTTCTTATAATTTATCCTATTAACTATTTATTTAATTTTAATTATACACTTTCTTATTTCTATATTTTAAATCTTTTGTGATAATCGAGAATAATTTACATATTATCCTGATACCACATTTACGTTTTTTTAATCTATCATTAACAATTTAAGCCATTGACACAGAATATTCTACGAAACTATTTTTATTTTTGCTTTTAATTATTTGTTCAGGTTGTCTACATTAACATGTATATCTAGTTCACACTCTATATTGTTTCTTTTAATGGCAAATACTGGATTTTCGGTAATGAGATGGGGACACTTTCTGTAACATGTGGATCGCACATGCATGCTGGATTCTCCTTGAACCTTGATGTAAGTATTTGAGTAGTGTACTTGGTAGGTGTGAAGGGCCTGATAATTTTGTACATGTCTACCAAGTTAGAACAGAAGAGCTTTGTGACTGAAGAGGTCTCTCCTGCCTGGGGCAAGAGAATCCATTTGGGTTTTCCTCTTGACGAATGAAACCGGACAGCGATCGTAGTTGGGAGTCCGCTTTAGCTGCAAGGCCACTTCCTTTGCCAGCTGATCGGCTCGTTGTCCTCTATCCCTGCATGAGCTTTGATCTAGAATAAGGTGGCTTTCTTGTTCTGCTCGGAAATAGATTTATATTTTTACTGGTTTGTACTACTAGGGAATGGAGACAATTGGGGTTAGTGACCGTCTATAATGCCGCATTTGAATCATTGTAAATTCCAAAAGAATTTGCCTTATGCTTGAGGGCCCACCTTGTGGCTTTGCATATAGTCAGAAGCTTCGCCTGGTAGACAGCGCATTAAGGTGGCAGAGTAAGTTTGATTTTTGTTTTTTGGAAAAGGACAAGGCAAACGAGCGTTCGGGTCACCTGATGGTAAGTGACTACCGCCGCCCACGACCCCGTGTAACACCCGAGGAGCTATAGGTGCGTTGCCGGCCTTTAAGGTGGGTTGGTTGCCGGAACCCGGCATTACCTAATGCGAAACGCAGTGGCATAAAGCCACTACTTAACGCAGGTTTTAAATGCCGGGGGTGATAATGATCCAGTCGAATCTGCATGCATGCATGTTGCCATTGCTGGCGACATGACTCTACCACACGTACTTTAATCGCCTCTGATGATGCCATCAGTACCAGGATGATCCTATTCTGGGCCGGGATCACACGGCACAAAGCTTTGAACGAAGCTGCATTAAATAAAGTTCACCCTCTTTCGAACTCTTGGCGCCCATGCGCTAGCCGCATACAGAAGTATTGGTTATATTACTGCTGTGTACATTGTATAAATTATCTCTGAATAAGGCCCCAGCTCCCAGCGGCTCTGATAAGCTCACAGGTTTTTTGTATTTGCATCTTTGCATCGGCCCACCTGGCTACGTAATCGATTTAACGACTTTCAACTGCAAGTAATGGCCTGGGACTAAGCACTCTCTAGGAGGGACAAAACCTAAAGGAGATGGGATGGGTTGCTTTTATGCCATAGCCGCTTTCTATGACCGCCAAGGGGTTTCCGCCTTGTTAAGCGGCGTAAGTTTAAGGCAAGTCTTCAGTGAACTTTCTGACCCCTCAAAGCTTGGCGCTTGTGCAGTCAGTGCAAGGTCATCGGCATATAGAGAATGAAGAGTGTTTGGTGTTAGCAATTTGGTTAGTTAATGATCACATTAGAATAAATGTTAAATAAAGATGAAGCTTGAACACTTCCCTGTGGGCCATTTGTTTAACACCGTTACTTGCTCTTACTGCCGTTATGGTGGACTTGAAATCTTCTATTGCTTAGTATTTGGACGAAAGCTTGGTCGTTCGTCTGCGAAAGCCTGTGAGTATACTCCTTTTAATTTTAGTTCCTTCAACAGATGTGTGGAGTAGGTTCCATAGGATGGGTCCACCAATAGAACCTTGCATGCAACCTTTGCTTGTACTCTTACATCTACCTGCGTACCTCTCCAGGTAATTATAATCAGCTTACGGAGACATTTGGCGTACTCCTCCTAGACCAGCCACATACTTATCGCTGGCTTCCAGGCGCTGTGGAAGGCGCCCTCTATATTCAGTGACACAAAGTCACAATCATCTTTTGATTTAGCTTAAATTTAATGTGCTGGAAGAGGGTATAGAGGGCGCCTTCGGACGTCTAGTGCAACGCCATCCTATTCCAAAGGCACATCCTCTACTCTCTTTGTCGTCCTTCCTATTAGTCTTTACATCCACTCACTCTTTTATACACTCGCGAACGCGCGTCTTTTAAGGTATTTAACTAACTTTTACGATAAAATCCGTGTTTATTTTCGCTCGCCGACGCACGAAACGTTATTTCGACGGCCTCCAGAGACCCACCGGGTTCCCAGATTTTTTCTGCCTACCCTCCTATGAACGGAAAATATATGTTTAAAATATACCATAATGCATTTGTTAGCTACTGAATTTACTATAGTCTAAGCTTGACTTTTGAAAACTGCTGAGTCTTCATAAATGCCCATTTTTATAAGATATTAGACGGTAAATCACTTTTTTTTGACTACACCAGAATAATTGAAATATTTAGTGTAAATAAAATATATATAGACCCGACTAGGATTTGATTTAACTACCATATCTTTCAATCAGTCATGCGTCAACTGCGCCACGAAGGCGCTAAAATTCCCGCAATCTTTTTGCACGGACTCTCATAATTAACTTGAAGTTACATACTTCTCAACTATAGGTGTCCGTAACGTCGACTCGTACATACGGTTATTTGATTATATATGCACAAATGTCTTAATTAACATCGAAACGAGCATAATAATTCAGAAAAAATACACAGCCTCAGCTCCGGTCACAGGCTGTTTTTTGTCCTTCTCTTGCGTAATACGTTCACAGCATCCGTCCTTATTTGCACCAGACGAACTTGTAAATTGTTCTTTTTACTGTACGCCCGGGATTTAATAGCTTAAGAACATAAATCTTAATAAAAATTGCACCTTATTATGTAATAAATAAGGTTAAAATTTAAGTATACGGTTTGTGACATAAGATCTTTCGATTAACAGAAAGGATGATCAAGTTATCTCGCTCAGACAAAACAAAATACAGCACAAGTCCTTTGAGCTTTCGAGTTTAGTTGCTTTACCGCGATTGCTTTTTGTAGCCCCGTCCCTTTTCTTGGAGAATTTCATTCGTAACGAAAACCAGTCCTATATCGAAATCCGTTTAACGCCACCATATATTAAAAGAATATAGGCTTTATTCCTATGAAAATAGAAAATAAAATTGTATTTAATGTGATAAAGAACTTATGTGATAGAAAATACTTTCGTTAAGATGTTATTGTCACGTTCTATCGATGCGAGATGCAAGTTTTCTGTTTTTATTGTGAGTGCATTAAGACATACTAACATTGCTCCGTGGCTTAGTTTTGGATGGATCATGCATGATTCATACAGCTTTCGCGAATGATGTGGTTTTACGCGAGACGTTTCAGTTGAGATACAGACTACTGTATGGAATGAAACATGTGAACTTGTAACTTGGCTTTCTAGTTTGTTATTCAAATATACTTTTGTACTTTGAAATAGTCGTATAATGTCTAGTTAGAGATATGTTTTTAAAAATAACTTACGGTCTAGTATTGGAAACAATGGGTATGTTACCATTGGATTATTTCATCTTGAAGTGGTTGGTAGTTGCAGGTTCAAATGCTACTGAAAGGTTTTTGTTTATAATTAGTGTTTTTTTATATGGCGTTGTAGGATAATATATACATACATCATATCCTGTTGATTCGACATTTCCAAGGGTTGGTGACTAAATTGGAGAATAACGTGATAAATAAATTATTTATCACCTTGCTATACATACGCCAATCTTTTTAAATATACCTATTATATTTATATAATGTATATTTTTATTTAATCTGTACTTTCCTATATCAATCATTGAACTTTTAAATTGTGTTAATAAAAAATATTTTTTTACGATAAAATTAGAGCCACCAGGTTGCCCTTCTTTTATAAATAATCTTTGTTTTTTTTAGCTTCAAGCTGTAATTGAGATAAAGCAGGACAGGCAAAGAAGAGCAATAGTGTGATTTTTTTAAGTTGCTTCGTTCTCGACATTCCGACACATTTCCACTGGGTGGAAATCGAACTTACAACCGTCGTGCTTACAGTCCGCTGTGCCACTACACCAGGATAACTTAAAATATAAGTAATCCCTAAATATCATTTTATATACTAGCTAGAACCATCAATTCCTAAGAAAAAAAATATTTCAATAAAAATTACACAAACTTTGAACACTAAAATTAACACAACTTCATTTTATTCCTCCCAAAGACTAGTATATTGCTTAAGTTGTCAGATCTGTCATATTTTTGAATATGTTAATAGTATCCACGTACTCAGCCGCGAACACGCTCCGTTGAGTATTTACTCAGTGCTTAACAAATAGATAATTATCGTGTCCACGATTTACTTAGTGCATTTTTGATGCTGCATATCGAGATTAGGGATGTGGATGTGGGATATCATTTGAATGAGGCTTAAAAGAGAAATAATTTTTAAAATGCTTATGATACATATGGAAAATGTGATTTAAATAGTTTCTAGGAGATTTTAGGTTTTTTTAAGGTTTAAAAAAAAACCTAAAATCTCCTAGAAACTAAAACAGAACCCTTATAGGATCACTTCGTTCGTCGTTTGTCAAGATTATTTATCTCGAGATCGTGTGGTATTAAGCCGAAATTAATATCAAATATTCAGGCCTATAGTTTGTTAAATAAGCTGTTAAATCAACACAATCAAAAGATACGCATAATAGTATTTATACATAGTTTTTAATGCATTTTGTATGAAATTCGGCTCGTAATCAAGACCTACCATTTATGAAATTTTCCACGAAGTAAAAACTAATAATACCTATAAATAAAGGAAAAATCTGTAAACTGATAAATAATTTATAAAAAAAATCATGAAAATCAGAATGTTGATGATGCAGAACAAAATATGAGGAAAAAGCTATTTATTTATTATAAGTTAAATTTGCACGTAAAAATTCCAAGTAACATATATTTTAATTGATACTGTATTTTTATACATGACTCAACCTTACTCTTTTAGGGAATATGAAATGGTTTTATATCTCCTTTTTACCGCAATGTATGACATTAAATTTATAATTAAGTTATACTAGTTCTTATCTTAGTTGATGGAATACCCAATGAAGAGATATCCAAAATGGTAGGTACAAGCGAGGATGTCACGGTGAGAATGAGGAAGGATCTGCTCAGGTGATTTGGACACGTCGAACGAATGAGTGATGAATCAATGGCAAAAAAGATTATGAAGGAAAGAGTGCTATAAGAGAGTTAGGAAGAGATCTCAGTTGACCTTCGAAACTCGTTATTAAAGATACTGGAGGAAGTTCACGTTAAAAGCATGAGGCAGCATACATGCCTTTCGTAGGGAAAGGCATGTATGACAGTGGACGAGGCGACTTTTTCATTTTTTATGCGAACACAGCGTGAAGCTAAATAAGAAATTAAGTGGTTTCTATCTGCAGATTCTCCTTCGACATCAAAAGATAAAAACCCAATGTTTGAATGACACATTATGATATGACACACTAAGTGTCAGAGGTAACTTTACCGCATCTATTGTAGATCATATGGAAACGATTAAATCGATGTAAATTTTTTTCCATAAACAGATTATTTATTCAATAAATAATTAAGTTATTTTTCATTACGAACTAGTACTTCATGATATTCGGGCGTCAATTAAACAATGGCCACGATTTTATAATATAAATATAGAATAATAGGTACCTATATATTATATAATTGTACTCATTGTTTTTGTGAGGCCACTCGTGCCGCAGGGCATAAAGTGTGACTGTAAACGCGATTGGTTTCGGGTTCGATCCTAACTCGAGGAAATGAAATATTTATTTAAATTTATATTTTCCATTTCGTTGCTCTAGTGCCGAGGCAAAGTGCGGCGTTAAGTTCCACCATTCAACACGCAATGCCTCCAAAATTCGTCGGAAAGTGGAGACGGAGAGTCTTGGGTCACCAGGTCTTAGGTCTTAACCTCTGCCTACTCTGATGTGTGCGAGATACAGTGTGAAGATGAAAAAAAAATGTTATACAATGTTATTAGTTATATGAACTGTTTGGTTATTTTCAGAATCATACAGAAAGATATTTTATAGATTCATTCACTTATATGAAATTCAGTTTTATATGGTACTAAAATGATATGTACCTAATATTCCATACCATTTAATATAATTTTAATACAAAAGGCAACTATAGTTCGTTAAAATTGTAAATTAAAGAACTTAATCTTAACACGTCAAAGCTTTATCGCGACGATAACACGAGCTTTTAATGTATAATTATACAATAAAAATAAACAAATGGCTGACTTTTAAGGGTGTCATAAATTATATAAAATTCTAGACTACTTCAACTTATAACAATTCGACTACAGATTGACTACACCTTAGTTATTAGACGCGACCAACAAGAGTACTAGAGGAACCAATGTAAGAGGCGTCTATGCCCATGGATACTAATTTATTACCCCGCCCACCCATCAAGCATATATTTATCCATCGAAGTTGACTCATTAAGACATTTTATCTCTCATGCAAATCCATGAATTATCATTGTTTATGTTAGTGCATCAGTCAGCATAGCGCTAAGAAAATGCGATTAAGACATTATCTGGTCACCACTATCCGCGCGAGAGCGGGACGCAGCACAAATACACCACATATAATTTGTACGTAAATAACTCGTCGTGCGAGCGAGACGGCGCCATTGAAATGTCAGCGGCGGTGAGCGCATAATGAGAAATCCTCCGTCCCGCTCCCTCCTGACGTTTTACAATTGTTTACTGTCATGTACTGTCTCGTTTCGACGGGCGAGATTGAGATGAGATCCGGCGGCGGTGTGCCGAGTCCTCCTATTGCTATATCGGTATGCGCCGCGCCGGCGACGGACGTCGTCACTGCTTCCCCGGCCGACATATTTTTATAAACAAACGCTTTTTTATTTTTATTTATCAATAAAAAGTAACTTTTGGACAACTGTGCGACACCGTGTGACTGGATGTTTGTTCTAATAATTATGTGCGATTGAGTTATTTGAATTAATTTGTCAAGTGCGCGTGTGTTTTGTGATGTATGTATTTATTATTATGCGAATGGATTGCTGCCGCCACAATATAGTTTGACACGAGATGACCTGACAGATCTGCATATCAGAACAGTGAGTTGCTTCATTCTTATCTTACTTTAAACTTTTTACAACTTAACTATAACTTTTGATAGCATAATTGAGTTATCATTAAAATATGTTCTCGAAATGTTACAAATTAAAAAGTAAATATATAAATAATATTTAGATATATTATTAAAAACATAGAACTTGGAATTTATAAGGTAACAGCGGTAACTTTTCGGAATCCCACCCGTCGGTCCCTACAAGTGGTCGTATCGACTCAAGTGACAAGTTTTCGTTTTAGCGCAAGGACTACATGTGGTCCAGAGCATTTGTACCTGCCTCGGCCAAGGGCTCCGTTTTTATAAAGGCCAAAAACAAAGAAATCTAAGCGGGGAGGCCAGTGTTGCAGTTCGGTCACGTTTTTAAGTCTTTCCCAAGAATTGCCGGGATTTTTTTTTATTTATCACCTAACGTTGTCGACTTTGCATTTTTATTAGTAACGATATCCGTCTGTAAGTAGCTTAGGAATGGTGTTTGTGTATGTTATTATTATCTAAATATTAATTATTTGAATTTTATATCCCAATAATTAGTTAAAAATCTATAGTAAAAATAAGTAATTTGCATCTCAAAATATCATATTTTCTAAACTCATGTCACTTTTTTACTTAATGTATATTATTACTTAGGGAGTGTAGCGGAGCACTAAGAGCATTTCTCTAAATTCCTACGAAATCGAGAAAAAAAACCAGAATTTAAGGCTTGTTTACTTAGTTTACTTAAATGGAGAACGGGCTACGACTAGTCTAAAATAAAAAAATACAATTAAAATTCTCCTATTAAAAGTAGGTAATCCGAAGTATTATTATATAGAGAAAATCTTTAATTTCATCTTTCTGCGTCATTTTCACCTGAACATAAAAAATGGCGATACCTATCTTTTTAATAGTACGAGATAAAATCAATTATATACACATATTGTTGTTGATTGAGTTAAAACTATAATCATCTTATGCAATCTTTTACAGCAAACAGCAATTTAAACAACAGAAGTAAATGTTTTTAATTTCATTAGTATTTTATTTTTTCTACACATACACCTACAGAACATTGTATACATAATATTAATATATTTTTTTTATATTAGACAATATTTTATTTTTATGGTTGCTTCAAAATAAACTTATACGGTGCTGGTATAAAGACAATACAATTATACAATTTAAGGTTTTATCCCACATTAAGCAGAAATAATCTAGTGTCAAGGGACTCTCTTCTCTCTCCGTCCGAATATAAATAAATAGAATCACTCCTTAACGTTCATTTAAAAAGATCTCTTTATAATATTGTACATCACGAAAAAATAAGTGACATTAAGCAGACGTATCCACTTGGCGAATGTCCTCCAACGTTATCTCTTAATACAAGAAAATTATATATATAAAATATCTCAATATGAGTGCTGTTTAGAACTAAAACGAATGTTTATAAGTTTTTTTTAATTGTTGGGAAAACAGTATGCTTAGGAGACTAACATAATTATTATGCTTTCTGTCTATCCTAAAATGCAGAAAATTCTAGAAAAACATTTAATAATTAATATCTTACTAGGAATATAAGTAGGAAGTCGCGGCGCAGGAGCACAAAGTATGACTAAAATCGGCTGAGGAGATGAAATGTTTATTTAAATATATATTTTTATTTCTTCGCTCTGGTGTCGAGGCAAAGCGCGGCGTTGAGTTCTGCCACTCAACACGCAATGTCTCTAGAATTTAGCGGAAAGTGGGGAACGGAGTGTATTGACTCTAGATTCCCTCTGCCTAAGCTGCTATGTGCGGGAACAGCGTGAAGCTGATTTATTTATTTATTTAAAAGTAGGAAGTAAAGTTCAGGCTCTGCAAATATTTATCGTCAATTCAATTGTGAAGCAATCATATTATGGCATAATATTTAATGTTAATTAAGTATATTATGTACTCAGCATATTTACTTATATTATTATTAAAGTAAATAACTGCTATTTACTGGAGCTGTTCTTAAGTAGTTCAGTATTGAGCTATCTATATTGAGTTGAGTTGTTGACTGAATTTTCTTTTTGAACAACGCTGTATAAAACGTTTTTATTTATTTTTGTAATTTATTATTACATTCTAGGTACTATTTATTATAAATTGTAAGATACTTTAGTATCTTACATTAAGAAAATCACGCAATTAGCTTTTAGTTGGCGTCTATAGAGTAAATAATGAAAGTAATGAAGCCATCGTGGCGCAGGGGTAGCGTGTGATTGTAAACGCGATAGTTGTGGCTTCGATTCCCACTCAGGGGAATGAAATATTTAATATTAAATTACGTCGCTCTGGTAGGGGCAAAGAGTCGTAACTCAACGCCGCACTTTATCTGCAAGAAAACGAAAATAATTGGTTATAATACATACATTACATAATAATACATTTAATTATAATATAAGATAAACATTATAATATAAACTTGACACAATATTCATACAATTAGATGTTTCAAGCAGTTTTGACATGTTAACTGACAATAAAGGTTATAGATCTGTGGGACTGCCGGAAAGGTACCTCCAATATCTTATCAATATCTTAAATCTTATTGATGTATTGATAAAAAATATTTAGTAGATTATACTTTTAGAATATACTGTAACATATCCTGTTAACTTTCATATAAAAAATACAAATTAAATCAGCTTCACGCTGTAATTAACACACACAGTGGGTAGACAGCGAGAACCTAGTATTGAGACACTCTATAACATACATATGTAAATAAAATACAATGGTTACGATATGATGAGAAATAGCAACATAGCCTATTTGTTTGTAAGTAATTATATAACTCCGTAACGTACAGACAAAAACTCTTTTATTCTCGTGATACAAAAAATCTGCTCTAGATGAAAATCAAACCCACAACTTAAAACTGACCAATCATTAGACTAACATACTCAATTTTTTTCTAAAATCCTGTTCCTTACAACGACTTTTACATTTTAACCTAACATTAAATCTAAACGAAGGCGGATCGATACTTAGAAGTATATATTGTAATAATCTGTAGAAAATACCCGGAACAAGAACGACAAGGCACAATCTCATATCACGACTCGATCCGACCCAAGATCACGAATATACACTGATTTATTTGCATCGATACATTTATTTAGAGAACATAAAAAGCTTATATGAAAGCTCATAGAGTTATGCAGTTGGGTAAATTGAATGGTTGTTGTTAAATTAGATATTAAAGGTACTGTTAATTGAAATATTATTTCAATTCGTAGTCATTTAAACGGAAATAGGTTTTTTTTTATTGTTATTTCTTAACACTACAGATACTTGGTCCGTACCCTTTTTAAATGTATTATTATATCTAATTTCCTTATCATATATATTAATTACATTATCGTTTACATACAATTAATACCTATAATAGGAAAATTTATATTTTTATCTTTACATTATTTTACAAAATTTTACTTAGATCTAAGGTTAAGCGAATTTTTATATATGTATATTTAACAATTTTTCACATTACAATATATATTTATATGTATTGTAATGTGAAATATATCTTAACCTATTTCCGTTAATATATATAACGGAAATAGGTTGAGAGTTAGGTATTATAATAAAAAAATATAAAGTTTTCTTGTTTTATATAAAATATCAAAAAAATATATATATAAATCCCCGGCTTTTGTGCCGTGCCAAACTTAAAAAAATAAACAACTAGGAAAGAGTGGATGATCCTTAAAGTTTAAACGATTGAACGTATTTTCTGAAATCATATTATACTTAAGAACAGTCTCGATTAAGTTACTTTCCAAATAAAAAAACTAGAGCAAATGTATGAGACATTTGGGAGCTACGATGCCACAGACAGAAACATACAGACACACAGTACAACATATAACATATATCTACCTGTGACGGGAGTTAAAAAGTAATACTCTACTATTCTATTTTCTAATAAAAGATATATTTAATATAATAAAAAATCAACGCCCGCTTTTATAATATTTTAACAACAAAGCTACACAACTTATTATTGAGAAGTTCCTGATCTCTTAATTATGTACCTATATTAAATGCTACATATACATGGAGCCAGTGGTTGCGTGTGGGCGCCAGTGTGTTACTATTGACGCGACAGGTAGTGGGTACGATTCCTACTCTCGAGGATGTGAAAGATTTAATATTTTCATTTCGGCGTTCTGGTGTCGAGAAAAAACCTCCTCCGCCTCTCAACATTCAATGTCTTCTGAATTCGGAGAAAAATGGGCAGCGGAATATTTGAACAATAGACTCCCTCAACTTACCTCGCTTCATGCGGGATACAACGTGAAGGTGAAAAAAATCAGCTTCTCGCTAAAAAAGTGTTAATATTTAAAATATGATAATCCCTTCTGGCCAATAAACACATTACGCCCGACCTTTACTAGGTTGTTAATTATAATTTCTGTGCACTTAAAAATAGACTTATTAAATACTTGTACAATAATCAGCGAGACTGTTTTAAGAACCGATAAAAATCTTATTTTAATACGTACGTATGTAGTGGTAGACACTAATAATAAATTTTATTACTTTGACTTGAGTAGCGGATACGAGTCACGCTGTTTCCCACAGCGTGACGTAGTCCAAGCAAGCTTTAAGTATTGAGCTTTTGTTTCTATTAATATATCACTTTAACTGGGATTGTCTCAAAGCTTTCCACGGAATGTATGTTGAATTAAAATGTTTGTTTATGGATCTTTTTTTAAAGAATTTTTTGACCAAGAAAATCATTCTTAAAATAACGAATAAAAGTACTCAATGATACAAATCTCCTTTCTTCATTCTATTCTGAGTTATAAAAAAAGCTATAAAATCTGACTGAACTCTATGGTTGTGGGTCTTATACCCACACAAGAGAGCTTTTGTTTCTAATCTCTCGCTGCTGCTCGCTCGCAAAATGAAAAGTGATGCAGAGTGTCGTAACACTAGGTTCTTTTTACCCACTATGCTACATACGGGAAACAACGTGAAACTAAAAAAAATACAATAATAACACATCTCAAGTACTGTATTCAAAGTTCAATTAATCAAAATAACCTTTCATAGTTCATTCCTAATAATTCTAACCGAAAGAACAAAATGATATAGAATCGTTTGGTTTCGATAATTGCTTAATCAACTGGATTGATCATCAATAGCGATGTCGACGACCGGCGCGGCGGCTAGTGATGTACCTACGGATACGGATGTAGATAACATCGTTGGTTTATACAGTTTTAAATTATATGTATGTATGGTGAAGAAATTTTAATATAGGATGTGTGGTTGTAATATAAATTTTCTATGGAGAAAGTAAGTTTTTAAAGTACAGCTTTTGTTATAAAATATAAATAATAAAAGTTGTGAGTTTATTTTATAAATAGTGACACTATATGTAGTTTTAGTACGGATCGTTTTAGTAATGATATAATTATTAGTTATGTATTCATATTGTTTATTTTTTTCGAATTACCCTTAGTTCTCATTAGTAGATTACCTCATTATAATTATCACAATACGAAATCTAACGCAAGATGGCCCCATTAGGGAAGTTTGCTTTAAAAAAATCCTAGTCAGTGTTAAATATATTATATTGAATGTATTAGAGATATTAAAAATTTACTAAAACTTTTATTTCTCCGCACTAAAATAATTTTTGGTTGTACAATTTTATTAGGAGATGATTTTGTAAGATCATTTTATGGCATGTCGTGTTCTTGATGATAATAAACCTTCTTACCAAATAATCTCAAGCATAAAACTTGTGACACTTATAGTTTCATATTAAAAATACAGAGAAGAAGTTGTGGTACAATGGCATGGTGCAAAGTATTATTTTCAATTCTAAAGTCATTGAGGCCAGTCGTGGCGCAGTGGCACGAGGTGTGACTGTAAAACCGACTGGTTGTGGGTTCGATCCCCACTCGAGGAGATGAAATATTTACTTAAATTTATATTTCCATTTCTTCGCTCTGGTGTCGAGGTTAAGCGCGGCGTTGAGTTCTGCCACTCAACACGCAATGCCTCCAGAATTCGGCAGAAAGTGGGGAACGGAGTGTCTTAACACTAGGTTCCCTCTGCCTACCCTGCTGTGTGCGGGATACAGCGTGAAGCTGATTTAATTTTTTATTTTTTTATTTAAAGTCATAGCTTGGAGTTGAGTTCCACTCAACAAGCAATATATTAAAAATTGTATGGTGCGTGGGGAATGGCGTGCCTAAATACTAGATTCCCTCTGCCTACCCTGCTATATGCGAATACATCGTAAAGCTATTTTATTAACATAAAGCTCAGTTTATTAAACTTAAAAAAACTTTTTTGCTAACTTGTTATAGCGGATCATTGGCAGTCTGAAAATGAAGATATTGTTAGATATTCATACAACGCTCCAAATCTATCTTATTTGCCCATTTATCTAAAATCATGTGAGTAATTACCATTTTTTCTTATAAATTAATTCGCAGATACTATTTGCTATGGAAATGCAGAAATTAGTTATTAATTTAAATTATAAAGTTAATATTAATGGAGGCCAATCGAGGCGCAGCGGCACAAAGTGTGACTGTAAAACCGACTGGTTGTGGGTTCGATCCCCACTCGAGGAGATGAAATATTTACTTAAATTTATATTTCCATTTCTTCGCTCTGGTGTCGAGNAATGCCTCCAGAATTCTGCAGAAAGTGGGGAACAGAGTGTCTTAACAATGGGTTCCCTCTGCCTACCCTGCTGTGTGCGGGATACAGCGTGAAGCTGATTTTTTTTGATGATTAATTCTAGTTTCACGCTGTATCTCGCTCTTTTATCCACTTTCCGTCAAACTTTTGGAATATTGTGTGTCGAATATTTTAAATTTTAATACAAATAAATATACTAATACTCAAATAACACATTTCTAAATATATTCTCACAATTACTGTATCGTTGAAATATAATATTCATAAAACGTAACTATAATGGAACAAATCACAAAGACAATCTAGTAATAAAATATTTCCAGTCTTCCATATACAGCTAATTATAGCAATAGAAAATTTTATTATATAATTCCCATAGATTCAATGGTATACAAAAGCTAAATTAACAAGTATGTGATAACTTTCCTGAACTTAATCATAAGCTTCATACAAAGCACATGTTAATTTGATGGGGCTTATGCTTGTGAGCTTTGGAGAAATTTAATTAGAAATCTTTATATAGGCTGTGGGAATGATAGAGTGATATAGCTTTCGGTGTAATATTGTGCTAGAATTTGTAAGATCAATATTGTTATATAATGTGTATAAAGAAAATCAAATTTATAATATGTTATTTAAAAATTTGAGAGTTACTTGTCAAATATGCCACTGATATAAAAGTACTAGATTTTGATTTAGGTTCAGGTTTATATTTAAAATATTTTAGTTTTATTTTTTAAGCAAATTCTCTCTCGCAAATACCTCACCCTCATACTGCAAAATAATGTAAGAAATTAAGAAACTAACGTAATAACGAAAAATATTAAATTTACTCGTATAACAATATTTAGAATATACATTTTATCATTACTTCCTAAACCTAAAATAATTATGAAATATCAACAACTTTCATATGATGAAATTGCGCCGAGCGTGACATTACCAGAAAATACGAGCACAAAATATTTGTACAGTCAGCGTAGTAATAAACACACAGGAGCGATTCAAATTTGAACCTTTCCAAATAAAAGTAGGAAAAAAAATCTGTCGACAGAGTCATCTTTCTGGGGTAGAACTAATTGGTGTCGGTCGGTTATAGTTAAAAAACTTATTTGTTGTTCACCTACGCTGTTGATAGACCCACCGAAGCGGGAACGTGAGGCAACAGGCAAAAAATCTTGACCGCTTGAGCATTTGCTTTTACTTCAAATAAATAGTCACGCCGCGTTATAACTGAACTGGGTTTTATCTGCTTCATCATTGTTATCTATTATGTAGATGCCAATATTGGGAGTGTTTTAACAGAGTTATATTATAGTTAGTGGTGGTTTTCTGTTCGGAAGATTTTGGAAGTTGTTCTGAGTCGAGACGATCTTGTATTTAGTCTGTAGTGTTATTTTTGATACTGAAGTAGTGATGAACATAAAAATCAAATATCTAATGTGAAGTTTTGTTTATTATTATGTACAGATTTCTCATTTATTTAATAATCAATTATAGGAAAAGATACAAATCCCAAAGACGTAGATTCGAGTGTATGTTACATACATACTAACTTAATGTTATATACACAATTTAAACTACAATGATAAAGTTTTATAAAAAAATAAACATCCAACAAACAACATTAAACTTCAAACGATGAATTAAAATGTTACAGTAGTTTATCACCTATTGATAAAATAAGAAGCGGCGCGGCATTACAGGAACCCGATAAGCATTATTCTAACGCGTAGCGAATTGAAAGCAAAATATCGAAGTTGATAGTCCCTAGAGAGAATAATTGTGCATAATCGCCGCGAACAGAATGAATAGTATCAGGGAAAGTAGATTTTTTTGTAGCCTCATGCTGCATTTCTTATATCGCATATCAGGTATATTGAAGGAACCTAGTGTTAAGAATTTGAAAATATGGAATGTCTGTTCCCCACTTCCCTGCCCAATTTTCGAGACATTACGTTTGGAGCAGCGGAACTTAACCTCAATATCTTGTTACCAAATATACACAATTGTAGAACATAAGTATTATAAAGTAACAGGTCAAGATTTGGTGTACACGCGTAGATAAAACACCTGTGCCTACCTACCCACTTATAAATATGTAACCCGCCATTGTCCTCACAAAAGAGATCTATCCGTGGAGTTGCTAACAAGGGCTTGGAAAAAAGTCCAAGAGTGCCCGAATTTGTTTCCGAACAATGGGCCACAGAACAGACATTCAGGTAAAATAAATTCTCTATTGTTAGCTGCCATTAGTATGTAATGCTTTGGGATTTCGACGTAATAAATTCAATGAATCCACGAGTTTTGTGCGTAATACCACAAAAAATGATGTTAGGATTTTAACATGAAGATGATATTGTATGAACGTTTAATTTAGTTTAGTGGAAATTATGAGGTAAAATATTTAAAAAATATATATATATATATAATATAATATGTTTTCATGTGTGTTATATTATGTTTATGTATGTTATACTTTGGCTTCAAGATATATGTATGAATAGTTTTAAAAAGAAGTATATGGATTTTTGTGTGTTTCATAAAATCATAATATATAATAAATATCTAACAGAGTGATCGCTTGTAAGGCTCGCTCTACCTACGGTAGGTAGAGCGAGCCTTATACTTTTTAAGTAAAATAGTATTGTGAGGTCGGTGAAGTTATTTAGGTTCCACTGGCATATTCGAGAGCCATTTCTAATCAACTTAACTGAACTAAGGCATTACAAAATTAAATCTCATCCAAAGAAAAAACATTCCATCTTTCAATTTATAACTATAATATCTTAACATATTTCTAGTAACTCATAACACATCAGAATGGTTATAACGATGAGAATAAAAAAAGCATCCCAAAAAACCAATTCCAATAAAAAGCGTATTCATACAATCAAAAAAACTTCAATCTGATATCGAATTTATAAATTATTAAATAAATGTTCAGTACAAATCGCAAAGGCTCGGTTTGTTAAATTAATGACTGTTCTTTCACCGTCGGAGTGTCCGTTACGGTCCCTTCTACCTGACTTGACAAGTCTATTTAGACATCAAAATACACTTTTTTGTCGGTATATATCTGTGAAACTAGTTTCGAGAACACAAAACAATTTCCTTTGTTGGAACGCCTTAATGATTTTTTCGTCACAATTTGGCGATTTTGTCGGCCATTCTGCGAATCCCCGTGGCATTCACGTACCTGTTACAAGAAACAATATGAAAGGTGCATTTAGCTGTCAAGTGGGGTGTAATTTATAGTGGCTGTTGATAGATCAGATGTGAGGTGTCTTTAGTATCGTCTAACTAGACAATTATTTTGTTTTTGGTTACACCTTGCTTGGACGGTTGGGAATGAAGAATGAAACGTTAGTCAGTATTAATTAGGTATCAATTTAACATATTTACATAAACGGATCTCTTTATATTTATTTTATTATTCGCTTAAAAATAAATGAAAGCTTACATTGTATCACAAGAAAAGCTCTAGCATTAAAATCTGTTCACTGTTTAAATATAACCGGAAACAGCGTAAGCGTAAGTATTAAACAATCAAGTGTAGAACCTTATCTCAGACAGACAGACAGAGAGGAAGCCCGTGTTAGCTGAGTGACGGGCAGATCCCGGAGTAAACTCCGCCGTTATTTGAAATGATTGCTTAATGTTTTAAATCTTATACAGGTCATGTGTACATCATATCATATACTATCAAACTATAATTTCAACGCTCAAGATAATTACATATTAATAATGAAAAGCTTAAACGATTAATGTATTTATTCAACATAAGCACATTGCTAGTATAATAGTAAAAATTAAGTCACAGTTTCATACGAAGAAAAATAAAAAAAAATGAGCATTTCCTTCCCATGCAACAATTTAATTTTCTTAAAACATCCAACATAGCAACATTCAAGTTTAGACCCCAAAATCCTAAGGAACACCTAAATCAACGTCGAGATAATAATGTCCAAATATTCAAGATCCTCAGTAGCTCGCATCGGTGTGCTAAGTGACTGGGCAAACTGTTATTATCACCTACAGCTTAGGGTAATGTGTTTGGTTTGGTTCTACGTGTATGTGCTTAAAGCTTTAGTGGGAAAGGGTACATTTTTTGATTCTTTTTCTATATTTCATCATCGCTCATTTTGATTTTTGGATTCCGGTTTAGTCCAATTTTAATAATGTTGATGTTATTTCCAAAAATAATTATTTATGTCAATTATAGTATCCAATATTAGAATTGACTTGATATTACATATTTGCTGTGTAACAAATGAGCGTGTCTTATCTCTTTATCTACATACAAATACAGTTCTATCCCGCTGTAACGTGTCAGGTTACAATTTAAAGCTTCCTTAAATGTATCGTCGTTTACATCGACTGATTGACTGTACGACCCTAGGTCGTAGTATAAAGCACTAGTTAGTTCCATAGAACCAGTTTCAGTAGGAATGCGAGTGGGCGAGCTTGGATCCCCACTGTTTGTACAAGAAACGTTTCGACCCAATGATGCAACAACGCTATTGGAGGCATATCTTGATACTTGAATTAAGTTGTTATGCGCATCATACCTGGTGCGGCTTTCAAAGAAAGTCTTTATTTATCTATTATGGGTTTCCTTCTAGAATTGTTATTGTATTTTATGTAATATTTAATGTAGTCTTTCTTTCAATTTTAGAGAAGCGGATAAGTGTTGAATATCTTTATTTATAGTAGTTAGTAACTCTTTTAAATATCGGCATTGATATTTCCTTTCTTAGATAAACTGAAATTTTCGTCGGCTTCACGCTTCAAAACAAAGTTATATTATCAATATAATTGTAAACGTTCCTGTAATTACGGAAATAAATATTTCGATTTTCAAATAGTTGAGTTATGACGATCAGTTCTTAATATTCAAGAAATAAAAGTTACAAACAAGTTTATTATGTACCCGAGCTAAGATAATAACAGTACCAGTCTAAGCGCCCAAAGCATTAATTAAAATCATTGTTTTATGACCACCCTTAGGTGTAGATCATTAAAACACCCACGTAAATATATGAAACTTTTTCTCATGCTATGTTCGTATTTGATTGCTTGTTACGTTTGTTTTGTGTGAAATTTCAATTTGTCGGCTTTTTTTGCCCCCATTTTTACTAGTTAAAGTAGATTTCATAGAGAAAAAAATATTAAATTGTATATTTTAGTACTGCTGTACCTAGAAGTCGCCCTGGCACCGCAGCATAGCGACTGTATGTAGGTTTGATGATGTAGGTTCAATTGAAGCTCTGACTCGTGGAACTGATCTATTTTTATTTTCTCGCTTTGGTAACAAGACAAAGTGCGACCGTTGATTTCGGCCACTCAACACGCGATGTCTCAAAAATGCAGAACTGAGTGTCTTAACAATAGATTTCCTCTGCCTACCCGATATATCTCGCATATCCAATATATGTAGGCAGAGGAAACTAATATACAGTGTGAAGCTATATATTAATTGTATAACTAATGAATTAGCAAAGCCCAGTTACTTGCGTACATTAATCTCTTCGGCAATTTGAAACGAGACAGGGAACCCAATGAAGCTGAAACCGCAGAGTTAAATCACCTATTAACTACTGGTCTTTAAAAATTTAATACATACGTTTCTTTATAAACGTGGATGTTCTACAAATATTTTTTGTTGTCTCATTTGCAGAATTCAAGAGGGATTTAAATATCCCTGTAGTATTGTTTGATCAAGTGGAGAGCTATTTGTCCATTTGTCCCTTTATAAATATGAAAAGTGAAATCCTAACAATGGGGAGAGGATTAGTGAATATTAAAGTATGGATGTACCCGTACCCGTAAATATTGTAAATTAAAAAAAACCCTTTTTTTGTATTTACACAAAGGCTACAATATGGTCATGACGATTTTGACAGGTTGTTGAGTAGATTTTATTATTAAATTTCGTAGACAAAGAGTTAAATTCAAATAGCTATGTTGAAATGT
The DNA here is from genome assembly GCA_013403705.1 of Heliconius hermathena. Lineage (NCBI taxonomy): Eukaryota > Metazoa > Arthropoda > Insecta > Lepidoptera > Nymphalidae > Heliconius > Heliconius hermathena. Next base: position 262,783 of record JAAIXJ010001735.1, read on the forward strand.
TTTAGCAAGCGTGGTTGCTTTATAAAAAATAAAGCTAGATTAAATAGCTGACCGGTTGACAATAGTTTAAAAAAATGTTGTATAAAATCAGATGAGGAAACTGTTTTTTAAAATAAAGTTATCGAAATAAAGTCAAAAATATTTTTTACCAAAGGTTGAGTTTTCAGGAAAAATTAAATTGATAACAGGAAACTTTAAAACTTAGCTAAATCGTGTGTAAAATGGCTTTTTTTCTCAATTTCTTTATTAATAATAATTTTATACGTAAAAATATATTTTTAATACTTGCTTTTGCTTTTTTAACCTTCCTCTAAGACGCACTTTATTCCTAATATCTTTATAAACAAAATATCTGGGCACGTCCATTTCATTAGCATATTGACACAAAACAGAGTATACCTAAGGCATAAAATCGAAAAAGGCCTCATACTTTTTGGTTCAGTATTATACATATTTCATTATGATTTTTAAGATTATTGAAATAAAGCTTATTTTTCTGTATCAATTTAAAGTTTACACAATAATAGGGCCACTAAATGTGATACCAGGAAAGGCTTTAAGCATTACCAATATTGACTGAGCGAGACCGGGGGGCAAACGGTAGCTCATTGATATTATTGATTCTGGATCATTTGAGTAAATATTGATTTTTACATTTTACTGTCGCGTTACAGATTTATTTTAGTTATTTTTTTTTGAGAATTTGTTAGAAATATAACTTGATGGCTAGCTGTTGGGCTGTGATAAAAGTATCAATATTTTTTTTAACAAGTAACATAACTAAAAATTGGTGTGAAAAATTATGTACCATTTAAAGCATTCAAATAGATTATTCATTGGTAAAGTGACTAGTTTGGTAAAGTGACGTTTGTTTAGGTTTAAATTATCTTAATTATATATTTTTAATTTATAATATAATAATTACGAAATTACTAATACAACATATTAGATAAAACCTCATATTTAACAAACGAATATTTATCCTATCCTATTTTAGACTCTGTATATACGTAGGCACTATATTTTATATCACTAATTGCTGCAGTAGCTCTTATCTCATAAAAATTCAAATTAAAAGTCATCTAAAAAAATTAATCCTCGTCATCCACCTAAATAAATACAAGCACCCTTTAAACATCTCTGTTTTATTAGGCGACATATTTATTTTTGTTATCGTTGCACGTCCAACGATTGGTATGTATTGGTCGTGATGAGAACGTTTCATTCTTAAGCGGCAATGAAAAGTGGATTCCTTTCGTTTGCTCCATAAAAGCTTCACGTTCGTTGTTTCTTAAAAACTGTGTAGGGCTGTCGAAGAGAAGTTAACTATATTTTTTTTGACTATTGAAATTCTATGTAATAAATATATTTATTTGTAATTTTAACACATATTAAGTCTAGTGATATATAACTCTGCCTTTTACTTAATTTTGTAAAAAAATTCTAAAATGAATTGCATTTTCTGAAAATTAAGTTTACATATTTTGGTAGAGTTCAATTCGCGTTCCTGTATGTGTTAATATTAGATAAATACACCTGTAGCAGAGTTAAATAGAATCTCAATATTTTTTGTTACTTTAACAGTTACAATTTATAGAAAAAGAAAAGAAATCTTTTTGTGGATTCCATACCCCCAACTAATTTATAACAGTGAAATTACATGAAATTAATAATTTTCATTAGAAAATATCAACCCTACATGCGCGGGCGTAGGTAAATATTGACGCGCGCAGTAAGCTGCAGCGAGGCGTCACGGCAAACTGCCTTCGCAAACATTTGTACTGTTTGTCATCCACAGCAACCGTGCTCCACTATCGTTATGGGAGAATTGTTATTTCTTTTCTTAGGCTAAAGATAATCATTATTTGGTTGATATTTTTATTAATGACTTACTTGTTTTTAAATGACTTAGAACTTCATTATATTGTAATTAAAATTTTATTTAAATTTGTTTTCATTAAAGCTTGAATTTGAAACAATATAGTCCTTCCTATATTTTCGCGCCTTTCCCTACACATTTTTTCGTTTTATTACAACGCTCTATCCCTAACTCTACATAAATATGAATCCAAGTGACATCAAAATCACATGTAGACTGATATAACTAATGAGCATTTTAGCAACTTTACCATGATGTTGCTTAGATAGTACCCGTCTAATAAATGTATTGTTATATATCTAGTATTTTCAAAGTTGTAGTTGCAGTATATGTGAATATATGTGTTAAATTACCAATTTTTTAAACATTCATATAGTCGTTAAATGTTTTGTATCAAATTTCATTATGAAAATCTACATTATAGCAAAATGTTCAATACTACATACACAAATAATACTTTCTTGAGCGCCGATAGCATGTTCAGTCCTCGGGTGATAAAGTTGCTTATAGTGATTGCATCTGCAAAACATCGATATCGATTTGAAATATATATATATAATAAATAGTGTTACATGAACATTGAACAATTTCTTAACTGGCACGTTCGGAACGCCACAATCAAAGAACAGAATAGAACAATATACTATATAAATACTCTTAAAGGTTATGAAGGTACAAATAGGATACCTGTATTAGTATCAATTGCAATTAAGATGTAACGTAATGTAATGTAACGTGAGCGCATAGATGGCTCTAATATTATAAAGAATTATAATAAAAATTATACATAATAATAAGAATTACACATAATATATAAGTGTAAAAATTACATTAATATTTAAAGAAAAAAAATAATTTGCTGCACCTACTTAACATTAAGCGTAAATTAATTCATAAAACTATCATGTTACAAAATAACAAAACAGAAATCGACCCCAATAGTGCCATTATATTCAGTAATAAATACAATCGAAGTAATAGAAAAACAAGGCTTTACTTCGACCGACACGAAACAAAAGTACAATAATATCATTCCAAGGTATCAATATTCGATAACAGCCCTATGCTTTCTATAATAATGTTATGGGCGTGGTACAAAACGAAGAGCCAGCCTCAAACAGGTATATTGTTATAACCACGTGACGAATGTATGTAATGAAAATGAATACGCACGATTTGTGTGCACTTTAGGCGGTATGCAAATATGAATTGCTTCTTAAGAATTGAATGCTTTTATTTGTTTATAATTGTGTGTGATTAATATAGAAAATTGTATGGTTTGTATTTAATAGAAAATTGCAAAGATTAAATCTTTACAATCTTGTTAAATTTGGTTATGAATTCATCACACAACTCAATATGTCAGTTAAAATGTCTATCTGGACTTAGTTTGATAAGGTGACATATTCTTTCAAATAAATAATAAAAAAAGCGATTTTAAACTTTTTGTTAATTATAAAAAATATCGACAAATCCATTTACTTGCTCTACAAACTTGTGCAACATTCTATACTCTTAATTATGCAAATCTATATTTGATTATCAAGTACGTATACTGATTGCTCATATAATAAGTAATTTTATTGAGTTGAACTATTAACACTTTCATCTATAAATGTACAAATACAATCTACTTTTAATCTTGTATTTATACTCTATAAAAAGATAGAAACTTTTCCCTTTGCAGATCTTTGCATTACTTTGTTAGTTTCATTATATAAAGCAGATATCTCTCCGGCTCACACTTTAATCTGAAGACCAGGTATTTTTTTTGTTACATATTTATAACTAACTAGCTAAGATAGAACTTGGTCGCAAAACCTATAATTTTAAATATTGAACTAAAATAATACTATACCACTATGCTATGAAAGCCGCAAGTTCACTTCAACATACATAGTATTTAAATATTGAATATTATTCTTATTAAGATAAAGTCCTTTAACATGTTTCAAGCTTGTTACACCATTTCCTACGCATTAATAACCGTAGTCGTGTCTGAGGTAATTTGAAAAGACGCACCACATTACATCAAATGTGCTTTAATGATAGTGATGACCAGTTCTCGGTTCTATATAATTTACTAAGGATTGAGTTATTAGAAGTATATCGTACTAATGTACAGGTTCTGGACCAGAGCGGTGGATTGGAGGTGTAATGGGATTTTGATATGGCGAGTGTTAGCTTTTACGTTGTTAGCTTTACGTTTTTGGATAAATATTGTAAATAACATACCAGTTTAGTTTTTTTTTGTTATTCAAAAATGTATAGTGAGTGACATATTATTCCGCTTTTCTTTGCCGTTCATTTTGAAACACGTTTGTAATTTATATCTAATTAACATAAAACACTTTTATTTTAGACATAAAAATAACAACATATCAGAATGTCATTTAGCGGATCGTAAATATTGAATTTATGGGATTAAGTCATAAATTTGTGGACATAAACGACATGAACTCACTAACATTGAAAAGGACTGCCGCGTGTTTTCAAATAATAAAACACCTATAAAACGCATTTGTGAAACGGTAGAGTCGCTTCTCATTTATCTTATTTAATGAGTTGTAAAATCTTCGAGTCACTATGATGTATCTAGCCTATATAAATTCAAATTTTATTATTCTTTTACCATATTACATTGTTTAGATTTTTAAGTGGCATAGAAATTAGGTTTTTACGAAATAATCGACTTCATTAAATATCTATGCTTTTTTATTATAAATTGCCTTATTATTCGTGGTCCTTCGAGCCGGATCGTGGGCGTAAGTTTGTCGCTTTCTTATGCCTCTCTTGAATTGATTAAAGTTTTTTATCTTACATTGTAAGGTAATCATCGTATGTCTTTTTCTTTCTTAATGACCTCAGATTAACTTGTTCAGAGCGGTAGAGTTTGTGATGACGACGCCGAATTTCAATTGTTTTGAACTTTCTTCAACCCCAGATGTACGTACATTAATGTAAATTTATTGAGAATTATTTTAATGAGGTAGGATATTAGCATGTATAATTAACTTCTAAAAACGATATGGTTCATTTATTATTGAAATAGTTCAACATTTAAATTTTAAATAGAATTAAATTGAATAATAAAAAAAAATTCAATAGTTTGTCTAATCATATTAAGTATGTAGTCAAGATGATATAAATAAGGGAAAGCTTACTTTTCATAGGGCGCATAAGGATATTTTCTTTATCATACCGACAAGAATTCCAATACAGTAACGGTATAGTCATCAATTAAGAAATAATTTATTATTAAAGATTCAAATTAGAAATATGCCTTGTCATGTTATTTCTTTATCTAAAGGGTTTGTGCACTAATGACGTGAGTTGCTTATTTCTTTGTATAATAGTAATTAATTTATATTTTGAGAGCTTTCATTTCTCTCAAAAATAATTGGATACTTGGGATTCAAGGACTGAGATATCTTACTCAACTTATTAAGTTGTTTATACATGTTAATAAATAAAATTGTAAAAAAATATATAGAAGCGTAGTGTATTTTTACGAAATATTTAAATACCTACTGCAACCTTCAATTTTCTTATTTTTAATTAAATTATGATATTGTAGTAATTCAATCATAACAAATTTGTAAAAACCTAACAGTAAACTATGCTACTATATAACCTATATATCTTGAAGCTCTCAGCATATAGTTCCAAATAACTTCGCATTCAAATTAAAACAAAACAATCACACCGTTTGAATACGAAAGCGTACCGAAACAAGTCCTAACGAACTCGAAATATCTTTTTATTTTACGTTAGCAAGACAGCATGTCGGCGCAAGAGTTCCTTCGGGCGATTTGGGCATTTTTTTCTTCCCATACCGATGTGCTTGCCCTCGGCTTGTTCTTCGGGTAATGGCTTCATTATACCACTTGGAATCTCGGAAAGAGGCTCGGAGCCCTCCGAGACTACCTTGTAAACTTTGATTTTTGAATATATTATTTAATATTGCGTTGTATATGGTAGTACCTAGGTATATATTTCATTGGAGTTAGCATATATATCTATAAAGTCATTCAAAAAATGCATATGAAAGGAGAATATGTACATTATGATATGAATACCTATATTTTTTTTTTCATAAAAGTGCATACGTTTATAAAGTTAAAATAATGCTTTACAATATGAAAGAAGCAATACTCATATATTAAAGAACATACAAATTTATAAGGTATTACACAATTATGTACTCAGTTTCGTGATTTTAAGATGGTAACTGCCATTTACCGTTGCAATTTTGATGCTTCAGGTGATTTTTCAATTATGTTTTTTTACATCATTCTTTGATTTATCTCAGTTTTCCATGATTTATGGTAAATAATCTATTAAAAATAAGATATCGTACATTATAATATACATAGATATATTAAATATCGATAATTACGTGTCACAGCACTAAATCAGTACCGATTTGCAGTCCAGGAGGTCTGAACGTTTCTGAATAATTACAGGTTTCCTTGTGAATTTCTTGAGGAATTACCAAACTCATTTTTGTGTCTGGTAAGAAGCGCGACCGTTTTACTTTCCACCTTATAATTACTGTACGTCGGCAAATATTTTCTGGGAATCATTTGTTTTCTTATGAACAATGTATACAACGATAGTTTACTTTTAAAATTGATGTACATACATACAAGAGCTGAAATACCTTGTATTGAAAGATCACGCGATATTAAATTACTCAATATATGTATATTACTCAAATATATAAATATGTTGATTGCTTTTTTTAATATTATGTTTTAATATTAATAAATGAGATGCAATGATTTTGACTGTGATATTTATTTATATCTATAATATATATAGGCGTTCCATTAGTCTTCTTAAACAAATTCTCCAAAAGAAAGTTTTTATTGGTTTCAAATCTTTAAGAACGGCAAAGAAACGATAAGCGTTCCTCGCGTGGACTCAAAATGTACCTACAATTAACTTCTTGATTGATCTAAGTTAACGGTAACACGTCGTTATTTACTATAAAAATATTTACGTAAGATCTTCTGATCAGATTTGAGAAAATTCTATCTTATACAATTGTATTCTTCTATTCTATAGATATATAAAATGTTTTTTAAATATTATATATTTTTTGTTTTTGACGCATAAGCAGATAGATTTAGCATTGACCAATCCGTTCCACATGTGCCACCTAATTTTTACAACACCGTGTTTTGTCTTGTTACTAGACCGCGAAAATGAAAATATAACATACCCTCGACTAGGGATCGAACCCACAACCTTCACGTTTTTAATCAGGAGTTGTTCCACAGCGCCACAACGAAAAGCTACATCCACAAACAAAATCACAGACTACTAACAATTTTACAAAGTGTAGATACTAACCGACGTGCACCAACAAAGGCGGTATTAATGTACATATTTATCTGTATTCAAGTGGAGGGGCAATTTATCTGAGCGCAGGGAATTGTGCGCAATTGAAACGTACACTAGTTAATAAACGCGTGCGTGCAAATGTGGTTATTACTCTTCGTGGGCGGGTTATATTTTATTGTGATATTGGTCCTTTCGAAGCTGGATGATAATTTAAGCTGAAAATGGTATGGACGAAAGGTTAATGCGACGATTCTGTTGCTTAGTAATAAATTTAATAAGCTTCCCCTATATCCGACATATATTGCGTGTTTAGCAGCGGAACTTAACTACGCGTTTTGTCTTGTTATTACAGCGAGGAAAAAGGAATAATTTACCTAATAATTTACCCCGAGTAGGAATGGAGCCCACAACCGCCGCTTTTCGGGTCAGACGAGTGTCACTGCGCTACGACGTGGCCGTCTCAAATGCTGAATGAGATAAATTTTATAAGCATAGAAAAAAATTGAACTTATTATTTGAGTAAAGAAATTGCAAAATTAAAGTTGGATTCGAACCGACTTATAACAATCCCAATGCATTGAATAAAATTTGTGTATTAGTTTAACTTTTTTTGTCATTGATATAAATATGATTATGAATATATAAACTAGTACTATTGAGGCCAGTCAACCAGTGTGACTGTAAAACCGACTGGTTGTGGGTTCGATCCCCACTCGAGGAGATGAAATATTTACTTAAATTTATGTGTCCATTTCTTCGCTCGGGTGTCTAGGTTAAGCGCGGCGTTGAGTTCTGCCACTCAACATGCAATGCCTCCAGAATTCGGCAGAAAGTGGGGAACAGAGTGTCTTAACACTAGGTTGCCTCTGCCTACCCTGCTGTGTGCGGGATACAGCGTGAAGCTGATAATAATAGTACTTTATAAGTCAAAAAAAGGGAATTTGTGTTAAAGTTCGTTTAAACACGAATTAAAATTAATATATTTCAAGTACAACATTCTGAGTAATATGTAAAGTATTTACATGTAAACAATGCAATTGTCCATACAAACGTATGCCAGACGTGTACTGGCTCAGTTTTAATGGTAATAGAAGCTACGATTGTAAAAAAAATGCGTTTAAAGTAAACACTTGCGGTGAGTGACAAGTTGTCTTTCCAGTTATAATGTTAGTTTTATAGCCAAAGAAATTGCGTTTATTTACAATGTATTGATTTATAGCGTTATTAACATACTGCGAGAGAAGTTAACGTTATTAGTAGCGGCGTCTTCTTCCTGGCATTAGCATTGGCATTTCAGACTCGTATTTGTTTTTAGAATGTGAAGTTTTGCTTCAATATTTTTTTAAACGGAACTCTATTTATCTATTTTTTTTTGAGATTAAATATATTAAAACTTTTTAAAAATCTTAGATACCGCGTCATCCAATATTTATTGTCATATTGGACATTTTTTTGAATATAAACTATTAATTCTTTTTTGTGAAGATATTTTACTGATTTAGCAGTAATGCTTGTATAAACAAATACACAAGCCAACAGTTCATTTAAAGAATTAAATTTATACCTTCATAAAGCAAAGGCAGAACTTTATTTTTTTTATAAATAAATATTCAATTCAGTGTGGTCGAAGCGAATCGATCGTACGCATCGATATCACCCATTATCTCGATATTCTTTGCGCCGTGTTTGCTTTGTAAGGATTTATAAGTTAATCTGCTAGTATTAATCGTAAAAACAATGTTACTATCGATTTTTATTCGATTTCATGCTTTGAATGGATAAGATTATACACTCAGTAATTGTGAAGAACTTGCTTGCTATATTACTTTGATTTTATTAAAGAAAATGGTCAATTTGTGATATTTTAAACTATTTCTAATAAATAAGCGAGATTAATTCTCTTTCGAGGTATTTATTATGTTTGTACGTTTATATGTATTGATATGGATCGGTGTACATCATTTTGATTAAAATTTATCTACCAATGAACAGTTCCTAGAATCATTTTCTTGCTCCGATAACATGCCATGTCTCGAAAATGAGGAACGGAAAGAATCCACAGTCTTGGCTACAATCTATTTGGAATAGTGAAAATCATATATCACTATTGTATCGTATTGAATATCTATATCTGTAACACCAATGCCCTGGGTTTTTTATTTATGTACGCCGCCTTACCATATTACTCTGTCGAAACGTAAGATTTATAAGTTAATTTCCCTCGAGTATTGTATGGATGAACTATTAGCTAAGACTTTATAGGTGTATTCTGATTTACTGCATCGTAATCGATGTTTTTACTTGTACGGGTTTACTATTATATAACTGTGTTATGGATGGCCATTGTGAGAAGGTTTAGATTGTTAAACACTAAAAATTACTCTTTAATTTGGTACTAGAGAAACACTAGAGACTGATTTAATTATCAACTCCACACTTTTTTCAGCATAGCAAGGCAGGTAGAGACACTCTGTTCTCCGCTCTCTGGCGTATTTTGGGATAGCGTGTTGAGCGGCTAAACTCAACGTCGTGGTCGTGTCTCAATGAGAGCGACCTTTGAGTCTCTCAAGGACTCCTTTTAAATAATACAGCGTAACCACATACCACGATTTTCGACTTAACGATAAGATATTCCTTTACTTAATCTTCATTTCATACAAAATGTGATAACTATTAAATGAGGCTGCCGCCTTGATATATTTTTTCCATACTAAAATTTGGCTCATTTCTCGGTTAACTATCACAGAAAACGCGTCGCGTCGCCACTTTTACATAGTAAATAAGAAATTAAAAGAAAATGTTATATATTTGTAATAGAATGTATACTATCTGGAACATCAACACGTTGTTATAAAGCGGTAATTAGTTTACACTGCGCTTATTAGCCGTGCCTATATGTGGACGCGCGTATGTGGAGCTAATTGTATGAGAAGTTTTTATAATGCATATATTCTGTAATAGGCTGCCTTTGCTTGCATTGATGTAACTGTAAAAAAATGTTGTTTTGCTTAACTTAATGATAATTAAATGTTTTAATTGGATTTTATATGTATAACGAGGTTTTTCTTAAGAAAATATTGTATTATAATAATATATAATATTTTTTTTATGTGGCGTCGACATTTTGTAATGTTTTCCAGAGGTTTGCATTCTTAAAAGGTATGTTTGCATAAAGCGTAAAAGAATGAGAGAAAAAATATTTTACGGATGGAATGTTTCTTGTTAATAAATCAAATAAAGTAGATTTTTGGTAATCGTTTAATTCTGCGCCATCAGTTATATACACATACATAGGTTCACGCTGAATCCCCGGCGGGGTTGCGAGAGCGAGAACGGAACGTCAAACGGTCTCCACCTCTTTCGCCTTGTCCATTGTCATCCACTCGTACATACATGACCTCCGAAGTCCTCATCCCTTTCAGGTGACCTTTCTCCAGTATCATCGATACTATGTTTTCGAAGGTGAACCGAAATCTTTCTCTGCCTCTCTTATCAGTCGTTTTTCTTTAAAGTAATATATCTTTACTGCCATTTTCTCAACGCTGCGTCTGCACCAGTCCTGAATTGTGTTGTGAACGGCTAAATGTGCAGATGACGTCTCACCGTCTTATCAATGTAGCAAAGCCACCGTTAACTGTTACCGATAGCAATACGCCTTTCCACATCCAGTTTGTGTCTTCCGGGTATAGATACTATTATTTCTCTCTCATTAATTTCTTCTAATTTCTTACGCTGATATTGTATTTTGTCCTTTCTTAATTTCTTTCACTCTTTTTTTTTCTGTGTAAATCAATCAAATACATTTATATTATTTTTGAAATTATACACTTTTTTATCGTATCAAATAAGAATTAAAGATTGTATTATATTTCGTTATTAAAAAAATACTTCACACCAGAAAAATCTATAGAATCCTGCCAAAGTATGTAATTCAGATCAACACAAACAAATACGCTATAAATATGTTATTACTCCATATTACTTATACATTAAACTGTTGCCTAACGTTTTAATTAACACCGTACTAAATAGCATTGGCTGTATATGGAATGATACTTTGTAATTCCTAATATTTTATAAAGTACGAGCTTACCTACGGTATGAAAACAGATACAGAACTTTTAATCGGTGATATTTTATTGGTACACCCGCCCATTTCAGCCCATTTTAGATTCTTTACCTATAACCATAGCAACCTTATGTTACCAGATATAAACGTTCCTTTTACTCACATTTGAACTACCGTGTACAGTCAGATTTGAACTCAAAACCAACCACACTTATACATTTCCTAGCTTGATGCTGGGGACCTATATTGTAAATAATTTTCATCGATCGTCTTAAAACTCAAAAATGTTCAAGACCAGCCATATACTAAAATATTATTTGTGCTTCATCCTTTCCTTGATGTCACGGTCAATCCTTAAACCATAATGAATCAGGGCAGATAACATCAAAGAAAACAAATATGGCAGTGGGAGGGTCCGCCGGCTGTGATCGGTTATTAACTCGCAGACTAATTTGTTAATGCGACCTCGACTCGCGTCAAGAGTAGATTGTAAACAGTTTTATATGGAGATTCGCGTATTATTTTATTAATAATAGTTGCATCATAATTAATAGTAGCTATAGTTGTATAAAAAATATTCCCAAACAATTTCTCAATTGATGACTGAGTTGATATTGATTAATTATTAATTTATATTTTAAATATTAATTTATATTTTTAAGTTAAAGCTAAATGCTCAGTGAAAGATAACTGATTAAAGAAAAAGAAAGATAAACAAACTTATTCCAGTCAAGACGACGCACATTGGAACGCTAAAAAAGCTTATATCAAAAGCTCAAAGCGATTGGGCACTACGTTCTCCATGAATAAAATAAAAAAATATTTTAATAAACGAAGCCCTTGTGGCACAGAGAAATACAGTATGTTTAAGTAAGCTCCCTATGCCTACTTACTATGGCGCTACACAGAAATTATCAATTCTAAAAACATAAATATACATAAGATATACGTACAATTTAAACACAAATCCATTTTCTCCTATAAATGGTAAAAATAATCTCAATATCAATTCAAATCAGTACACGGCCGGACACCTTTTTTCCCATGTTCCCGTCCTAGGCGCGATGTTACCAGATAGGTGATAATGTAGCAGTATCAGGTTTAAGATTTTAATCGCAATTGGCGCGGTCACAGTACACTTGTGGTGTAAGTTACAAAAGGTTTACACTTTATATGTATTTATGTTACTTTAAGGTTGAATACATTATAAGGCTTGTTTGAATCTTTATTTATGAATTCATGATTCTTAATATATTGATTATCATATAGGGAAAATTATATTTTTTATTATATGAAAGAAATTAAAAATATATTGATAAAATGTGTGATAATTGCACCAACAGCTGACTAGATTTAATTTTATTTATCGATGGCTTATGCGATGGCATGGTTTTGATATTCTTCTGATCATTTTTATATACATTCTTTTAACTCATGAAAATAAAAAAAAATACTACTTTTGCTCAGCCAATAAGTGCTAGAATATACATATTGATATTAACAACTGATATAAACCATGCATTTAGTCAAAACTTAAAATAACACATAAGCTTCTCACATTAAAAACCAATAATCTGTGTCATGTTTAATCTACATCTTCAAAATAGTACGAAAAGGACGTTACTTTTTATTAAGTAGATTGCTTTTGCCTATACTAATTAAAAATAAAAATATTTCAATTCACTTTCTTATAGCATGAACCACAAAAATTCCATACACCATCTTAAGCACTAATAAAGCATTGTGCTGGCAGTTAATTAACCCTCTCAGATTTATTGCGGCCACAAAGTCCTGATATACTGGCGTTATCGAAAATCGATTTAATATCGAGGTTAATTGAAATATAGGTGATTAACATTCGATATACAGAATAATCGATTTTTGGATTGCATTTGCGTAACTCAGGTCATGTTTTATTCGATTCGCACTGTCTTTGTATGGTTTATCACTTAATATAATAATAGTGTGTGAGAACTATAATTACTTTTTTTTCAATAATTTTAAAAAGTTATTCTTTTCACATGAAAAGAAAAATATAAAATACATTTTATATACTTATATTTATCTAAAAAGAAGTTTTTTTTAATTATTTTTTAAATTCTTGAGGAAATGAATTATAAGCAAAAAAGTTACTTTGCTTCAACTATTTTAAAGTTCAAAAGTCTAATTTGTATCTAAGAATATAATTGCCTTGTATTCATAATACCAATTAGCTCTGCAATTAAGACTGTCAGTTGTTTTGTAAAAGTAATTGAAAATAATTTAAAAACATTTTCATAGTAAATGTTAATTGTTTCTATAAAAACAATTGCCGATATAACTACGTCATGTTATATAAATATAAATATAAGAATGTGGTTATAAATATTTTTGTTATAATATAACTTGCTCACATTAAACACTATACTTTTATTTATTACACAAGATGAAATAATTCAATTTCTTAAAATGTTTAATAATCCTTTAAAAAAACTTGAAAGTGAAACCAACGTTTTCCTCTCAAAAGTCATTGTGTGTTGAGCTGCACGATCTTAAAAAACTCCGGGGGTAAAACAAGTTTTTTCAACATAAACTTTCCAGTGATATATGAACCTGCAACCCTCGGCTTCAATGAGTCATTTTATTAATACTAGCCTGTACCTGCAGTTTCGTCCCCATATGACACAAGATACATTCTATGTGCCCGTGGTAACGATTCCCAGGATTTACTATAGCTTTCCTCGATAAATGGACTGTTTAACAAAAAAAAACAATTTAAATCAGCAGTTCTTGAGATCAGTGCTTTCAACCAAATAAACTCTTAAGTTTTATATTACTATAAGTATATATAAAATATTATTTATCACGTCACCAAAATGCCACCTCCCCATCATAAATTATGAAGACAGTGGCACTACACTCATCCTTACACTTCCACCAAGGCGCTTCATACATGAGACGATAATTAAAGAGACTTGGATGATAAATAACGAACTGTCGGTGTTTTTACCGCAGATGTCATTATCTCGGCCGACTCTATCAGCCATCACTTGATTGCGTGGGGAATTGTGTAGAGCTGTTGGTTATGCGCAAGCGCAGGTTGAAATTTGTGTTGAAATTAGAATTATATTTTTTTAAGACAATTTTGTGTTTACGTAGGTTACAAATTATTGTAATATATAATGTTTCATGATTTCTTTGACTTTTGCGAGTAATTTTTTTAATAAAACTTATTTTAACTATGTGTAAGTAGTGATATCTTATTATTATTATAAAAACACTGAATTATTGTACTGCATTATTTTTTGTAACAACTATTGCTATTAAATACTGAACTATTTAACTTAAAATACGAATACAAAAGTTTCCTCAACTAATAATATTTCTTCACGAAGTAACAACTTTATACAATCGCTGAGCATCCCGCGACACCGTAGCGCATGAATAATCGAAAAGTCCAACTTGATGAGAAGGCAAGCGTGAGAGCTTTTTTGTCGTGACCGCGGTCAACATGGGACCTTTACGACATATTAGATCACTTGCAGAGCTAACAGTCTTTAAATTCAGCCATTTTCATTTTATTCCGTCTTTATATTCATCTATTTTCATCTTTAAAAACAGTTTTACGCTGTGTCTTGTAAATAGCAAGGTAAGCAGAGGGAACCTAGTGTTGAGATACTTCGTTCCCCGTTTTTCGCTGACTTTTTCGAGGCGCGAAGAGATGATAATATTAATATATAATAATTTATTCTCCCTAGTGGGGATCGAGCCCACAACCGTCGCGTTACAGTCACATCCTTGTGCCCCTGCGCCATCCCGGCCTCAGTCTTTATCTCTACATAATAAACTCTATACAATATTAAGCAGAGCTTTCGTAAAAGCTTCGAATTGATATTGTTAACGTAGAGGAAATTAAGGCTTGTATTAATACTTTGTATGGTTAACTTTTAAATGAAGTTAACGTAGATTTAAAACTTTTGTAGAACAGTATACTTATTTACAAATGATAGAGTGCTTTGATGTCGTCTAGTTGATTAATGCGATTGTAAAAAATGGGGGCAAATTGTAAAACTGTTTATCATGACATTAGATTAGTTTTGCAATATTTTTACAAATTATGGTTTGATTTTTCGGGCATCTACCGTAATAGATAATTCACATATTTATTAGTTCTTCGTTATACACCTATTTTAAGGATTTTCCATGTCATCGTTTACATCAGGCATTTTTAAACTAGACTGTAAAGAATACTAATTCGAAATGTACTTAAAATCAGACCCTACTCTTGCGGTACGATATCATTAAAAGATATATAACTAGTTTATCCATATCTATAATTATTAACACCAGAGCAATTACCTTGCAGATGTTGAAGCATTCGTCATAAAGTGATGACTCTTTTATCCAAAATCCATTAATATTTTTTTCCATTCAATTTTCATTTCAATCTACATCCTACTGTATAACGAACGCCGAGATATATTAATACAGTAATCTAAATGGGTAAAAAATAAATGACATAGCGGCTCCTCGACTACCGATTGAAGAATCGATGCAAATGACTTATTAAAAACACCATCTATGGTGATGTACGCTATACTGTTAAGGCTATCGAGGCGAGGCTGTTATAAGCCTTATCCATGATGGCTTTTAAAAATTGTAAATATATTGTTGTTTTTTTTTTGGGGGACTCGTTTCTTACATTGTATGTATGTCGATGGGGAAATTGTGTTATTTTCGTTCGTACATACTCGTCCATTTTAGAGTGGCCTTTTTTGTCTAAAAAGAAATTTAAGTTATCAGACAAGAGATGTGGAAATGTTTTAATTGTAAACTTATACACAGATGGTAATGAAATCTATAAACGCTGCAGACCCAGAATACGTAGATATTTATTACTACGTGGTGTAAAGAAAGAAAAATCCATAAAAAGATTTATTTCGACTTTGCAAGACAAAGTGCGGCGTTCATTTTCGCCACTGAGCTTGCAATGTAGCGAGTTCTGATGGAAAGCGGACAACACAGCCTTCACAATAGGTTCTCTCTGCTTTCCCTGCCATATGTGGAATACAGGACAAAAAAATCATGTAGCAAAGCTACTCATGTGACACATTACTTAATTACTTCCTGAGTATACCTGTCTGTATAAAAATGTACAATAATTATTAATATATTATTTTGTTTACAGATACTGTTAAAGGCGATTTCGGTAAGTTCAATTTGATGTTTTTTGTCACCTTCTGACATTTTAATTCGAGTCGCCATCAGTTTTCAATCAACGAGTGACATGTTAATATAAGGGGAAAATATTGTGATTTATATTTTATACAGATATATTACTACACTTATTTTAGTTAATTCTCTATATTATAAAGAAATTACTAGAATATGCTGA
This sequence comes from Heliconius hermathena, assembly GCA_013403705.1. NCBI lineage: Eukaryota > Metazoa > Arthropoda > Insecta > Lepidoptera > Nymphalidae > Heliconius > Heliconius hermathena. The sequence goes on from JAAIXJ010001735.1 coordinate 279,454, forward strand.
CAATTATAGTTCTAAAATGATATCGTGGTGCAGTTGCATAGCATCTGATTGTGGCGCATTATTAGTGAGTTCGTTTCCTAATCGGGGGATTATATTTAAATTATTATTACAGATAGAGGCCAGTCGTGGCGCAGCGGCACGAGGTGTGACTGTAAAACCGACTGGTTGTGGGTTCGATCCCCACTCGAGGAGATGAAATATTTACTTAAATTTATATTTCCATTTCTTCGCTCTGGTGTCGAGGTTAAGCGCGGCGTTGAGTTCTGCCACTCAACACGCAATGCCTCCAGAATTCGGCAGAAAGTGGGGAACGGAGTGTCTTAACACTAGGTTCCCTCTGCCGGTGCGGGATACGGCGTGAAGCTGATTTATTTATTTTATTTATTTATTATTATATAAATGAAGCAAAAAAAATATTAATAAGATTAAACATATATAAATATTAAATAAATTTCTACCAATTTGCTTAAAGTTATTACAGACTTAAATTTATATATAATAATTTAAAAACAAAAACAGTGATAAATCCACTACATTCAGCAACACAAATATAAACATAATATAATAATCTAACAAATATTTCATACTAATCACCAATCAACTATAGTCCTGCAATTACATCATTTATATAATAATTGTTCACCTTCTGGGGACGGCGGTTAATGAACGGTAATAAATAAAAAAGGTAATAAGGTAGCACCTGCCAATCAAGCTAACTTAGCATTAAGCCAAATGCGAATCGATTTTTTCACGGGTTCCGCACATTTCTTTTTTTTTTTCGACTTCATTAAAGTAAATAAGCGTTCTGTCTTGTATATTGTACTCATTAAATATAATTACAGGAGTCCATATGAGCGGCTCAACGTCTGTCTGTAAGCGTGATAGTTGTGGTTTCGATTCCCACTTGAGGGAATGAACTATTTTAATTTCTTCGTTAACAATATAAAGCGCGACGTTGAGTTGCTTGTTGGGACGCTATGTCTCGAGTATTGGACTTGAAGAAGGGAATGGGGTGTTTTAAATAAATACGTAAATTACCTTTGAGAATGAAATTCCAAGCTTTTGATATATTTCTCCCAAATAATTATGTAGAGCTTTAAGTAACAACTTCATAATTAAAAAGTTACTCTGGAGTTGTTAAACTAAAAATGCTTCTGCTAATAACAAGCTTTCATAAACAGGTACGGCCAGGTTTTACCACGCATATAAAAAGTAGAGCATATCACTTTTCCCTCACTAACTCTCTTCAAAAGAACAAGCTTAGAGTTTCAGAAGAAAGAAAAAGTATCTCCAAACAATAAAATACAAAAAATCCACCACATACTTGTTGCTACATTATTTTAAAGGTGTCGTCCCTTACATATTTCCATTGCATTAATAAATATTTTCTACTTAATTTGTGCTATTATTCACACCATCATCTGCTATAATAATAGGTTATTTTCAATTGTTTGAGGCCGATTAACGCATACCTGTCAATGAGTAAGTGATCTTATAAAAAATGTAGTAGACGTATAAATTAATGTTTTTTTTTTATTTTAACTGAAAGCTCGTAGGGTTTTTAAATGCTAAAATTTAAAGGGTTTTACAGGTTAGTATATTCTTATGTTATGTTCTTTCCTTTTCACAATATAAGAAGTGGTTAACGGTAGATTTACAATGTCTTAAAAAAAAATCAGCTTTACGTTGTATCCCGCATACAGCAGGTTAGGCAGAGGGAACCTAGAAAACGATGTGTCCAACTCGTAGAAAACGGTGTATCTTAACACTAGGTTCCCTAGGTTCTCCCTGCCTGCTCTGCTATATGCGAAGTATAGCGTGAAACTGAAAAAAGAAAACATTTATAGGTATTTTGCATATTTTTTTTTAATTTTAGCCTAAAATAGTGTTGTATAATATTTCGTTTCTTTAACGGCTTTCTTAAAATACCAGCATCCCAACTTCTGTATTTAAGTTTATTAAACGGTAAAATATTTTATTATTCCATTGTAGAGCTAACAATGTAAGTTTGTTTATCCAACACTCGACTTGCACGCGTATTTTTGAATTATTGTGACTCTACATTGCAAAGTACTTTGTTAAATGTAAGAAGTTTTAAGCTCCGTTAGTCACGCACGTTGGTTTTTATTGACGTTTTCGTAAATAAAGTTCTTTGGCTTCACGATATTTGTACGTTGAAATTGTATTTTTATTGTACATATTTTTTATGTCATTAATATGATATCTTGATGCTGTTCAATTGGTAGAGTCGTCTGGTTTTTTATAATAAATCTAACTCTTACTTACTCTTAGTCAGTACTCTTATAGTATATCTCGCAATAAAGAGAAATTGTATTGAATTATTCAGAGCAAAAGTCATAATTTAATTAATAAATATAGTTCATGTAATGTTTCATTAAATTAGTTCTTAAATAAAAACTATAATTTAGCTATATACGTAAACTTTTAGAGCTTTTCTTTGTATTGTTCAGTAGCATATCGCGAGACGTGACTTGATACGATCGCATCAGGCGTATAGTAATAAAAATATAAATCTAAATTTTTTGTTATTTCTTTTTTGTTTTAGTTTGTTGTTTTTTTATATATGTTCAATGTTTCATACATTCAATATGTTGAAATTAGAAAACTAAAAAAAATAATGAAGTAATTTTAACTTAGTAACGTAGTTACTAAATAAAATTTTAAAAAAATTGTTTATTTTACAGAATATACGTAGATACGTACGTATTGTCTTATTTTGATTATAATTTAGAATTTTTAACACAAATCACTAAGTAATAAGAGTCTTTATTTCTAAAGTGAATTCTAAATGTGCAAAAAACGTACCGCAGCTAAAATATAGTTTAAAATAATAATTTATTTACGTGTCACAAAATGAAAAGAAATTTGAAAGCAAACGAGTCCAGTGTAACTTAGTAATAACTAAAATAAGCGTAGCGTGGATATCACTTAATACTATAGTACCAGGACCAGTTGCGATGGTCTCTAAAGTAATTTTAGTACTACATATACTTATTATAGATTTTAAATACGTTTTTAATTTCATTCTTTTGTGCATAAATAGCAAGACAGAGAGAAAGGTTAAGCATTAAGACTCTCCGTTCTCCGCTTTCTACGATTTTGAGACACTACGTGTTAAGTAGTGGAACTCAATGTTGCACTTTGTTTGGGAGTCTCAATATAATTTGAATATCCATTCTTCCTAGTTGTGATAAAACCTACGCACCATCGCGTTTATACTCAAATGCTAACCCACCACGCCATATTAGATATTGAATATTTATATTGATAGATTTTGAATATTTTTGTTGATGAAAGGGCTCATGGATTTCTTACATTCTTACAAAAAAAACCATAAAATACTATATTAACCTTTAAAACGTAATTCGTTTCTGAAACAATTCATCAAAGTTCAATCATCCATTAATTTATTGGCTTCGAAACACTATCAAAATATTCTTCGTACCGGACCTCAGAAAAGAAATGTAATTTGACCACTGAGTCATAATAGTATCTGTATTCATAGAGGAGTGTAAAAAAAGGTGGAAATTATTCTCAGGTACAACAAATGTAGTGTCGCCGGCGGTTTTTATCTCATTTCTAAGAAACTGCTGCGCCTGCGCATATCGATTTGTACGCCACCTAATTAAGGCGAATGTCACATGTAATAGAATAATATATTACCTTATGATAATTTTTTTAATAAATTTTTTAAATTTTTTTTAATTAATTTTTTAGGTTAGTTATAGAAAATATAAATATTTTTTATCATACTTCATTTTATAGTAGAAAATACAACAAGTCGTTTCAACCAGACGAAACTTTTATCATAAATGTTAACTGTTAGAGATAACTTTACATTTTAAACACAATAATATAATTACATAAAGTTTACGATAGCAAATAATTAAAATCAATATCTGCATTTATTAACAAATTGAACGTAATCAATATTTATTACAAGTTATAAATCAATGAGGTTTAATGTAATGTAAATATTATGACATAGATAAATAATTGAGGCCGGTCGTGGCGCAGCGGCACGAGGTGTGACTTTGCAGTCCGACTGGTTGTGGGTTCGATTCCCACTCGAGGAGATGAAATATTTACTTAAATTTATATTTCCATTTCTTCGTTCTGGTGTCGCGCGGCGGGTTAAGCGCGGCGNAATTTAGATAAATAAATATATAATCGATGATTGTACATTTTATTAAATGTTAATGAATCCGTCGTCGTGGAGTGGGACAGCGTCTGAATCGATATGCTTGTAAGTATACATTTTCGTTTCTCCACTCTGCTAGACAAATTGCGGCGTTGAACTCCACCACTTTACACGCAGACTTCCAAATTTTGGCAACAAGCTGAGTCCAAATTTAAATGGGATAAAGCTATAATACATATTTGATATAAGCATACAAAAACAAACTTAATTATACCATACATTATGATTATTTTTAGTGCAGATCTAGTATCATATTCTATGATCTCTATATAATTATAGTCTTCTGTTAGTTTTTTAGGCTATAATAAATCAGTTAATAAAAATTAGTAAATATATGAAATAGTTGATTTTTCCTATTTTAATTTAATATTTTTTAAATTTATATATGATGTTTATAATTACACGCGAACTGCCCCTTAACATCTCACGAGTATAACAATGAAAGTAATATAAAATGCGGTGTCGTCCCGCTGGCGTGAACCGTATGTTATTGGATTATTTTAAAGTAGACAAGGATGTACCGTCTTTTGGTTATGAATATTGTTATTTATTATTCATCATGATCATGATAGTACGGGATTCGTAGCCAGATTGGGGATTTCTCTTCGGTATATATTTATTTTAAAGATATATTTTTTTCAATCCGCAGAGTAGTATCAGTGGTATATTTAAATTTATTAAGACTTTCGTTTTCCTATTTTTTCTTTGTTCTTTTACGTTGGTATTAACATCATATCAACGCTTACATATTAATTTGCCTGAAAAAGTTCATTTATTCATCAAAGTGAATTTGTTAAGAATATTTTTTTTTGTTTATATAATTTATTAAAGATATGAACAAGATATTTAACATTACACATTAATTTCAACCAATAACAACTTAAGTATGACTTTAAATTAATATGAAACAATATAATATAATGCAAAGATTATTTAATCTACGAGACTACCGTTTGAATTGAAAAATGGTTTATTAACAGACGTATAGCAATTCTGAGACTTCCGCTGGCAACGCCTTATAATATCCGTCCTATAGTTATTTTAATATCACATATACGTTATACGGTTACATATACAAATACAATTTAAGTATTTCATCTTTAATAAAAAAAAAAACAGTTTTTAATTTAGACGTATTGTACATATCTATAGCTTATATATATTATATTATATATATTATTTATAATAAAATCGTAACGGATCAGTGCCTGTACATGGAAGATATATAACAAAAAATGTAATTAGGGACGTTTATTAATATTAATAATAGTATAACCCAAAAAAATATTTGTGTGTTTGTTATCGCTAATCTCAGAATCGGACTAATCAATTTATATGCGGTTTTCACTATTGGATTTTGGCAAGCTTACATATAGAGCTTATTTTATTACAATCAGTTCATAAATAAAGAAGTTACATCAATTTAAAGTACTTAGTTTGACAAATTTGCTAATTCCCATAACAGTTATTTTATACAACTGTTTTTACCAAATTGGCTGAATTTTTAGCTTTCAATTTGTATTATGATAAAAACACGTAGATTTCAAGATTTAGGATCGGAATCGGAGTTTACGCGTGATAAATTGCGGTTGCCATGCACGCGTACTTATCCTCTACCCAAATACTGTATAATTAAATATTTTTCTTTAAATACAACATTTTTTTAATTATGATAATTAAATTTGTTATGTAGGTAGGCTAGATAGTGTAGAGAAATGTTAAGAGATTATTTCCCGACATGGAAATGGAAATATACGAGATTTTCCATTTTACGTCTACATATGTATATATGTACAAACGGCGTGCGGCGACGACTACATTAATAATTAATAAATTTTCTGTAAGGTAATTGAATTGGCTGCTTTGCCATTATTTTTGTTAAAGTAAGAGATATTTTTTGAAACATACATATCTTAAACAATATATTTCTTTTTTCGTACTTATATATGCAAGTATTGAGCATTTTATGTAGATATATTTTATGTAATAAGCTGTTTGTTAGCGAGAAAACGTATATGAGATTATATTAGCCCTATTTAACCAAATAAAATCGATCCAAGCTGTATCTAGCGTGTCATAAATCTTAGCTAACGACGTAACGGAACGAATGATAAAGTGGTCAGCTCCTATTAAAACCTAAGTCTAGTTAAACCATCCGTTACAAATAACTGTTTCGAAGAAATATAGTTAAATTTTAACTAGTCAGTTAATTTTGGTACCCCGCATATTGTCTGTGCGGTTAACACTTTAACGTTTGGTTTAAGTTTAACGTAAAAAACGTGTTTTTAACCGCAATGTTAAGCGTGCGCGCGTCTGATAATTGTATTACGCGGTTGTGTTCGACTATTGACTGTACATGTGGGTTTTGTATGGAGGTTTATTTTATATGAACCTGAAGCAATTTTCATTTGGTGCAGGTTTCCTTATAATATATTTTTTTCTTAGCGAATTTTCCAAATCTCGCAGGAAAGGCAGAAATAACCTTATAATATATTTCTGTTTTATGTTTTACGTCTATATTTTAATATATTTCTAATTGTATGGCATAATATTTGAAAATATATAAAATTAAACGATTTTTACATTAAAATTAAAGAATTTAAACTCGTCGCACGTACACGGTAATATCCTAGATAGCGGCTAGACGGCGTCATAACTTTTAAGCTAAATTATTATTCTTATCCTGTACTAGTAATTTACACCTCCCTCTTTAAATACTGTCAAATTTACTCATTTGTAATACCAATTAGTTCATTATATAAGCTTTTATTCAAGCTGCGCTGTCGGTAGATTTGTAGACGAAAGATGGTTTCTTCGAAATCGTATTCTTGGTAGAAAGTAGGCTTGAAATGGTCGCGAATATTGATTATACTGTACTACATACAAGTATACAATGTATGGAACTATGATTAAAATGCGGAAAACAAAAGCGCGACAAGTCAAACATACATACAGCAATATTAGCACTACTACACACACGTTTAAAAAGCAATTTTTATCATCCAGCTTTAACTCAAGAGATTAGTAGACACTTTGGACACTACGTTTACCACTTTCCACTCAATTTTGCGTGTTGCGTATCGGATTTCAACGTCTCTGTCTTGTTAAAATAGCGAGAAAGTAAACGTAACGCATTCCCTTCAATAGGAATCTAACACACAACCTTCACGTTTACAGTCAGACGCTGCGCCACTGCTTCACGACGGCCTCCATAATATACAAAACTAAGGCTTCTATAATATATTATATAAAGTTAAATTGATAACTCATTTTCTCTATAGAATCATTTATATGATAACTGAAGTGCTTATCCTGTTTAGAATTGACACTTTAACAGCTGACTGTTAACTTGACATTTTAAAAGATTAATCTGCGAGCATTTACTCAATATCTTGTATCAGTACTATAAGTCGCATTGAATTGATTTATAGACCTTTCATCTATATGTCGATACTAGTACTTGTACTATAAGTTATATATTTCATGTCAATATATTTAATGATAAATAAATAAATTATCAGCTTCACGCTGTATCCCCCACACAGCAGGGTAGGCAGAGAGAATCTAATATTGAGACACTCCGTTCTCCACTTTCCCCCGAAATCTAGAGGCATTGCATGTTGAGTGGCAGAACTCAACGCCGCGCTTTTGCCTTGATGCCAGAGCGAAGAAATGAAAATATAAATGTAAATAAATATTTCATTTCCTAGAGTGAAGATTGAACTTACAACCAATCGATTTACAGGCACACTGTGTGTCCTGCGCCACGACTGGTCTCAATATATTTAATATGAATCATTTTTCAGTCACAAGAATGGTTACTTAAAAAAACAGTATCTTTTTATACTAAAATCAATTGATCGAAACCACTGTCACATGCATAAACGTAGGAGTGTAGTATTTTATACTAAATTGAATATAAGTTTAACTTTTTTTTTTTAAGCATTTTTAAAGTGTTATTCCACACTTAGGAAAGAAAAATACTTATTTAGAAAACGTATAAAAATTTTGAACGTAGCCAGGCGCTCTGACTGCTAAGCCATACGTTCAACGTATGGCTTAGCGGTCAGAGCGCCTGGTCGGTTTCCAGGAGGCGCGGGTTCGAGTCCCGCTACGTTCAAATTTTTATACGTTTTCTAAATAAGTAAGTTTAACTTTTTTAATCTTACGCTAAACCCTTTTTAATTTTATATAATATTACCTCTGGCTCCTTATAGTCAAATAAAAATAACTTTTAATTCGCAGAAAAAATATATTTATAGCATTGTAGGTGATGATAAATTTATTTCTACTTCAGTTGAAATAAATTTATTCATTTCGTTTCAATGAATAACTTTTTATTTTAAAACCTAATAAATATAAACGATGTTAACATTTCAACGCTACCAACATGAGCCAATAAATATTTAAGATCAGCGAGAAAAAAATAATAGTTATGTTTATTGAAATTGAGATGTATGCAACACTAGCTTAGTTCTGTGGGTTTACTCGTAAAAATGATCCTATTGCTATATAAGCAGTTACAGCTATGCTATAAGTACGTAACGATATTATATCTCGCTTCGACTTCTGTGCCAAATTTTCAATTTCAATTTTTTAATTGTAGGTTCACGGGAAGAATGAAAATTAATAAATGCTCATATCTTTTGATTGCATAAATTTTTGAGTTACGGAACCCAAAAAAATGGCTTCACCCACTGACCGCGTAGCAGGTTACCCAGAAGGAACCTAGAGTTGAGACACTCGATTCCCCATTTTCTGCCCAAATTGTGCGTTGAGTGGTGAAACTGAAAACAAAAGAATATTAATATAATATTAATTATATTGATTCACTAAGGCATCTATGAACTGCCTTTAGTCTCTTATTTTATTACACGTCAGTGTTGCCTACTATAATAAGTTCACGCTTTTAAACTAAACATAATTGGATATTCCAAATCTATATCATATAAGTAATAGGGTCTATTATTCTATAATTCGACATCGAAAAAGACTATTTTTATTTGCTTTATAATTCTCGACACGGTTAGAGGAAATATAAACTGTCGAAGCTAGTGTTCAAAGGTAGGCCATAAAGACCGGAGGTGAAACTTATTTATTAGGGTCACCACTTCGGTAATACTTGGTAACGCTTCTGATTTACTAGCGGATCACTGGTTTTATTGGTCCCTTTTTTTATTGTTATTCTTGTTTTATTCATTTGACGCGTCTAGTTTTAATGGCTTTATAATGAGATGTGAATTAGTAATGATGGGTTAGTAGCGTATATGTGTGTGACTTTAATCGTGATAGGTTGTGGATTCGATTCCCAGTTGAGAAATGAAATAGGTATTTAATATTTCCTCATTCTGGTGTCGAGGCATGTGTCTAGAATTCGGTGGAAAGAAGGGAATGGAAGTGTCTTAACAGTATGTTCCCAAGTTCCTCTGCCTTCTCTGCTATGTGCGGGACACAGTGAGAAGTTTTTTGAAGAAGAGAAATGACAAGCAAATGATACATGTAGTTACTATATACTAGGTTCTGTCATATAAATATTAATAAAATTGCAACTTACTTTGAATAGGATATAAGGTATCCAATATTATACGGTGCTATACTATGCTTAAACAATTATATCAATAAATGTTAATACATGGGTACTTCAAAACAATGTTACGCAGGAATGTCAGAAATAGTCCGGAACGCAAACGATGAATGGACGCACTAGCTTGACAAATCGTACAAATATCTTTTTAGGATTGTATTCTACTTAAGATGTTAAGCTATTTTTTATTAGTATTCAATTGTATTTCCTACTATATATTTTACGTGTTTTAAAACATTTGTCGAATTTTAGTGGCAACATGGTAAAGTGATATTTATAATTAGTTTGTAGAGGCAGGTCGTAGCGCCGCAGGTGTAGAGCGGTGTAAAGTTCCGCCACTCAACACGGAGAACGGAGTGTCTTCTTACTAGGTTCCCTCTGCCTACCCTGCTGTGTGTGGATACAGCATAAAGCTAAAAAAATTAAAAAAGTTACAATTAGTAATTTTTTAATACGTAACAATGCTCGCTACACATTTAACCAAATCTTGGAAATCAAATTATGTTTAACACACATTTCTATTGGGCATCAAACCCACGAGCACAACGTCTGTACAACTCAACACTCCACCAACTTACCAGAAGATTGTCAAGTTCTATAAACAATATTGAGATTCTACGCTTTCAAACTATCCACCAGTATATCACAGGACTGAAGCAGCCGGACGCGCACGTATGCGCTTCTTTTGGCCCAAGAACCATATACGATATAACTAGCGTTGAAACTCATTGTAATTTATGGATGTCCACACTCCACAACGCGAATGTTAATACCAGTTGAAAGGATTAACCGCGGTCGCTAGCACCCGTTGATATATTCTACGTAACTAGGTTGTGCCTATTGTTTGTTTGATTTGTGTTGGTTTAACCTTGTTTTAGTTGGTTGAGTTAAGTTCAAGATTTGGATTTTGGGAATCGTAATTAAAGAATAGTGTGTCAATATCACGTCCAAAAAGTAGGTTAAAGTTCTTTGTGGCTTCTCTAAAAGATAAGGCATTCGGGAAGATTGCGTTCTTACCTTTTGTGTATACTATTAGAATTAATCTATTTAAGAGATTGGAAAATGATAACCAAAACAATTTTCGTTAATCATAATTCATTATAAAGTTGTTAAGATTATTATCGATTTTTTTTACATGAATCAATATAAAAAAGCTGTAATATATGATTTTATTATATCAATCATCACGTGCCATGACTATTTAACATCATATAAACTTACATCCTTTAAGTAAACTATTATTTAATAGTCGCAATAACAATAATTTATTTACTATAACAAAGTGTGACAAAATTATTTACTATAACATTGCCATTTTCTTCGCTCTCCGTTAAGTCTCCGTCACTCAACACACAATGTTTCCAGAATTCTGCGGAAAATGTGGAACAGCGCGTCTTAACACTAAATTCCCTCTACCTAACCTGCTGTGTGCGGAATAGAGCGTGACGTTTGAAATTAATAAAACGAGACCAAATAAATACACTGCAAAAACTAACACGTGTCTAAGACCACAATACTAAAACAAACGACATTTTAATGAGACGATTCGTGTTCAAGACACAGCGTTGCAAGCTGAGGCCATATCTAATGATGAGGGTATAAGTGCCACTATTGTCCACTGACTTATATGTAGTGTTAAAGAATAGCTTCGTGTTCGAGTGGTCTAATGGCTGATTATACCAAAACTTATATGGATCCACGAATAATTGGCTATGATTTGTTATGGATCATCAATTTAGGTGCTCTTTTAATATTAAAATTGATGGTTTCTATTTTTATTTCTAGTGAATTTTATATAGGGTTAATTTATAGGTACCTATTTATATTTATAATATTCACCTGATATAGTTGTATGAAATGTGTGATTGTTAATCTGTGAAAAACTAACGAAGTTCTAAATAATATGTATTTTAGAAGAATAAACACGATGATAAAATTCCTCCGCTCTCTTTCTTCCACTCAAATAGAGAATGAAGTAAATGAATTTCGTTTTTAGGCCAGTTACGCTGGTTTTGCCGCAAGAGACCACCAATTCAACTGGCCATCATATTAATATAATAATAAATTTCTTGACAATACCAAGTAAGTTTAATGATGAGGAAATACACGTATCCATTACGACGTGAGTATATCAAACATGTCATACACATTTTAAAAAATATTTAAAAACTTTTAAATGAAGTCACGCTACAGGGATCTGATGATATCATTCGAGACTTTCTACCTCCCACCATTAACGAGCAAATGATTAAAATAAAGAGACAAAATAATTATTTTAAAAAATAACTGAAAAATGTATTATTTAAGTCGAAACAGGTCAATTAGTACAACATTTTTTTATGTAATTCCTTTTATAAAGACTTAATAACATATTATTTCGCTTAAAATAATGTCATATATCATAATTGAATGTTTAACCTGAATAACAGGGATGCTCTCCGCCAATTACAATTGTGGGGTACTGTTATATCGAGTTTATTGAACTGTAAAAAATCGAAAAGTAAAATCGATGCAATCTAGACTAACGAATCGAGTCGGGCAGTAACACCATAAGACCGAATGCTTCTTGGAAGAGCCGAAACAATCTGACGGCTAAAAAACAATTAAATCGTAATTAAGGACCGTATTGAGAGAGACGGCATGCGCGCCAACATTGCACCACTAATTTAGGGGCTAGTGATGTACTTATATAATAATGGAAATAGTTTTTTGTACACATAAAAATTGATTGGATATGTAAGTATGTTTGTTGCGGCCTTTGTTAGTAAGCAAAACCTGCAATATTAATTAATTCTTTCGTGTGCTTCAAGCATACTATTTAACAAATCGACATATTCAAATTTAAGTACAATTTTATTGAAATGAAGTCAAATGTCACGTAATGCAAAGTATAGAAAATACGTTTAAATGTTATCCTCAATGTATGCAAATAGTAAAAATGTTTAGCAATAATACGTGTATATGAATAAATACATTAAACTACTTGACACCGTTTTGATTAAAAAACCCTCACACCATTGAATGTGATTGTTGAATGGTCTATAAAAATCGATATTCGAACCTTCCAATTTTGCTTTCCAAAACATCGTAAATCTCTCGTGTAAAAACATATTTATCGATATATTGCAAAATTTGGTTACATAACTACATAAAGGCTTATTAAGAAGACAACGTTGGACATGTATGAAACAATCACATCTTCATTAATTACGTCAGGAATTTCACATTGATGGCTTTCCTCAAAATCGTACTATAGTACAGTATCGTAGTTAAGAGAGAAAAGCAAACTTGTACTAACAAAAACTTGTCGAATTTAAATGTCCACCAACTACAGAAGCTGGGTACTTGGTAATCTTGATATGATTTCATAACAGAGGCCTTATAGGGCTTTCGGAGTAAGTTTCGTACAAACGACGCTTTTTCGTACATTTGTTTCAAGAAACGGAATGCGAACAGCATGTTTGAATTACATAAATATAAGTAAATTCGGGGTACGGTTGCGAGTGAAGCAAAAAAATGATGTACGACTCAAAAATTTATGTCTCGTTTATATCGTCTTAATTGCATATTTCAATTATTATACGAAAATAAAGATCTTTATTTGGTTTATTGTTCTCGGATAAATCTTATAAAATCATCTGATACAGAAACAGTTTCTTTGTATGTGATAATGTCGACTCGGCTGACTGCTGGCTCAATTACGCGTCCGTTTTTTTGCCATTCCACTCACTTGTTAAATTTTAACAGTAATTAACACTGATTCCGATGCGATCTTATTTTTAAGCAAATACATTACTTGTGTTTCAGTGAACTGAATAAATATGAATTATCTTTTTTGTATCTCACGTGTAGCAGAGTAGGCAGAGGGAACCTAGAAGACACTCCGTTCCAATTAAGACATTTCCGTTTCCCATTTTCTGCAGAATTCTGGAGCCATTGTGTATTGAGTGGCGGGACTCAACACCGCGCCTCGTTTCCAGAGCAAAGATATGAAAATATTAAATATTTCTTTTTCTCTAATGGGAATCAACCTGTCATGCATGCCATAAAATTAAAGCTTATAATTATTTAAATCTCTATCGCTATTGTATATTTAACTTATATTTATTTTTTGTTCCAGGTAAAAATAATATGGGAAGACCTACGTATGGAGACGAACGTGATCAACGATGAACAAAAATTTACCCAACTATAACATGATAATGACAATGAAAAAGAGAATAAAATTGAGATTTGATCTAACCTAAAAAGTATAATTGGTGCTAAATATAAAGACTAGTGATGTTAGTATTAAAACTGTTAAAATTATTAGTGTGACAAATATAGACGATGCTATTGGATATTGAATAATGCCTGATCGCGAGTCGGTCGGAGGTCCTGGGACAGCGGGCAGCGGTGGTTTCCTGCCATTACAGTTTCCTTCGGCGTTTGCGGCGTTCCACGCCACGACCCCCCCTGGACCGGCCACCGCGATGCATCACGCGACGCATTACCACCATCATGCACAGTAAGTGTTTTTATTTATTAAGACTAAATTATAGGATGTTTATTTAGTTAAGCTACTTGAAAACGCAATATATCGATTTAGACGAAATGTAGAGGATTAGAGGTCTCTTCGGATAAATAAATAATATAAGGTTATTTTAGATTTGAATTATAATTTAAAATATATTTTCCTATCTTCTTGCAACATTTTATTTTTTTTATGAAACGAAACACCTGCCCGTTCCATTTGTTATTCATACAAGTCTTTTCATTTGCTTTCGACAGGTATATTCATGTAATATCTATAGAGCCTTACTTTATTGGAAAATTAAAGCGTTATCGCAATTTGTAGTAATTATTTATTATATTCACATGTTCGTACACGTTTTAGAGTCAAGTGTCCTTTCAGTGTTACGATCGTTTCGAACAGTGGGCTCGTTCCGAACAGCCAGCCTCGTTTATTGGACTAGTCCATAAAATAGAGTGGTTCATTAAGCTTTTGTCCTTGTGCAGGCCGTGAGGTAGTTTCATTGCATAACTTGTATTTTTGCACTAATTATATTTCTGCTTCTCGTGCTTTCTGTGTGAGTACAAGTAATTTACGACCCATTGATAGATTTTATAGGTTCAGCATTTAGAATTTGTAAAAATTAAAAGGGAAATGAAGTACTTGCTTGAGGCCGTCGTGGCGCGGTGGCACATGTGTGTGACTGTAAACAGATATCCGTGGGTTTGATTTTAAATACAAAATATTATTTATTAATATTTTTAATTCCTTGCTTTAGTAATAAAGTAAGGCGTTGAATTCCGCCACGCACTGCTGAAGTTTGACGGAAAGTAAGTAAGGGAGTGTCTTAACACTAGGATCCATCTGTCTACTCTGCTATATGCATTTAGTTTCAGTTATAATAAATAAAATGACTCGTGACTAAAAAAACCCTTAAATTATTACATGAAACCTTTAATAATATTAGTTATTAAAGTTTTCATGTAAGACCAGTTCTGTAATTACAAAATAGATTTGAAGATATTTAGTGCCTATCTAAAGATACGTGTGCTATAAACAAACTAGTTGATTAAAATTCTTGTACTACAACTACATCCGTTCCACGTTATTGCACTTTCCGTCCTACAAAAGCTGAAAGGGACCAGGTAGACGCTTTATATTAGATCACAGAGGTTATAACCGTATTTTACGAGAACGTCGTAAAATGGGCAAGAAATGTGTTACTTAATGGTGATATATTACCACAACGGACTTGCGAGATCCAATTGGCTACATTAATCTAAGCTAACCGGACAGTAAAAAAGAGTCTAACAATCAATGAGCCCCCAGCGAACGACGAACAGGAAGTCATCAAAGGGATTGAGACGTTTACAATATTGGGGCGGGCATTAATAAAAGCAGCACGCATTTCAACAAATGAGGAACTCGCCGCTCTCAAAGACTACGGTGTATAAAGAGACCGGAGCTCCGTCAGTCGACTGGTATGATTAATGTTAGTACTACTCCTGAATACTCTGTCTGCGGAGTGCTTTGAGAAATAAAACTTTTGAAATTACTTAGCAGAAACGTTTTGAGAATACCAATTTGATTGATGTTGGATTAGCGTGGGTATTTTGCTGAAATTGATTTTTTTATAGTTATTAATCGTAAGAAATGATGTTAAAAAATCTACTTAAATAAGTATATCCTACTAACCTTTTTAGATTTTTATTTAATGATCTTATTATGACACCTTTGCTTGTATTATAATATAATTCTCATAATTCCATACATCCTACATATCTAAGTTATAATATTTAGCGAGCTATTAGTCACAACTCAATAAATCACCTTTCCCTGAATCCATCTTACGTCCAGCATGTTTGCTCTTCAGTTTGGGAAGCCGACGCCGGAAGCGCGGCCGTGCGTACCCATTAACGGCGCACGGTGCCTCATTTAACCCGCTGCCGCGATAATTGCCACCACGTGGTTATTCCAAGCGTTCTAATTTTATCACGCACAATGGGTTGGACACGATCGGTTATTTTTGCTTCGTTTGCTTCGTCAAAGTCACTTCTCTTGGGTAAAGGAGGTGTCGCGGCTCTGTCGATTCATTAGCAGCGCTTTGAACTGATGTATCGACGTCGCGTGTTCTCTCGCCTACTAATTCTTTGATTGTTTTTTTTTGTTTTGTAACCATTGTCGCTTTGTCTGTTGGTATTTTAATGTCTCTTCAGTTCTCTACTACTGTATTTTCATTGAGTTGAAATATTTTAAAGAGAAAACGGCTTTTTGTTCGGCACTAATAAATCACTTTAGTGAAAGTATTTTTTTTAAATAAAAGAAAAAAAATAATGCATTATAAATACTGGTTAAAATAATATACCCATTTCCAAACTACTAATAGAGTTATTTTTTTCAACGATCATAATAAATAATGAGGCTAGTCGCGGCGCAGTGGCACAATGTGTGACTATAAACGCGACTGGTTGTGGGTTCGATCACCACTGAAATATTTATTTAAATTTATATTTCCATTTCTTCGCTCTGATGTCAAGGCAAAGCGCAGCGTAGAATTCCGCCACTCAACACGCAATGCCTCCAGAACGGTGTGTCTTAACACCGTTCACTCTGCCTACCTTGCTGTGTGTGGGATACAGCGTGAAATTGATTTCATTTAGATTTTTTTCAACAATTTTTTACCGTGATTGCTAGAAATATTGACATTTAAATATTATTAATTTATCGTTTATTAACTTAGCATATTTAATCTTGTCTTCTACAAATTAAGTAATATTTTTTACATGAAACCAAACTACAATTCTGACTTACTTGCATCTTAAAGACTGCAGTCTTGCATATAAAACGTTTTTTTATTTACATATAATATATGTACTTAGATTCTGTCTAAAGTCCCTCAGGCTTAACAACTATAGATATCGCCTTGTACCAGAACCGGTATTTTATCGATCTTAAAACGGATCGTTTAACTGTTCGATTTAACATGACAAGACTCTACATGACAATTATAACATTCTGTTTTATGCAAAAAATTCAAATATGTATGTCCATGTAGTTTAATAATTGCACAGATGTGTAGAACAACGTACATTTATTTGAAATGCTTTTAAAATTGTTGTGGATGTTGTTAATAATTGATAATAAAAAATCCCAGTTTTGCAGCACTTTCCTTGTGTAAATAGTAAAATAAATGAAATATTGATTTAGAATTAACGTCAGTTTAAATATGTCTCATCATATTAAAAAACTTACTCTCCTCGCGGAGCTGATATTAAGATACTAAATTCCTACTTTCAGTTTAATTTTCGAGACATTGCGTGTTGAGTGTCATAATTCAACGCTGCGATTAGTTTAGAATAGCTAACAGTTTGGCTCGAGCCCATAACAATCGCATTTACCGCGCAACCGCATGTTATTCCACTGCGCCACAATAGTCTTATTAATAATATTAAACAAATGTTTTTTTATCATTTTCCAACAGTTATTGCCCTATTATTATTAATTATCAAATAAAATGACATCATATTATCAAATATAATACTATTGAAAAGCTTAACCTACTAAGAGCTTTCATACGAGTGATAAAGCTGTACTATCTAATTGCGCACATGTTAGCGGCTGCCACACACGTAGAACAATATCGTGGTGCTTTTGTTTCATTCTATTTTATATCCTCGATGATTTGTGACTACAATGAGGATGGGATGCGGGCGAAAGAATGGTGTATTGTATAGTACGGGGACATGTGTTAAAATTATCGTGCTTAAGCTTTTTTTTTAATTTTATATAATATGGTACTTAAATGAGGTCAAATTATGTGATGTGGTCTTTGCTTCTTTTGTGTCTGCCCCTATTTTTTTGGTAAGAAAAGAGCTGTGAAATGTAATTCCAGCTTATATTTAGGTTTTCTTCCTCCTGGCATTAATCCCGGCGTAAGTTGCCATGGTCTATCTTAACTTATTCCACTTTGCACGGTCTGTAACGGTTTGGCCTATATTTAAGTGTTTAGTTAATATAAAACTCGATTCTTTAAAAAATATTGAAATAACTGCAGTATAGTTATATACAGTTCAAAATCCGGTAATCAGAATATGGTCATTCATGAACTCATGTTCGTATACCATCTGAAATAAGGTTTATATCTATAAAATTTTCGCCTATTTAGCAAATATTTCTGATTCGATTGCGTAGGACCTCGTATAAAACGGGGAACAGAGTGTGTTGACTCTTACTAATCATCTATAGACTACCGAATCTTATAACCGACTCCGACTGTAGGATCGTCTAAGAGCCATGACTGCAACTTGGTGTAACCGTTTTACATCCCGCTATGAATAGTTTACAACATTTCCCATTGCTGTCCAATTATTGTTCTCGGAAATGCAAAAATGTCCGAATGGAACTTGGCACGTATCGCAAGTGATTTATATGTTTGCCTTAAAGGAGCGTCCGCCTTGGTCTGTAGAGCACAAATAAATGTAAACGTCAAAAAACTAATTATGTGTTGTGCAAAAGATAGAAGTGTAAGAGATAAATTTTGCTTTTTGAATGTTTGACGAGGCATTTTTTTTGTCTTGAACAGAAAAAACAGTAATTCGTTTAACTTTTATGATATTTATTTTAAATATTGATTCAACAACGATATGTATGCACGCTGTGTGGCTCATTTAATTATAATATTATAAGGCATTCATCACAAGAATGGTCCTATAAAATATATATAGTTCTTTAATATATATATTTTTTTATAAGTGTTTATTCTGAAAAAAAAACAAGAAAGGAAGAAATATTATAAAAAAACGAGTCAGTAAATATAATAAAAATAAGAAACGCATATACTTTGGACCTTAATTATCACAACGTAATCTTAATATAAATATACACCTACCCTCATATCCTCGAAAAAGGTCTGATCGGTCAATCGTCCCATAAAACAGTTCCGGTCATAAATTGGTCATTCCATGCATCCTGCTACAGTACACTATTGTCATAATCGTTTATAAATAGATGGCGGAGAGCGAGTGAGTGTGCCAGATTGCTTGCTTTACAATGTTGCTTTAAACTAAAATAGTTTGATCTTTTGTTGGTTTGTACGAATTTGGGTTCTTTCCTAATTTTAATTAAAGGTTAATCAATTATAAAAAAATATTTGTTAAAGAGAACTTTAATTTTTTGGGGAAATTTCCACTTATAATATTATCTTACACAGTAAAATTTTCTTCATTGATTTTGAACCTACAGTCACGTAGACGGTTGTAACAACACTATAAATGTGTTAAAAATCAAGAATCTTACGAAAAATCTTATATCTTATATATATTTAAATGTTAATGAAGAATAACGACGAAGCTAAAAATATGTAAATATTTTTATTCAATACAATTTATTTATAATCTATTGAGAAGACGCCAAAATAATATTTAGGTTAATTACTATTAAATCATCACTCGCATTGACATAAAACTAAAAATAAATGAATATTTTTTAATTTTTTATGCATAAATCCTAAGACCTGCTTAATTATCAACTTTTTTTTAAATAAAAATGAACCTTATGTTTTATGATTTACCTAAATATATTTTTGCTAGGATAATAGGAAAAAAATATTCATTTCAATGAATCCAAAAATGTGAAAAACCACATTCATACTTTAAAAAACACGCTTCTGCAAAAAGAAGCTATTAAATAAACAATAACAAAAAAAAAACATAAACAATTTCGCAACAAAATTAAGGTGATATTAGTTGAAATTCAATATGAACTCATTTTTAAAGCTAATAATCTCGAACCAAATAAAACGAAATAAGATATCGGCATTAAAAAGCAGAGTAACAAAAAGCGTATCATGCAACTTTGCGTGCGCACAGTAGCAACTCCATACCATACCTGTTCTCATTATGGAGGTGCGTGCTCAGATCAGTTAATGGTTTGAACGGAGTATTTATTAAGAGATTTATTAATATATAATAATAATAATTCAAAACTTATGTAAATAATGTATTTATAGTATTAAAATAGAAATAGATTATAGATAGATATTAAGTTTATAGTCGGAAGCTTTTATCGTTATATATATAGGTTTTAATAGTTTCTTCTAATATAATTTTAATGCTTAAATAGATGACAAGCTACCTTACTTATAAATTGAAGCAGTTTTTTACTACATTTTTTATTTATAGTCTTAAATATACCAAATACAAATATTGTTGATTCGAAAGGACTCAAGCTTACTTTAAAATATTTTGATAACTGTGACTGTACGCGGCTGGTTCGACCCCCACTCGAAACAATTAATCTCTGGTGTGGAGACAAAGCGCGGCGTAGAGTTCTGCTATTCAACACACAATGCCCTCAAAATTCGGCGGTAATATATGCGGGATACAGCGTGAAGCTGATTTGATTTATTTTGATAACTTCAGAAATTATACCAAATTTATCATCATTTATTTACTTGAGCATTATAGTTAATTTTATAATAAAATTATTGGCCGAATTTTAAACATTTAAAAATTTGTGCATAATGAATACTTAACATTACTTAAAAATAAAAAAAAATAATTCGTAATAAATCTTCAACCATACGGTCCACACGTATGTACATACATTTTTATAGTAACAAAGATTAATTAGTACCAAGCCTACTTATATATGCTGCAGTAATACTAAAATACTGAAGTTTTTCTCAATATTCCACTTTTAATGTGATTCAGGGCTGGTAAAGAACAATAATGTAAATGGAAACTGCGATTCATACTCGCGGTTAATGGAATAATGGGTTTTTACTCTTTAATGGGTACGCCTTTTAAAATTCGTAATTCAAAAAGGTTTAAGTATTCTTAATGCAGATATAAAAGTGTGAGAGAGAAAAAAAATGTTTTGGATTCGATTTTTTATGAATAAGAGATAAATCACTAGATATTTGTACTTCTCAGAACTTTAAAGTTAAATAAGTTATCATTTTTTTCAATTTGTACCTTAATCTTACTAAACTGAGAAATTATTCAAAATATTTATAATATTTTTAAATTTACATATATTCTACATCCAAACTTTTTAGAAGTAAATCTTCAGTATAAGTTAGTTAAACCAAAATAGAACATACCATCCTTACTAAGAAATATAAGCTGTGTAACTCTATATACTATCAAAGCACATACGGAAATGCAGCACCTGCTGGTGTTTACAGTGACAACATGTTTAACAATGAAAACATTAGCTTTTATTTTATATTTTATTAAGTGTATTTTTGAATATAATTAAGAATATTAATATCACTTAAATGTATTAATAATTTCACTATATCAGGATAGGCAGAAGGAACTTGGGATAAGATACTCCGTTCCTATTAAGACACTATCGTTACCCACTTTCCGCCAAATTCTAGAGGCATTGCGTGTTGTGCGTGTTGAGTGATAGAACTCAACGTTGCGGTTGCAAATCTCGATATTGTACTTAATACTGTTTTCTTATAATAAGGTAAAGTAAAATGAATTATGAGATTCATCATTCCGCTATCTAAGTACAGAGGCCAGTCGTGGCACAGAGGCACAAAGTGTGACTGTAAAATCAACGGATTGTAGGTTTGATCCCCACTTGAGGAAGTGAAATATTTAATTACATTTATATTTTCATTTCTTCGCTCTGGTGTCGAGGCAGAGCGCGGCGCTGAGTTCCGCCACACAACCTGCAATGCCTCCAGAACTCGGCGGAAAGTGGGTAACGGAGTGTCTTAACACTAGGTTCCCTCTGCCTACCCTGTTGTGTGCTATCTGAAGTGAAGCTGACTATCCAAGTACATAACGATACTATTACACTTGCTGTTTTTAAAAGGTTCGGTTTGTATAAACAGAAAAAAAAGTTAAAAATTTAGAAAAAAAAGAATACATAAAATAACCATCTTTATATTTGCTATTAAAGATATCAAGAACGTTATACGCATAAAAAATAACATAATTCCATTCATTCAATTCAGTTTTATTAAAATGGTTTTTTTTACATTCGATTTATAAGTCGCAGTAAAATTTGCCATAATTTAAGCAATTTAACATTTATGAAGTCCTTAATTTTATAGTTTTTGTATTACTGAAAGGTGATCTTATGTTTACTTAAACTATTAAAACTTAAACGACTTTATAATATCATGTGCCTATTTTTAATTAACAATATATATGTATGAGGGAAGTATTTCAACTGTCGTAAAAAGGAAAATTAAACTTTGTTTAATTTGTAGTAAATGCCATATAAAGCTTATATATAGGCTTTGAGAAGTTTGTTAAAAGTAAGGAATAAATATGGACGTAAAATATTCTAGAAAGCGTAAAAAAAATTGAAGTTCAACATTTTTATAGGTTTTTAGGGTTCCGTACCTTTTAAGGAAAAAAGGAATCTATAAGATCCCTTTTTGTCTGTCCGTCCGTCTGCCTGTCAAGATCCTGCCTTTATCTCAAAAACGCTTAGAGATATCGAGTTGAAATTCAAACTATATGCCAGATCTATGGTGTTTCCACATTTACTTAAAAAAATAGCCGTTTATATCACAAAAAACGCGTATTTTGACAGTATAAAAGGAATCAAAATTAATAGTGTACTTCCGATTGATCTAGAATTATGAAATTTGGCAGCTAGTATTTACAGGTAGGCTAAATCTGAATACTATACATTTGCAGTTAAATCTTAAAAAATAATAGCTGCTAGTTCAAGTGAGGTATCACATGAAAGGGCTCTGGCTAATCTAAGCTTGAATTTCAGAAAAGGCTCGAGACCTCCCATTTTTGTACGGAACTCTCGGTGAGCGAGCCCGACTCGTGCTTGTACGGTTTTTTTAAATATATCTTTAGTGTGAGATAAAACATTAAAATTATTAAAACTTATTAATCAAAAGATTAATTATTAATTCCTTGAGGAGTTTAAGTCCTGTTTCTTTTATATTTTATAACGTAAATATTAATTATTCTATATACGGCCTGTCTAGGATTATCATCAGTTCATTCCTACAATATATTTTGTAGATAAGTAAAGACTAACCTTATGACGATATGCACCTAGGAATTGCTAACTCATCCCCCCGAAACGGTGAGTTGATCAAGAATCGTATAGTAACGTTCTGTTCTCTGCAATAACCTTTTACAAATACTTCATTACTTCATTTTTATTTCGAAGCCACCTAAAAAACTTACATATTACCTCAGATACTCATATAATATTTTTCTGCGACTACAAATTCATAACTGACAAAAAAAATAAGTGTCCTTATCACATGTTCACCCTTTGTTACAATTAAAGGTCGAAAGCCTTCCAAGGGCTGACTGGCGGCCATTAAACCCAGCATCTCAATAAAAATACCCTGGCGCACCAAGCGGCTTTTTACGACTCATTTCGATTTTTATAACGTGTATGTATACGTACTACGTTCCTATGTAAATAAAGGTATCTACGAAACTTGGATTTTGTTGAATGTATCTAGAAACATTTTCCCAGGGGGGGTCTGGACTTTAGTTTTGAACAGATTTGTCCGTGTAAAGGTTTTTTTTTAAGGTAAATTATTTGTTATTAAATTCTGGGGTGGACAAAATACTATTATAGGGTAGGCACGATCACTCGGCTCCCTCATTCCTATGTTTAAGAGCTTAAATTGTTCAAATACAGTATAGAAAAAAATATTTAGTGATTAAACACTTAATTTTTATAAACCTACAGTTTTAATAAGTTTCTGTGATATTTTAACTCTATAAGTTAGCTTATATCAAGTAGTTCTTTTTATTGTTATTACCGTATATAATTAAAAGATAAGTAACAATCTAATTCAAAATATAAGCAAAAATTATCACTTATCCCGAAACAAAAATTTTAAAAATTAAGATATACGCCTTCGTCACAGGACTATCTCATATAATAAGATATTTATAGTAAACAATGTTTGGACACCTATATACCAGTTCGGAACACGCTGGTGCATCTGTTTATGCTTTCTTAATTAAACTATGTTTATTTACTTGGATAGTTATCTGGCGTACGATTATTTATATATAGGTAATTATTGGTAGAATAATAGTAACTGTACTTTTTAACTATATTTTTCTCCATGTATAGCTAAGAGATGACTTAAAAAAATTAGCTTCACACTGTACTTGCACACGCAGAGGGAACCTAGTGATAGGAGACCTAGAATTCGGGAGGCATTGCGTGTTGAGTGGCGGAACTCGACGCCGCGCTTTGCCTCGACACTAGAGCGAAGAAATGGAAATATATATGTAAATAAATATTTCATTTCCTCGAGTGGAGATCGAACCTACAACCAGTCGATTTTACAGTGATACTTTGTGCCCCTGCGACAATATATGATATAAAAAATATAATTAAAAAAATTATGTACTTAAGAATTTTTAGTAATATTTTTAAGTACCTAAGTACAAATTGGAAATGCGAATACTTTTTCTAATGATTTTTCCCATGTAGAGGCAATAAAATGTATATTTATTACAATAACAGAAAAATTATTTAATAGTCAAAAATTATCTCTAGTAAGCAAAATATTTGATTACAAATATAGAACATTCGGGCCACGTTCCCGTGTTATTGGTTCCTGTCAATAGGTCGGAGATACGAATATCGCTTATGGTATTTATGTCTATATACATAAATCATAAATATTATATTTTGATGGAAATTAAACCTTATAACAGCTTGAACATAAAAAGAAAATATAACGTATTTTCATGCATCATAATAAGTAACATATCAGTGACTACATTACCTCTACATCTGCCTCTATCCTATAAATAACCATTATGGGAAAACGTAGTATCTCAATGCATGGGTACAGTGAATAGGTACAGTGCAGGGGTACAGTGCAGGGGTACAGTGCAGGGGTACAGTGCAGGAGTAGAGTGCAGGGGTACAGTGCAGAGGTACATTGCAGGGATACACAAATTGTTTTGCATTACAGCGTTCTATTTAAACAAAGAGCAGCATTGAGACCTGCAGCACCCAACACGCAATATCTTGAATAAATAGAAGTAAAAAGTCTAATTCATCCCATACCATCTACTCATTTACTATATGCTGGAAATCGTAAAACTTCTTTCTTACTCTAAATAAAATTATAATATTATTCAACGTCTGCTGACTGAACTCATTTGAACCATTGAACTCGTCCGTAGTAAGTTACCATATAAATCTATTAATAAATAAACAACAGTATATCATATCAATAAAACACTGTGCGTGTCATAAGATTACGTCATGGTAGAAAGTGGCGAATGTTAGTTTCATTTTACTTCACTTGCATTTGTCATATAAGGCATAATAATATACATAAATATGTAATAGAACAATATTAAGGCATTCAAAATAAAACTTTTTAACCAGATTCAACGTGTACATTTAGTATTATAAGTCTTTGGGGGCCAGTCGTGGCACAGGGCACAAGCCTGTGACTGGGCGAAAGGCTGTAAGTTCGATACCCAGTTCTCCCACTCAACAAGCAATGTTTCCAAAAGTCAACGGAAAGTGGGAAGCGGAGTGTCTTAACATTAGTCTCCCTCTGCCTACCCTGTTACATGCGGGATACGGAGTGAAGTTAAAAAAAATTGGAAACAAGACGTTTCGAAATCATTACAGTTTTCTGTGGTCACGGGTAGACTACTGCAAAGTGCTATCAGCCATACTTTGGATTGAAATTTGTTACTCCTGCATATCTGGAACTGACATTTAACCTTACATTTATTATATTTAATGTTTATATTAAAATCATTATCTTGTAAAATATTTTAAAACATAATATTCTCTTTGAGAGATGGAATGTTAGTGTGTATTGCGGGTCACGTCGCGATACCCCTTTTATATTAATATTGATTACTAAATAATCATCTATACAGTAGCTTCGTTGTTCAACATTACTAAATGGTATAATTTCTTCGGTGCATCAAGTGAAGCTATTTATCAATGCACTGAGATAATTGCACTTGTAGAACGTAAGTCCATATAACACTGTTTTTCTGCTCTTTTTAATGCGTTTTTATTGAATCGACTTATTGTATAATCTAAACTTCTGGTTTATTGTAAAAGCTTTTTTTGTGTCATTTCAAGTAATTATACCATCGAATAGGTGACAATACAATAATATGGTATCATCGACCTGGTTTAATGATAAATCCACAGCCTGAATTCTACTTAACTCTTTAGAGGTCAAAGGTAAACCGCTCGAGATTTGGCTCCTACAACAAATTGTAGAATCGAATCTAAACTTTTTTTTTTAGTAATGGTGTAAAAAACATGTTTTTTTAACTGTGCATTTTACACATAGAATGATAGACAAATTGTATGATTCTTACATTGATTATATTAAAAAGTTACAGATTTTTTTATTATTAGATTTAAATTGTTTAATAACAGCAAAAATTGGAGAGCGGAGAGTTTAATTTAGTTATTGAAGGAGAAAATAAGTTATGAGAATATTGTATAAACTAAAATCGTGCTTAAGTAAATATTAATATTAGTCAAAAATTCTGTAAGCAATAAAGGCGCAATGTTTAGAATAAAACGTCTAATGAACGCCTAAAATGGAGTTGGGAGCTTTTTAATCCATATGAAACAAAAATAAACATACGTGTTACGTAAACAAAGTATTCCACGCGCAGGAGGTGTTCGAATGAATATAATTTTCATAGAAATCTTAGATGTAAGTTAAAATTTCATAGAAATAGTTGGGACTTAGGTATATATATATCACTATTTGTCAAATATTCGCAAAATCGAATTCAAAAAAAATTGAGTATAGCTTTATTCTAATATTTTTTTTTTCGTAATCATTATAAGCTTTACACCATAGATATATTTTAAAATATTAACACTTTAAAAATACTAAACAAAATATCAAAATTAACACCAGCTTTCACAAATTTTCATAAATCACATAGAAATAATTAATTTTCTATTTTATACAGTTCTCGCAGTAAATAAGTGAAGCTTCATGCTGTATCCTACCTATTTCTCTTAGCTTAAAACTCGTCGGTCCACTTGCTGCTTTACTTTTCGAGACATTGCGTATTGAGTGGCGAAACTCAACGCTGCATGCACTCAGCCTAGTACAAGAACGAGAAAATAAATTTATATTTTTCCCCGAGTAAGAATTAAATTACAACCGTCTCGTACAACTAAAATATAATAAAACAATTCCGTTTCCTTACCTTCCGCTACAGTAGTTCTAAATAATTCAAGCAAGTACATACATCAAAAACAAACATTGTCCTGCGCACGCGCATAATATTGGTCCCGCGTTGACGTACGTCTGTTTACAAATAAATCATCTGGCTATATGATTGCGGCTGCTTCCGGTGGGGTCATCGGACTCTACACGTGAGTTGTTTTATGTAAGGTGGACTATAAGCTTAGGAAACTACGTATTGACTTAAACGACAGGTTTTAATGCATTTTTTCATTCATTTCAAAATTTTGTTATATTTTGTCAATGACAATAAATATTATTTAAATGAGTTTTCCTATTTCTCTCTGGAGCTGGTGAAAAGGGAGTAGTGATGAAATACTCTATTACCCACTTTCCAATCATTTACATATTGCAAGCTATTGGCGTTATTAATACTTTGGTGGATTGGTGTACTTTGCCTATCAAGACTAGGTAAAAATATCTGTATTGTAAACAGTGTTGAATTTCGCCACTTAATACGCAATATCTCACTTAATACGAATTCAAGTGGAAAGCGGAGATCGAGTGGTGTTGACACTAAGTTCTGCCTGCCGACCAATTTATAATCAGGATAAAGGGTGAAGATGAAAAAATCAATTTAGTTAAAGAATCTACATTAAAACTGCACTATGACAATGTCAATATTCGTTATGTTCATATATTATAGTAGCTTGTAACAGATATTAAGTTAATAGATAATAAGTGAAATATTTACAAAAAAAAAGGCAATCAAAAATACCTGGACTTTCTTAGGAATTAAATATTTAGATAATTATTTCTAGTTATAAGCCTTATTTAAGCAGCAGATAAATATAAAATTGATGATTAGCTGATAATAATGAAAAAGTTAAAAAAAGTACGGACCACGTGTCTGTAATGCTTAGTTAAAATTATAAAAAAAAAAATATTATAGTAGCGTAATACGTTAGGTGCGAAAAATTTTATAATACACTAATATACAACTTCTCCATAAAACAATTTCAACATGTGCTCAAACAGATCTATAAATTATTTTATTTCCCTACAAGCCACGTTATATTTTATGGGCAATTTTCATTCGTAGGTTTGTTTATGTCATAAAATTTTGATTACTAGGAAGTGTATGGTGAAACTGACACCATCAAACTTAGCATTGGGCTTAAATTTATTTTTATTTGTTCGTTATTAGATATTGTGGTATCTTGCGTTGGGAATCTTTGTTTGGAGATGTTATATTTATAGTTATTAGAGTTTGAAAATTTAAGCGATAATATGTCAACACTTCGTCTATTTATTGATTTGTTTAGAGATCGGAATAGATTTATTCTAAAATAACCTAAAATGTTTGATAAATAAAATATTAATATGTAAGTGTATTAATATGTAATACAAAAGACAAACAACAGATATGCTACTATTATAATCGTATATTAGCTACGTTCATAAGTCTGTTCTAAATAATTTTATTATCTTATTTAGCTGCACGCACTATCCCTTATATAGTTAGAGCTCCTTGTTATAGGCAGAGGAGACCTAGTGTCATGACACTCCGTTTCCATACACTGATCAATAAATTTAAATATTTTAGGCATAGCAATGCACTAATATAACATGAGAATCATCATCGTACATAAAGTCAATTTCAAATATGTGGCAGTTATAAAATAATATCAATAAAATTCTTTCATTGAAATAACTGTTAGGTGTTCTACAAGATGTACTTTATGGTGGGCTTTAATTATTGCAAGTTTATGGCCAAGTTAAACTATGAAATTGTTCATGATTATTGCATTTTTTTCTTCATTAGAACTCGTATCGTCAACAAACAAATGAAAAAAAAGATGTCTAATACATTGGAGAGAGAGTTCGCTGTGGATTATTAGAGAGGAATATTTAGTAATTTAATAAATCTGAACAGGTTGTTTAGTTGAATGTGCTAATCTTAGAAACTACGGGTTGAAATTGAAAAAAATATTTTTAAATTAAAGTCAGTTTATCGATGAAGGTATAATGTGTTTGAAGTGCCCGAGGAACACAACTTTTAGTTATTTCTATTTAACCATGCGGAAGACCGAAGAAAAAAGCTAGTATTAACAGTACATCAGTATCCTACATACCCCTGCCTAGACTACTATGTGCAGGATACAGCGTGAAGCTAAAAATAAATAAACTGTAGAGACAAATATAATTTAAATTGACATAGAACTTTGTTACTCCAATTTATATATATCGACGTGAACTTTACAATAGTTAATGATCAAATAATACCACGCGTAAAACTTGTCAATGTCTATAAGTAATTGTACCAGGAAGCGCGGCGCTAACAAGTAAACATTTGATAATGTTAGTAGCATTAGAAGAGGCATTATTATCATATCATATTTATTGGAAAGCTTTGCCCATATAAATATAGTACTATTTGATTTATGGACCAATTAAACTCATTCTGCAGGCCATTAGTGATGTTGAACAAGATGCCAAATAAATTTAGTCTTTGATGTATATAAGGTAAAGTGTCGGTCCTAAAGTAGTGCCTAGAGAGATATGCGTACATAATTTTTTATCTTTTTGTAATTGAGAATGTGATATGAAATGAGAAGCTATTTTAAATAATGCGCTATAAGTTATGGGTTCGACTCCGTATGCCCCTTATGGGGACATCTGTAACAAGAAAATCTTGTAATATTACGTAGTATAGATTAACATATCACTGATACTTTTTTCTATACAAAATCAATCCAAACCGAACATTGTATTTGATAGAGTTCCGTTCTTGTAGTATGCGATACACGAATGTCAAACATTTTGGCTATTAATATTAACGAGCGACGATCTCTAGCACTTTATTTATCTTAATTACTTGTTATTATTTAGGTCAATTGATAATTCCATAAAAAAGTTGTCAATTTATTAACGGCTGTCGACTACTGGGAATATTCCAATTATTGAAGATGTCGTGGGACATGAAAACAAGCGTGCATTGTAAATACAATGGTTAGGGGATCGAATCCCATACGTGGGAATAAAATATTTAATATTTCCATTTCCTCGCCCTGGTAAAGAGACAAAGAACGGCGTTGAGTTCCGCCACTCAAGACAAAATGCCCAAAAGGTCGAGGGAATATGGGGAAAAGAAGTGTTCTAATGGGAAAGAGTCAGAGTTCAGAGTGTCTTAACACTAGTTCCCAAGCTACATCTGCCTACCCTGTAATGTGCATGTGTTGTGTAATTTAGTGTTGTCTTATCGTCATTGTCGTAGATTATTAGAATAGACTTCTATTCTTTCTTTTTATTGATTACCTTTCTTTTTATTGATTACCTTTTTCAAACAAATTTCTACGCTTATGTTGAAATTTAAATAGTCGGTTTTGTCAGTCCAGTTTAATTCTGAGAGTTGATAAATCAATCCGTTTTTTCAATCTAGGAATATTTATGAGATACTTATCCATTAATATTATTTTATTTAATTGAAATTGTTATTTTTTTTATATTTTATTATAAATAAAAAAATATGTGTTTAAAGATATTTATTTCTCAAAAAAGACAATAGTGTTGTAACTTACATGAGATTTATATAACTAAAGTTTACATATTTAACAGTCAGTCTTAATACTTAATACTTGCAAAGTGTTTTTAACTATGCGACATACGATTTGATTTAACTTAAATACAAATAAAGTACAAATTTATATAATGTAATTTGTAGTGGGTAGAAATGTTCTTTGAGCATAAAAATGTGGTTACGAGTTATTTAATAAAAATTTTATAGTAATATTTTATTATATATATTTTATAGTAAAAAATGTGTTTAAAATATAAAAAAATATATGTTTAACAATATATTTTGTATTGTTTCATTTCATTATTACCTACTGACTATTAATATCAGTTACATAAGCCATTTGGCTTACCAACCTACAAAACCTTACCTAAATGAAACGAAATATGAATCACCCCACTGTGTACCTTTTTTACCTACAAAAGTAGGTAGTTACAATAGGAAAACAATATGTCATTATGTTTTAACTATATGGAAATGTAATATTGATGATTTAACCAATCACAATGCAACAAACACGTTGTAATTTATAAATAAGATAGCGACCAGATCGCGGCGTCGCCCGCTTGAATCACGCATTAACTTGTATTTTAAACTATAAATTAAATATCTGATTTTTATTAACACTAATATTATATTACACACTAATACTATATACTATTTAAAGCAACCTATTTCTCAAGTACATTTTGATTGAAGACAAGCTGCCATCTGTTCTAATATGAAATTGATATAATATTCTATTACAACTTATTAAGGTTAAGTTGTTGCAAATAGATCATAAAACGATGAATATGTGTATGTAGATCAAAATATTGATCATTATATTTTTTTATTATTATATAATCTTATTAATTAAATAAGGTTAAAAGAATAGATGTAAAGAAAGTTTAATTGATGTAGTTACGCACTTTAATATTATAATATATTTAATGTAGGGGATATAGCGTGAAGCTAAAATAAACATAAAGATATACAATTCAGTTACTTAAACATAATAGCCACATGTAAATAGAGACTCTTATTATTTTAAACTCTTATTGTTTTACGGTAAATAAGTTAATTATATTTAAGTTTAGATCGTTTTTGAAAAAAAAAATTTTGTCAAATAATAGAACTCTTATTTTCTGTGTACTAATGAGATATTTTTTAAATTAGCACAGCATTCAAAATGTTACTTTCTTTTACCAAAGGCCAAGTTCTTAAAACATTAAAAAATACCATTTTAAACTTTTAAAGCAACATTTGTCAAACAACAGGAGTCGTATCGATACCATACTTTCACAATATTTGCTTTTGTAACTGAACATCTCATTGGGATGCTGTATAACACATCATTTCAAGTAAAACTATAGAAATATCATGAATTATTGCTCGCAACGTCCCCTCCCGCTGGTTTCATGGAAAAGCACCTTCACACCACGGGGTGATTCATATTTCGTTTCATTTATTTTAATTGAGCTGTCGCTTTGTAAAAAATAAAATGTCCGACCGTCCGTGTGTACACTACGGGGGACCGAAATCGTCCATTAGTTAATGTTCGTAGCACCGAGGTGGACTGAGGTCACGGTTATTTTAGTACGTATTTAAATAATTGAATGATTTAACGATTATATGATGATTATCGGCTTCGTTATTTTTGTCTTTTATATCGTTGATAACTTATTTGTATTATATTTTTTTATCGTTATTGGTAAAACTTTTAATTTTTTTTTATTATATCTAATATTTTGTAAAGCTTAACCTAGAAATCGACTCAGTGTAGAACTGTTATACGTTATGTTAATTTTAGCTATTTTAAAATATTATATATTCATATAGAAATTTTAACGTGTGATATTATAATAGTTCTAATTTATTATTTTGGGCGTCTATTAAATGGAATTCCACATAACATTTTGATGATGAAAGAAAAATGATCTGACGATATTCCACGCGCGATTGACCACTTGGGCAATTAAATATAATTTTGGATACGTTTAGTTATTAAAGAGCTAAAAATAAATCAACACATTATATGAACTTCAGTATTCTCGTGTTTATCTTATCTTGATGTATTCTTTGAGTCTTCACATTTACATGTTGAAATCTTCAAGTAATAAATTCAAAATTCACGATGTATCCCGCACATAGCAGGGTAGGTAGAGGGAACCTAGTGTTAAGACACCATTTCCCACTTTCCGCCAAATTCATGTGATATTGCGTGTTGAGTGGTGGAATTTAACGCTGCGCTTTGTCCCGATACCAAAGGTAAAAATGTAAATATAAATTTAAGTAAATATTTCATTTCCTCGAATGGGGATCGAACCCATAATTAGTCGCAATTACAGTCACACTTTGTACCCTTGCGCCTTGACTTGCTTCAGGCCGTCAGGTAATATATTTTGACATATTAATGAATATTTTGTACAATATTGTGTTAGTGTCACTTTTGAAATATTTCATTTTCACCAAATTAATAAAAATATTACTATAATTCGAAAATAAATATTATATTTTTTTATAAATGTTTCTAAAGTGAAAAAATATATATAACTTTCTATATTTAACGAAATAGGACTACGTCTCCGTTACTACGTTATAAATGGAAACCATATTTCCATCCCAAATCTTGGTAATAATTATATTTGTAATATTTTTATTGTTCCGCCTTAGTAGACAAAGCGCAGCGTTGGGTTCCGTCACTCAACCGACTGTGTCTCGAGAATTGAGCGATGTCTGTTTTTGTCATCTGCTTTATGTTTTCTATAAGTTATATTAATAATTTAAGGTTTAAATGTAATAATAGATCATAGTACAGCAGTTCTTCACAATCTAAAACCAAATAAAAACTAAACCAAATAAAAACAAATATAATCTAGTAAAACGACAAGCCTCTCACATTGAATAGTAAAATAACAAATTGTTATACAATTAATCACGTAAAGTAGTAGAAGCAGAAATTTCAAAAAGAATAACGCAAAGCTACCCAAAGACTTAACTTTAAGCCTTCGAAGGAACGAGAAATGGTATTTGATATTTTTTAAACCTTCATAAATCACCGAACGTCTTTGTTAAGGACCTGAGAATTAAGCTTCGCCATTATTTGTCAAGAAAATCTTTATAAACGGGTGTATTCTTGTATTCAAACGGCGTGAATGTTATGGAGACATAAACTTTTTACGTTAACACGTGGAAATTTATATTTCTTTGCTTTTTTTTAATTTAGAATTTTGTATCAAAATAATGCTGTTTTTTCCCCTTCGTACATACATCTATCTGTCACATATCAGTTTTTATTTTGCGTGTTAGTTTGATATTCAAAATGTTGGAAATGGAGCACCTATTATGGCATTTATTCTGAATAAAGTATTATAATTATAAATATGGATTTATAAGATGTTAAACATCATTAAAAGATTTTCTGATCTGAGTCACAAAAATTAAATCACTTATTTTTGATTTATTTTTTTACATTGATCTAAATTCCAAAATACGTTATTGTACTTATACTTAATTTAGTAAAGAGGACCTAGTGTTATACACTCTACCCTCCACTTTTAGCCTAATTTTGAAACTTGTGTTCGCAACTCAACGCTGCACTTTAATTACATTTTTATGATTATAAAGATACACCTTAACACTTTATTTTTGCTTTCCTATTAATATTATACAATCCAAATCAATTATTACTAGTATTACCTACAAAATACCATGTGAAGGAAATTTGATCTTTTTATCTCTATTTTAACATGTAAACGCATGTAAAATCGCGTGCGGCCATTATCTGATGGCAGGGTGTCATCAATAACCTGATGTAGTAGATAGCGACAGTATGAGTTTGTCACGGCACGGTGCATGACGATCTGACGGAAAGGGTTAGGTTGGTTAAAATAAATTGGTTATTAATTATAAATATATTTTTATATGAATATAACATTATTTTCTTAAAAAATACTATTAATTTGCCACATAGCTAAGAAACTAGTGAATTAGGTTGATGGACATCAAAATTAACTATTTGTCAGGCAGAAGCCAACATTAAATATATGC
The DNA here is from genome assembly GCA_013403705.1 of Heliconius hermathena. Taxonomy (NCBI): domain Eukaryota; kingdom Metazoa; phylum Arthropoda; class Insecta; order Lepidoptera; family Nymphalidae; genus Heliconius; species Heliconius hermathena. The sequence continues at coordinate 314,526 of JAAIXJ010001735.1, forward strand.
AATAATATTATGATTGTATTGTGAGTGCAAGGAGTATACTAAATTTGAATTTACACTCTTATTATCGATTCGATTTTATAGTCGATTTGTTACTATGTAGTAAAATCTTAGATTCACGCTGTATCCCTAGCGAGGTAGCCAGAGGCAACTGGGCGCCTAACGCTACGGTCTCTACATACCTCTTTCGCCTCGTCCACTGTCATCAACCTCTTCATACATACCCTCCCTCACCATGTGCCTCCAGTATGTAATAAAATCATCATATAGTATGAAATCATTGACCTGGTCTGCTGATGGAGCCAGGATCTTAAACTCTTTAAGCTTACTAGTAAACTACTCTACCTTGTGTTTTAATTATATTGTTTAGCTCCGAGCATATTCTACAGCACTTGTAGCACTTGGTGTACAAAAGCGTGTCTTTTAGTTTTTATATATATATATATATATATATATATATATATATNTATATATATATATATATATATACCTTTTTTAATTTTACATATTTATATGTAAAGGAATGAAAATAATATATCTATATTGTTTACTAGCTATTTTATATAGAAATAAAATTAAAGATACCCAACTACTATAATAAACCAAAAGTACTGTAATAATGTTTATATAAATTTGCATTTAGTTAATACCTGGTGTCTACAATTAAAATTAATGTAACAATAAAATAAATAACCAACTTCTGAAGCATTAATCCGATTTTACTGCTTATAATTTTAGTTATAAAACCTATAAAAAGGCAAATTTCGTTGTAAATGTAAATTACAAGATTCAAATATGATGCGATTATATGATATCTTAGAAATTGTTTATTTGATTAAATATCAAATGAGGTTGTCGTAGCGCAGTGGCGCAATGTCTAACTGCAAACGCGACGGTTGTGGGTTCGATTCTCACTCGAGAAAATGAATTATTTTCTGACTTTAGTAACAAGACAAAACGCGGTGTTAGGTTTCGATACTTGACATGCTTATTTATCTAGGGATAGGGTAGGTAGGCATATCGAGTAGGGTGGGGTAGGTAGGCATGTCGAGTATCCTTGCTATATGCAGAATACAGCGTGAAAAAATAATAATATAACAACACGAACTTTGATTTACTTTATTTAAATAACGGGATTATGCTTACCTTAGATTTAAAAAAAATGTTTGAACCTGAGTTCTATATATCTGGTATACCTACCTAGGTCATATCGAAGATAGTAACGCTTATCTCTTTATATTAATATCTTAATCTTTTCGATTTTTCAATGTCTTGTCAGCGTTCAATTATGTCGAGTAACTTATACTTTACGAATGACCCTAAATAAAACATCAAAATCCAAAAGAGGTCGTCTGCGCGAAATCTGTAAAACTTGTTTCACGTCCAGCACTGTTTTTAAACTTTCTTCCTATTAAGTGGAGGTGTTCACATAGTGTCGTCTCTCTCACACCTAGGACCAACGGAGGGCCATTCCCGCGGGAGAGGGGGACAGACTACATGAAGACGTCACGACGTGCGCAGGCGCGCGTGTTCTTGCACTTATTTTATTTTATTTTGTTAGCGGCCACATATTTTTTTTCCTTTCTCAATGCTACGTCTTTGTTCGGGGAGCGCAATCGTCTGGGCAGTAAGTTGGATAATTTCTTTATTCCGAGCCCACCCGACAATTTTCTTCCCGCATTATTATGTTATGAGGTTGATTTGTTTAATAATTTTATTACTGAGCACTATTGTACTTTTATTCGCCTTTCGCTATTCGCTATAGCAGCTTTATTTGATTTTTTTTTATGTAAACGTGGGAAAGGAGCGTTTTTATATTGTTTGTTTATGTTTATTATGATTTGCGTCCAGCAATCAGATGGTTGTATCTTATTGTGAACGTAATAGTGATGTATAAAGCGTTCAATATAGGAGTAAATTGCATGTGCAATACGTTTATGGTGTTATATTTTACATAAATACCAACATAATATATTATTGTAGTTTAACATGTTCAGAGGTTAAGGAGAAACTGGTGAAAAGACGCTTTTTTCCGTTTGTCTATTATGATACAGCTTGGTCAAAATGAACATTATGTTTTTTTAAATAAGAATGTACATATATTCATTTTTATAAGAAAATATTGGACAAGGTGCGATGTCAAACTAAGTCTCACTCCCGTACTTTCGAAACTTAGGATATATGTAAGTAAGCAGCCCTAAAGTGATAAGGAAGAGCAACAATATAACGAAACGTAAAAGAAAGAAATTTATAATATATTTTATTTAAATTAAAAATGTCCCAAATAGTAAATGCCTTTGAAAAACGAATCGATGCCAAAGTCGTGCTTCACCAGTTTTTTCGGAACCCCACGGTTAGACCTTGAGTGAATGCTTTGAGCAGGCAGGTGCTTTTTTGGTTGGGACCTTTTGTGTTGCAGAAGTTTTATGACTTGTCAAATTGTTCCTCGTGGCCAGATTAGGTGCTTAAAGGAAAGAATTCCAGATGATTATCATTGGATATCAATTCATGATTATGCATGAGGATAATAGAATTAATTAAAACAGTCTTATAGTATAACGGTCAAATTCAAAGATAAAATACCAGATTTCGGTTAATTAGTACAATTAACCGACTCCACAGACAGCTGCTGTATATCCAGGTTTTTATGGGCATTCGAATGTCTTATACATTTGGGTACTTAAAATTAATTATGGATCTTCGATTTATATACACATTTTTAGTTAAAAATTCTACAGCTATAGAATAAATGTTATTATTATTTTTAGGAAGTCAGTTTTATGTTTGCAATTATTAACAAAATATTTTATTATTGTTACAGATTGGCTGCAGCGGCTGCGGCGGCGGCTGGTGCCACCAGTGAGCTGAGCTACCTCGCCGCGCTCCACCCCGCCTACCGCCCGGTGCCATACGACCATCCATTGTATGGTGCTAATACTTTAAGAGGTAAGTACTAAATAATAATTATGTATATTTCAGCTTATCTATATGATCGTCCCAAGAATAAATCTTAAGGTTTTTTTAACAAAATACGTATACTTTTTATATAACTATATATGTGTAAGTACAAGTATATTGCGTCAATTTTAATTTAGAAGTATTATATTATTGTAGTTGAACTTTGATATAATTTAAAATGTTTAGGTGTTGTTTGTTGTTGTTATGTTTAAATGTTGTTTATGTCTGATTCAAAATGTTAACAATATTAATATGGTTATTTAATATAACTACAAACTAAAAAAAATAAAGGCAATTCTGTGCATGCTTAACTCTTTAAATGCCATAAGGACCGTACAAAAACCCGGCAAACGCCACATCCGTACACTATCGGCGCAATTTATCTATACACCGAGGTGTTAATTAGGATTTGAACTCACGACTGCTACCATTTATTTCTTTACTATTCAGAGAAAAAACAACTTTAATGTGTTCAAAAATAAAGTTTAAAATATATTTTTTATAAATGATGTCCGATACAGTAAATGTTATTAGAGGACAGCCAGCTGAATTTACGGGTTAAAATTGGCATGCATTTAGAAACGAATGGCTGGATTTTGACCTTGCAATTAAGATATTTAGGAAATTCAATCGAAAATTTTATAATTAATACGTAAATTGGACATCATTTGAGTAAAGTTATATTTATACTTTATAACAAATATTTATATATCGTCGTTGTTCTGCATTCTGCATAAATTATAGAGAAATGATAGTGATGTATTTCTCTTTAATTTATCCCTCTTTTCCCATCGTATAATAGGAGAGTTGCCTGAATATAGAAAATAAACCAAGATGTTTAAGATTTTACATAAAGAAACACTTTTGAATTATTATTTAAACACTTTCTAAATGGCAAAGATTTATTCTTTTATATGTTCAGTCAGTTTTTCACATGCCTTACTAATCGCCATAATAGTTTTCTTCTTCACCTTTTAAAATACATTTTTTTTTCTAAATAAAAGAAGGTATACCATAAATAAATTATAATTCAAAATAGCAATTTCATGTCTTATAAAATTACATTATATATTTTTTAATTAACAATATAGTACTTAAACCTACAACATTAGCGTCCTTCAAGTAAAGATCCAAAAGAAGACTGACATGTAGCCCTTACAAATGACCTTATATGGGTATAGACTTCCCACGCAACGCTTGGGTAGTTCAGTAGGTCTCTAGTTTATAGGGCATTCCGTCCAATGGACAAGAAACCAGACGCACCGATTAAAAATAATCGTCTATATGAGCTATGTGTAAACAATGCATTATAGCATACCTTATGCACTAACGCCTTTACAAAATTAATTTAGAAATTATTTTAGTAATTGTTAAGGTGTTTTTTTTCTAAGTTGCATGTAGGGCATTCAGATGAGTGAACTTCAGTATAAATAAAATAAAATAAATCAGCTTCACGCTGTATCCTGCAAAGAGCAGGGTAGGCAGAGGGTTAAGACACACCGTTCCCCACTTTCCACCGTGTTCCGGAAGCATCGCGGGTTGAGTGGCGGAACTCAACGCCGCGCTTTGCCTCGACACCAGAGCGTAAAAATGAAAAAATAAATACTTAAATTTAAGTAAATATTTTATCTCTTCGAGTGGGGATCAAACCCACAATTAATCGATTTTACAGTCACACTCTGTGCCCCTGCGCCACGACTGGCCTCAGTATAATTAATATACATATATTGTTAAAAAAAATATTTCGTTTATTAGAAATGCGAAAGTGTAGTTATCGTAAGCAATTACAATGCAATGTAATGTGATTCCAGTCATTGCTTAAACACATAGAAAAAAATTGGCTGCAATTTACAATGAAGTCATTAAGACGGACTATTTGAGGCAAAATGTGAAATGCTGAAATTCTTGACGTGCTTGAGAAGAAGCTGTTTAGTTATTTTCGAAAATGCCACAACTCAAGCAGATAAAAAGAGGATGTATTAAAGATTTTAAAGTCTAAAGAAGAATGGTTAAAGGTTAATTAGTTTTAGCTCTTGTATTTTCTTTCTCCAAAAAGGTAATTGAGACAGCGCGTTGTATGTCATTTGGTTTTTTAAGTACCGCCGTTATTCTGATTGTTTTTCTTAATGACAGCATTAACAACGTATTTCTAGATAGATTTTATTTGGTAGTATAAGTAAAGGGATACATTTTCGAGAACTCAACTCAACGCCGCGCTTGTTGAAGAACGAAGAGCGAACGAAATGAAAACACACTCATTTCTCCGTACGATGCAAATCCAACTCAAAATTCTCACGTTTAATGTAAGACGCTGTCCCATCGCGCTACAACAGCCTACGGGCTTCGTATACTGTATTAGTATAAAATAAAAAAATATATATATTATTATAATTTATAAAAATATAGTAAAGACCCAAGAGAACCGTTGAGTTCTGTCACTCAACATGCAATGCCTCCAGAATTCGGCAGAAAGTGGGAGTAAGAACAGAGTGTTTTAGCACTAGGTTCCCTTGCCCCCTTGCTTCCATGCTGTGTGCGGGATACAGCGTGAAGCTGATTTAGAAAAGACCCAAATTCAAAAGACCAGTTTCACTTGCCCCTAACATCAAATTCTAATCAATACATTATTACAATATTAAGCTATACACACTTTCATAGGTCGCATAAAGCCATCCAAAATGCAAAAAGGCACCTAATTGAGCGTTATCTAAAGACTTGTAAGGGGACCTCGGCAGCCGTAGTAATACGATACAGACTGCAATTTTTCCTTTTAACAATAAACAGTTTCGTTTTGATGCAGAAACTTGGCCGTGAAGGCTTAAGTTACTTTCGTGTTAAAACGTTTTGTTTTACCATTACTTCTTTTTGCTAAGATTTTTGGCAAATTATGTATACTTTTATATACCTACATAGATTGATATTTGTCCTGAAATCGGATTGACAGTAAGAACGGAGTGTCTTAACATTAGGATTTGTTCCTGCTCACCCTATTATATGCAGAATAAAATGCTGAAAATATAGTGATGTCTTATTAGTGGCCATTTTCACGAAAAGTTAACTAAAAGTAACAAAACATCAAAACAAAAGTTTTAGAGGCGCGACATGTTAGGTGACAGAACAAAATGGTCATAATTTTTGTTAACAAACCATAGAAATGAAAATACTTCTAAAAGCAGCGTTGATCCTAACGGAAATTGAAGCTACAACTAAAAAGTGTACTACATCCTGACGTGATTTTAATATACGAACTCAGGCAGAAAGCGGTGAACACATTATATCGACACTACCGTCCCTCATGATGTGTGCCACAAGTTATTTTTTTACAAACTAATAATAACACAAAAATACTTTTAACTAATTAAAATTTGATTTCACGTTTCATTTCATTATGATATTAAATTAAAGGTATTATTAACAATTCTATTCCAAGTCTATTCCACCGTCAATAACAGGTATTTTAACAGTCGAATGGTTTATATAGATAACTGATAGCGATATATTATAATGAATATTTAACCTTTGTCTAGACTGGATTATTTTTTTTAATAAAATGAAATGAACATTCAAAATTATATGCTACCGATATTTTTTTCCATTCCATTTATTATCCATTTATTTATAAGCGTGACACTAAAGATTTATTTAACTTAAATTTCAATAACAAAATTAGTACAAATTGAAAAGAAAATAAAAAAAAAAATAACTTGGTATATTAAATTTAGGCCTCCGAAATTCCTTGAAATTTAAAATATTATCTGCATATGAAATATGAATACCAAATTTCGCAACAAGTGACAAGCCCTAACAGAAACTTAATAACTTACTTAAAAATGCACCAAAAATTGGGAGCCGAGTCGTCCAACCGGCTCCGTAACCCAATATTACCTTACCGAACCCTCCGACACATATAAATTGTATTTTTATTCAAATTCAGCCTACGTGTCGCGATAAAGTCCTTTTAAAACAAATATCTAGCATACAATATAACATGGTAATGTAATTTCTACCTTAACTATTATTATTAGTGTTGAAATTAGGTAGAATTACAATGTAGCTATGAAGTAGATCTTAAGAAAGACAAAAAATAAATGTAGTTTTAAAGCTACCGGTAATAAAGATGTTGATTCACTTCATACATAATATGTTGAATAAAACAATGAAGCTGCAGTAAATACGTTTAAAGAACAAGACGCAATAACATGGACGTAAATCATTTTAAATTACAGCATGGAGAAATAAAGACAAAAACTATTAAAATTATATGTTTTCATATTAAGGATTCTAATGTTTCATATATATATATTTCATTCAAATTTGATGCAAGGACTAAGACTTTCTTTTTTCTTTGAAATTATAATACTAAAAGAACCCCATACATTTACGAATAATCATATCAAATAAAAGTTATCACAATCAAGTTGATTACTATCAAATATAAAAAGTCACTCGTATTCGCAATCAAGTCGAGTGTTGCCGTTGGTAATAATTTCAAAGTCATAAACAGTTTATGCCGCTAGTGTGAGATTATAAAATCGTTAAGCGCTGCTCTCGTAAAATTTGATATAGCGAAAAATTATTATTTGTACAAACGAAGTCGATATTGGAGTATTCAACCTTCTATAATGGTAAACTAAGGCCCAGCTCTGAATTAACCGAGCGTATAAACTGTGGACGTAAGATTGAGAGTTCATATTACTTCCAAATTAAAATGAAACAAAAAGATAGATGCCCTGAATAGAGGAAGAATGATTCCAGATGTCAAGTGAACGAACAACTTATCGATGTTGATAGATTCAGAAATGTCATCACAATCTAATGTAGCGTTGTTAAATAGGGTAATTGTAATTACAGGTTTTAATCAATACACGAAGTTGGTCATGTTGCGGTTTTCACGGCTTTAAATGCCCAAGTGGCATCTGACACTTTTCAATTTTTTAATTTCCTTTGTCAATGGTATGCTCCAGAGCCCTAATCTTTCTCCAAATAAAGCGAGAGGCAAACCGGAACGAGTTTTAGAGAGAGACGCAGACACTGCGCCCGCGCATGACAAGTGACCGGATTAATGCATTTTAAACGTCTAAGGCTTAATTTTGATCGAGGGTCCTTTAATTGAATGACTTTTTATACTGTTTCACCGAAATGGACTCTGGAACCTCTTCTCGGGTACAAGAAATCGCTTGTTTTGAATTCTTACGCTTTTTAATCTCTTCGAATGTATAATTTATTTGTAAGTTATTAACGTGGAATTCGAGACGTTAGTCTTTTTTAAATGCTTAATAACTGATCTAAAAAGTATTATTACAAACAAGGATTAGCAAACTGGAATTTTATAAAAAGAAATTATGCCATTTCGACTTTTCATGCATTTAGATCATTAATTAAGAATATCTCAAGATAAAATAAGGAACCAAAAATAGATATTTCACAACATATCAATCTTTTCATACACTAGCTATTTATCTTATTGAAATTTGTTGAAAGCTTGATCTATTTATCGGGATGTTTCTTTTTTTATTAGTCAGTTGAGAGCATCCAACGTCTACCCAGCTATGTGATTGACGACGTCCATAACCGATAGCCTGTTGCGCATGACCAAGTGAAACAATTTAATAAATATCTCCTCTGTCTGCTTTGAGAGCGATAATTTCTTCGTCATTTATCGCGCTAGCATTTACATTATTCAAGATATCAGTCTTGTTTTTTGTTTTAGTTTTAAGATGTACGTATGGTTTGTTTTAAGGTTACTGGGTTTTTTTATATTGCTGTTCATAATGTTTCATGCTTTTTCTGCATTATGCATTTATGGGACTACCAGACGGTACATATTGTGGGACGATCCTCTCGAAAAATAAATTATATAAATTTTCCCACTATGGCAAGACAAACAGCAACGTTGAAGAGCCGCCATTAGAATGCTATATCTTGAATTTATGCAGAATACGAGCAACGGAGTATTTTGACATTATGTTATCTTATTACGCTTAGGCCAGTCGTGGCGCAGGGGCACAAAATGTGACTGTAAAATCGACTGGTTGTGGGTTCGATCCCCACTCGACGAGATGAAATATAATATTTACTTACATTTATATTTTCATTTCTTCGCTCTGGTGTCGAGGCAAAGCGCGGCGTTGAGTTCCGTCACTCAACTCGCAATGCCTCCAGAACTCGGCAGAAAGTGAGGAACGGTGTGTCTTAATATTAGGTTCCCTCTGCCTACCCTACTGTGCGCAGGATACAGCGTACAGCTGATTTAATTCTTTTTTTATCTTATTATTATTATTATTATTATATTATATTCTGCTATATGACAGATACAGTGACACTGTAACTGTGTTATGTTACATTTTATATATATAATATATAGATAAAACCATTACAGAACATTCATTTTAAAAATGTAATTTACACAGTTGAATTTATCTTTTCATCACCAAATTACAATATTTAGCTTTTAACGTCGCTGTATTTCTTAATTAATGTCACTGAAGTAATTAAGTATTCAATTATGAATATCGTCGATGCACATAATAGATAATCAAATAATACCTATAAATGTTTTGGAGTTATAGTGAACAATCTCTTCGACAAACCTGTTCGATCTCATGTTCGATGAAAAAACTCCGTCAGCACAATTGATCCGGTCGGTATCGAGATTGAGACATCTCTGAAACGAGTTTCATCTTATTGATATGGAGGTGGCGTATGCTATGAGAGCTAGCGTTTTTATTATAGAATTTATTTATTGATTAAAACATTTTATATAGATAGGGGTTTTGTATTTGTGTTATTTTCAATAAAATAATAGCCACATATGTACATATAATGAAAATAAAACTTTGGTTCTTGAAGTATTATAACTTAAAATGATCCCGTTTAAAATTTACAAAAAGAAATTTATAAAAGTCTTAATTATATCGCGTTTACATAGACACAAATTAAAGCACATAAATAGAAATCAAAAATTTGTTGCCTTACTTTCAGCCTCTGGATTTCAAAGAAAAAAAATAATATAAAAAATACGTCAAAATAACCAGATATTAACAACAAATGTTTCATCTTACAACTTGTACCACATCGATACGCCCACGACACACGCACATAATTGTTCTTAGAAACATTGATTCCAGTTTTTTCGGTCCCACCTCGATAGAAAACATAATTACTTCATGCGTTAGACATATGAAGATCTAATCCTGATGCATAGTGACCTTAAGGCTTCTTACTCACTATACTTTTAGTGTTAGTAAATTAGGGTTACGATTCCCACTTAGGGGAATAAGTTATTTTAATTTCCTGTTATATATTATCACTATTTCAGCTGCTAACTTCACTAAATTTAGGCACAGTTTCACGTTTGTTTCGAATATCTTGGCAGGCTGAGGAAACCTGATGTTAAGGTACTTCATTCTCCGCTTTCCTTCTTCCGTTTGCTTACGTTTGCTTAACCAAAACAATGGAAATGGTTTGTTTTTAATATATTCCTTTAATATGAGATCAAAATGAAGTGCAGTCATTTTAATTTAAATAAGCAGCAAAGTAAGCATTTTTCAAAATAATATGTTTGATATTGTTAAATTTACCTTAATATTATGATTTTTCATGTATCTTTTATTTTTAATGAAATAGATATTTACTTTGATAAACTCTCCGCATATTATCTATATCTATCTTTAATTAATCTCAAACTATACAAAGCCATACACTGATATAAGATACGCGTAAATAGATACAAAGATTCTATTCATGATTATTGTGTGTGAAAATCAATTACCACGGTGTCTATTAAGACGTGGTTAAGAATGATTTTGAGATGTTGTAAATTTATAATTACCAGTCATCGACCGTCGACTATTTTTTAATAAACTACTTTTTTGTTGTTCCTTAATTGGATGATATATTCCACAATTATGTTTAGTAGTTTGAAAGAAATAGAATTATTGCTGTCGATTAAAATTTATATTAATTTCGAGGCTTTTGTGGCGCCTGACAGTATCAGACAGTAAATGAGACGGTTGTCTCAACACCTAATGTCTCAAATTCTGTAAAGTGCGAAACGATTCTCTATGTCTAATTTTTTATTTGTAGGTAAAACGTGAAATATTTTAAATTATTGTATAATGTATTCGGAACATTATTAACAAGCTTACATCTCATATGAAACCAAAAAAAAAAATTTTATAATATATATTTACTGTCAAGTAACAGGCGGGAAGAAAATCATTTAATACATCAATCTTAGTTAGTGTTAAATATTCATTGTTTAATATTTAATGTTTAATAAGTAATTTATATTCATATTACCATTCATATTTTCGTCGTCAATATCCTTATTAATAATTTACATATATTTTTATCTAAATGAATTGAGATGATTATCTTTCTATAGTGTTTTTTTATTAGTGTTTAATGATCGGAATCTATTTCTATAATACTCAATGACAAGTCTGATATTTTTTTTTATTAATAATAAACTTGCTACTTATACATAATATACATAAAATGTATAAATAGGTTTCCTTTAGAAAATTAGCTTTTCGCCTTCGACTTTACCAGCGTGATTTTTGATTTTCTAAGTAGATATTTTCAAAGTAACCTATAATTTTCATAATTTAAAAAACACTATATTTTTTGGCTACATAAGAGTTTATTTGTAAAATGGCAGGTGTCTATCTTTGAAAACGGCGATATTTCATACATACTTTAAATCTATATTTTACTACTTTTGAGGGTCGACTTTCCAAAGTTTCCTCTTTAGTACTCATTTATGGCTTACTAGTAATATAATACTAAAAAAGGCGCCGCTAGCGTATAGTTTACTACACGATTAGCTGGCCTTAGAGACAAAGTATGTGCCAAATTTTTAATTCCAGTAGCAGCTATAAGATTACTAACTCAAAAATTATTAATAATAATTAATATCTATCTATAGCTAGTAATGACATTTCCAACTAAAACAATGTCGATATTATGTTATATTATAGATATAGTTATATCATTATACCATTATAAAGTATAAAGGACAAAATCTCTTGCACTTTCCAAGAAAGCTCATTATCGAGTTAACACGCGTTTTTGTCGAAATGCGAATTCCCACATGTGGTGTCGATGTGTTTTGGTTTCAATAATATCTTTAAGAAAAACAACGCCCAAAATGTCGCCAACTTAAATTACTGTTGACTTATTGTCTTTGTTTGTCAATTTTTGTTGGGCTGAGTGATGTGAGAGAAGTTTTAATTTAATTAAGATTTAAAATCATGAGAGATGTTCACAAATTTTAAATTCATTTAAAGGGCTACTGATACGTTTAGGATTCCGAATATTTTTACAAGTTTAAGTCAACTTGCTCATGTAAAAATTATTGAAAATAATCATTACTAAATTAGCCTTAACCATTTACTAAGGACCATTACTATAGAAAGCAGAACAAGGTATATATACATACATACGTCTACAAAAAAAAAGAAAGCCAAATGTCTAATATAAGTTGTACCAAAAATATTATTGTATTTAAGTTAAATTCAATAATATTTTTAGTATATACTATTGATATTATAGAAGTAGATGCTTAAACTAATATTTCTGGCTAACATTCCGAAGGCAACGGCGTAAAATCTGAAATAAGACGTGTCACGGCCATTAATTGTACAGAAATGAACACTTGCTGACGCGTAGTCAGATTTATAAGTGTGCCATCTTGAGATTTATGATGAGCGCGGCGACAAATATAGTTGATATATTGAGGTAGGTTTTGAATGATCTTTGAAATATTATAACGATATATAGTATCATTTAAAGTGAAGTATTAAAAGTAATGGTTTCAAAAAAAAATTAATTATCTATTATAGTTTTTTTTATGTAAATAAGAGTCCGTAGGCAAGAGAAGAGATCTTTACTGATTAGACTTTGGGTGACCTATCAAAACTTAATATACACACGTATTTACAGTATTAACTTATAATTTACAATGTAATTTACGTTTTTAGTTTTCAAGAATATGTCATTTTTAAAAGAAAAATATTGCCGTACTACAATAAAATATCTTAATAAAACCAAAAATATTCACATAGTCAATTTAAGTCTATCTAAAATTTATAGATAAATAGCCTATCATAAAAACTTCCTCGTTTAGGGCACGTTACGTTCTGACACCCACAGGGGTAAGCTCCTTACGCATGATAATTATGTAGTTTTAAATCTCCACACTCGACACACGTAGTTAACACCCTAAGGGTTCGAAAACAAACCAATACTATTCCAAAGGATAATTAAACCACAGCCTTTAATTAGTTGCCGGAAGAACATGTGGCCGCAGCTTGCTGGCATTCGATATCTTCTGATAATTGCCACCCTTCATGTTTTTTATGAGATTTCTAATAGAACTGTCTAGGGTAGTTCCAAATATTTGAGCTTGTTATACGTCTTTGTCGATAGTTTGGGATTGAGTAGTTTATTTTGGATCTTGTTAAGTTGTAGATAATTATGTTTTTTTTTTATTATTTCACAAATCTTCAGAAATTTTCTGAATACTGAATAGACAGATTTGCATCCATATCTACATTTCCGCGGACTTTTTATGTTTTCTCGTTTCTGGCCGAAGATGTTTAATTCAATAACCACGCCACGTTTTCACTTCAAATATAAGTTGAGAACAAAGTGATATGGTGTTTCTTTTTACTCTTACATTATTTAGCAAAATCGTAAAGATACATATCTTAATAATCAATACTTATATGACAGTAAAACTAAATAAATTATTTCTTAAATGATTCATTAGAATATTATTTTAATACTAAACAGGTACCTGAGGTGGTTTAAATACCTAAGCGGTTTCTAAAGACAAAGGAGTTTTTGTGGCTACTGTAAAGTTCTTGCTAATTATATACGACTCAGTTATTTTGCATTCACGTCAGTTTCATGAATATGACTAATCGCCTAGTTTATATGCTCATATACTTCTTAGTGTTTTTATTTACCTATCTGTTATAAAAGAATCAATTCATATATCTAATGTGAATATTAAATGAAAATATTTTTATTTTAAATATGTCCAAAATTGGTTTAGCAATAAGGAAACAACTAACGTTGTATTTCTGCAATTTAAATAAAATATATTCTTAATTCAAATTGAATTTTGCGATCTCTTTTTGATCGTCGCTACCACCGCGACTTTGCACCGTTACGGAAGGTAGTATTATATATTTCTATAATTTTTATTTTAAAAATTATTACCTAAATAAACATTATCTAATACATTTTTGGAATTAAAATTTTCTTCAAAGCAAACAAGCAGAAGTCATTAGAAACAACATAGGCTAAAACAGGACTTACCTTGCACACGTCAGTCTACATTTGGTTAGTGTGAATAGCTGTCCTCCTTTAAGACCTTAATAATATTTATGTCAAAATGTATTAAAAATGCGTTCATCCATTAAGGCGGAAAATCTGGTATACTAAGATATTTTAGTGTATATAGATTTTTAAAGTATAGGTATTGTTGCTATGTAGGTAGCTAGTTTATGTGCATGTTTTATACTTAATATTATATTTTACTTGCTTTAAACTATTTTTTGAGATGGATTTACAACTAGATTTTAATCCATTGTTTTAAATATATTGAAGATATTTTACCAATATATATCTGTTATTTTAATACTACAAACAGAAAAACAAACACTGTTTCCTTCAATATGTACTAAATATTTTTTAATATCAAAACAATTTCGCAAACATCTCCATCTTTTTATATAAATATGATGTAAATTTAAATTAATGTGTTGAAATGCCACTATAAAATAATTTACCTAATAATATTTTATTAAAAAGCTACATTTAACACAATTAACTTGCAGCATCTGACAGCATTGCGCCTGCGCACCAAAAAACAACAAAACGGCGGCGTGCCATCAACCCCGTTCAAAATTTAATATTTTTTCGTCAAATTCTAAGAACCTGTGTTATATCGCACTACCTGCCTTGATTATGGTATAAAAACCTCGTTAAGGACTTTTTGCGGACGGAGCACTAATCGTTTTATGACAACTGATGTTTTAATGAGAAAATTGCTTTTACGCTTAAACTTATACGGTATATCTTCATTTTATAATTTAGCCTTATGTGCTATTATATTATAATATTTTTAACATTAAAATATATTACTGTTTGTTTGTATTTTTTGGAGTTCAGACTTCAGAGAAGACAAGCATAAACGTTGTTAACCAAGTACATATAAGCTACCAGCCATAACCTTAATGTTTGTTTTTCGATAATGGTAAAAATATAAATATACTTCAAATAATTTTAAAACTAAATCAAAATTAGTTGAAATAAATTCATTTTTAATATGTTTATAACCCAAGGCTGTTTTTACAGTGGAATCAATAAGCATGCAATCTTTTATAGATCTGTGAATATTACAAATATCCATGACATTACAAATTTAAATCGAAACACCTTTATGTTGCCGCCTTCTGGAACACAACTAATCTTATAATTTAGTGTTCGTCTCATTAGTATATGTTATAAAATCGCTAGGCAGGCCATCTAAGGCCGCCGCCCGGCCAACTTATTGACATTCATATTTAACGCCACACGTGACCCAAAACCCACACTCGATGTCGTCAATCCAAAGTAATTTTACGCCCAATCGAGAGCGATAAAAATTAATACATCACACGGACACCGACCCGACGATAGTTCTTTATGTACGATCAAAAAGCGACCCAGTCGGCCAGACTTCTAAGATCTACGACTTTCGATATTATAAAAACGCACGAATATAGTCCGTTTTCGGATATAGTTTTTTTTCGCGTTAGACCAATGTCAGGGTGACCAACGCGACCGACGGTGGAATTCGAAAACTCCAGTCTAGCGATGGTAGCTTTTTATAGGTCGAAATATCGATGATTCTGGCGGTTCTCACAGATGAAGACATAAAAATTTAGGTAGTCCGGCGGCGCGTCAAACGGACCACATGCAATATTTCGGAAGGTTTTCGGAATCGACTCGTCTTCTTATTGGTTTGGGTGTCCGCCAAATTGGTGGTCCCTCGCGCCTTTTGCATCAACCTATTATTTTAGTCCAAATCGCCCGCCTTGTCTTGTACGAGCGTGATCGACAAATCAAGGCGTCTCGTTCTTTTTGTGTTCCTCAAAACGTGTTTGTTTTTGAAGGTATAAGGCATGTAATTATAATGGAGTCTCGCGAGCAATCGCGCTTGTGATGAAGCACCGAGTTGATTAACTTTGATTAATAACTAAATAATCGCGGTTAAGTAATAGATTGTTTTTGCCCAACGCTATAATTATACGGCATAAAATATGCGAGGTTGTCGGTACGTCGGTTTTTTGTGATCGGTTTTTGCGTAAAAGATTTAACTTGCAAACAAAAAATACGTCAAATAAGTTGTTAAAACTTGAATAAATATATACTTGTTAAATATTTTTGCGAAACCAACACGATCTGATGGCAGGAGTGAACTCGAATAAAAATATTTGCCTTCGTTTGTTTTAATAAAATTGTCATTTCATTTTATAACATAATATAATAAGTACGGTAAAAAAATTTAATATCACATAAAAACTTTGGTATGTTTAAATTTTGCTTTTAAATTTTTATTTGAACTGAAATGAGTCATAAAATTCCTATAATCGGGTAAATATCGAGAAGGGTATCGACGTGCGTTTCCAATTAGCGTAGAAATACTTGGGATGTTCCTAATTTAGCACGCATTATGGTATCTCGCGGAGAGGTCGTAAATGTCCGGCGGTCGGTTATTAATCACGTAGAGTATAATAAGTGAACATTTATATGCAAAGCATGTTGACATCTCAATCTAAAGATAGTTTATTAAAGCAATATTTTTATTATTTAGTCACGGTTGAGGAAGTTTTGGTGTAGGATTCTCTGTTTAACGTTAGATAGTGAAACATATTGGTGTTTAAAAAAATGTATCTTTATTTTTACGAATTGCAAGACGTATCGCTTTTGAATTGTCAATAATTATAGTGCTTTTATTTATTTTCTTCATGTACTAGGTGTCCATTTTTCTTTTGTTGCTATAATTGCGACTAAAAGGACCATTAGCTATAAATTCGTTATTATTTATAATGCTAGTATATACTTGAGAGCCTCTTGGCTGTAAACGCGACGTTTGGAGCTCGATCCCAATTTGGAGGGATAAATTATCTTAAATTTACCGCTCTGTGCAAGACAAAGTGCAGCGTTAACAATATATCGAAACAAAAACGGAGTGTCTTAACACGAGGTTCTCTCGGCCTATCCAGCTATAAGTTGGATTTACCTAAAAGCTGAAAAAAATCTATTTAATTTAGTTTTACATAATATATACAAACGTCCTCTAATATATGCATGCAATACAACACTCATTACAACCGGACACGTGTTCGATCACTAAATTGTCTAGATTATATACAGCGTCTCCATCAATAATATCGAATTGCAGTTTCATTTGTATCATAAACGGTCAATAAATTATTAACAGTCTATGTATTCTATTGACTAAATTGTTTATGGCATATCTAATAAAGCTATCGATTTAGAATTAAGTTGGTAACTTTTAATTTTAAGGCCGCCGTCTGAGTTTTATCTGTTATTATTACTTTTGATAATTTAATATGCTTCATCTTTTTTTTATGTTGCTGGTTCTTTTTTAAATTTGTTAGGATTAAAATGTATGAATGGTGTAAGGGCACTGTGAATATGACAGATTGTGGGTTCGATTCCCACTCAAGGATATGATATATTTCATATTTACATTTTTTCGCTCTGGTGTCGATGCAATGCGCGGCGTTGAGTACCGCCACTCGACACGTAATGCCTCCAGATGTTCCCAGTTTTCCGCCGAATTCGGCGTGTCACAACAACACACAACAGAGTGTCTTAACACTAGGTTCCCTCCGCCGATTCTGCCATGAGAAAGATACAGCTTAAAGCTAAAAAAATATAGTATTAATATATATAGAATAATTAAAAAAACTATACCTACACATATTCTTCTGAAATCCTCTACGATATCAGGCGGATCGTTTGCATTAAACCCAAAATTATTATGGACCACCATAGTTTATTTGGAATATTTGAATTAATGATTTAATTACTTTCAGGCTTAGAATATTTAAGTGCAGCGAGAAGTTTACATCCAGAGCTTCACGCGGGAAGTACGCTTGCAAGTCAAGATTTCCAGTTTAGCTTAGATGGTAAGTAAAACATCATATAACACCTTTAGGAACTAACCGTATATTTGAAAACTTCATCCATTGAAATTGTAAACAAGGCAGCTGTGGATTTGATTTCTTCTTAGGGAATAAATTATTTTCATTTGCTCGCTCTGGTAATAAGACAAAGCGCGGCGTTGAGATCAGCCACTCAACACACAATGAACAAAATGGCAAACCTTAAACAGAAATTATGGAACAAAATGTCTTAACACTAGATTTTCTCTGAGGAATACAACGTGAAGTTAAAAACAAATAAAATTTACCTAGATGTAATTTTATTTTAAATTTATTTATATATTATTATTATATTATAATTATTAAATATATTGTTACAGGATCTCGAATAGCTTCCCCAAATCGCCTCAGGTTATCCGGCGGGGCAATTGGTGCTTCTGCTAATAGGAAACGAGCGGTATCCTGGAGTCCTTATTCTGCTGAATCCTTGGATTTGGCTGCCGTGATCAGAGCGTCACCTGCCAGTTTGGCAGTGAGAGCACCATCTGCAGCTTCCACTGGCAGTTATGGACATCTTAGCGCTGGTATTTAATATTAAATTAAATTAATATAATAACAGGTGTATTTTATTTTAACAAAATAATTAATAATAATAATAATTAAATTATTGTTATTTGTTAAAATATATTAATGTTTTTTTTTAATCTAATTATATGGCTTGGAACTTCATGCTATATTGTCATAACATAGTGAAAAATCACCTATGTTCCATTTTTTTCTAGTATATTGCTCAAAGAACATTACTGATAATATTTTTCTACTGAAATTAAAATCAGCTTGACGCTGTATCTCACACAGCAGTGTAGGCAGAGGAAACCTAGTGTTAAGGTACTCCGTTCCCCACTTTCCCCGAATCATGGAGACATTGCATGAGTGATGCACTTTGGCTTTGACACCAGAGCAAAGAAACAAAAATATACATTTCTTCGAGTTAGTATGCAACCCACAACCAGTCGCGCTTATAGTCACACTTTGCTCCTGCGCTACAACTGGCCTCTACTGAAAATATTTTTCAAATAATAACTACAGGTTGGGTTAAATAAATGTTGATCTTTGCTAAAAACTCTAACTTCTAGGTGCAATATCTCCCGCATTATCACTATCACACGCGTCCCTCGCTCAACAACTGTTGGCTCGTGGTGGCGTTGTGGGTGGTAGCGGGGTCCTTCCTGCGGGTGTTTTGCTGGACCCTGCGCATCAGCAAGCTGCGGCGGCTGCTGCGCATCACGCTGCGCATGCGCATCTTGTTGCTGGTATTCATAGGTGAGTTTTGTTTATCTTCATGTGTGTCACATAAAATGGGCAGAATATATGTAGAATAAAATAAACATATATAAAATAAATAAAGCGACTCTAATATTGAATCACTCCAATTTCCATCCTCAAACTATTTTTAATACCTGTTAAAATTTTTTAAGACAAATCACTTGTTTATATGCTGTAATGAATGGTAAAAAAATTGAGTTTAAATTTTAGATATTTGATACTGTATTTTACTACTTACTACTACTGTTACTTTACATCTATATTATATATTTTAGATCTCACATATCATCACCGACGCAGCTACTGATAGGAGCGCCAGTAGATGTAAGACCAGGACTCGGCTTAGACGGAACACCGCCTCAACATATGCAGCAACCACCGCAACAACCTGAAATTACTAGTGTTATGGAAGCTGATAGGTAAAAATCTATTCAAATTTATTTAAAACCTTCTTCTGTATAATAATACTATTTAAAAAAATCACAAAGTACAACAGAATTTAAATGGAATATTGAATTGGGATACATTTCTTTTAAGTTGGCTAGAATAAAAAGAATCTAGAATTCGGCAGAAAGTGGGGAACGGAGTGTCTTAACTCTAGGTTCCCTCTGCCTACTCTGCTGTGTGCGAGATACAGCGTGAAGCTTATTTTTTTTTCTTTTAAGTTTTCGTCGTTAGTCTTTAAAATCACGTCCAACTTTTTGTCATAATAACTATGAAAAATGTAATTTGTTTTTCTAGTTTTGATATTTACTTTTTTTGACACACCCTTTCCTATACGGATACAACAATACTTATATCTAACAATCTACCCGTGATCACGGACTACTGCAGTGTTCGAAACTTCGTTGGGTTTTTAGAAATATATTTGATCTATATCTATCTATATCGTATGTACATATCTGTTTTAATTTATTAAATATATATTCATTATATAAAATTGAAATGAAGTAGATACAAAAAGATAATCAAAATTAATCAAGAATCTTGCTACTTATTATGCACTACTTTTACGTTTATCTTACTATCTTATAGCTCTTAATTTACCTCACTACAATAATCTATAAAACATTCTTAATTCCGTTTTACAGTGCATCAAACATCCTTAATCAAAGAAAATCCCCGCCTGGTCTGATATCGCATAGAGACATTAACAAGCCGCTATCAGCCGCCGCGGAGAGCACTGTGCACGACGGGTTGGACTCTAAAGACGAACCTGGCGATTTTATTGAGACTAATTGTCATTGGGTAAGTTTACTATTGAATATCTATGTATAGTACGGTCGACGAGTCTTGGCCGCCCACAAACGTCGGGAAGAAAATTAACAATAGTAAGAATCCTAAAACTAAACCTATGCAGCCATCTACTGCTATATTCAGAGCGGCCACGATTCTCCGATAACACTGTAATTATGTTGTTTCTTCGTCTTTATCTTCTGTGCTAGTACTTATTCTCGAAAGTTAATTTAGTTTTAAAATTCTGAAGTATTGAATAAATAGTTTTTTTTAATTCATAATATAATTTATTAATTTTGAAATAAGTAACATTGTCTCCGAGGCGATTTTATATGTTCTGGTGCATTTATGATTTTTTGTTGCAAAATAATGTTTTAAAATAGGATAATGATAAAAATATGTGACATAAAAATGGTAGACATGTAGGAGAGAAAGAGAAATAGAATCATAAATATTTAAATGACTACAAGAAAATGATATATTTATTGAAATGATTTTTTTAATTTCTTTACTTTGGCGTCGAGACAAAGCGCGGCATTGAGTTTCGTCACTTAACACGCAATGCCTCCAGAATTTGGCGAAAATAAAAAAAATGGGGAACGGAGTGTTTTGACATTAGGTTCTCTCTGCCTAACCTACTGTGTGCGGGATACAGCGTGAAGCTGATTTAACTTAATTTTTAAAGTAAATATAATTTACAATATAACAATATTTCAGGTCGACTGTAAACTAGAATTTCCAACACAAGATGACTTGGTGAAGCATATTAACACAGATCACATACACGCAAGTAAAAAAGCGTTCGTTTGTCGTTGGGTCGGCTGTTCGAGGGACGAAAAGCCTTTTAAAGCTCAATATATGCTGGTTGTACACATGCGGAGACATACTGGTGAAAAACCTCATAAATGTACTGTAAGTATTATAAAATGGAAATAATAATAATAGAATAAGTGAAAAAATGGGTTATATAAAAATATGAAGGTCAAAAAATATTAAAAAATTGTTTTTTGTTTCAGTTTGAGGGTTGTTGTAAAGCGTATTCAAGGCTTGAAAATCTAAAAACTCACTTACGAAGTCACACCGGGGAAAAACCATACACTTGTGAATACCCCGGATGTGCGAAAGCCTTCTCCAACGCCAGCGACAGAGCTAAGCATCAGAATAGAACGCATAGCAATGAGGTAAGACGATAGAAAAAAAAATATATATTTTTGAATAAATTGAAATAATAGTGTGTGAGCGGCACGGCATCTGACTGCAAACGCAATGGTTATGGGTTCGATTTCCACTCGGAGGAATTAATTATTTTACTTTTCCTCTCAAAAAAATAAAATAGTCAAAAAGTAAAAAGACAAAACGCGGTGTTGTGTTCCGCTACTCAACAGGAAATTCCTCTAAAATTATCTACCTAGCTTAAATAATATTTTTCTACTAATTTTACTTAGTAAATGTACATCTTAATTTCTTTCAGAAACCCTATGTCTGTAAAGCTCCAGGTTGCACTAAAAGATATACCGATCCGTCGTCCCTTAGGAAGCACGTTAAGACAGTTCATGGGGCTGAATTCTACGCCAGTAAGAAACATAAAGGTGAAAATCAAAAATTATCTAAATATATTAATAACTTTATATATAAAATTTTATACCGGCCTTCACAGTATTATATAATTTTGTAATTCTATTTAATATCTATAAACCTAACGTTGCATTTAATTATCCTAACTGACTTTTTCATTCCATCATTAGGTTGTAGTCGAGGTGATGATTCAGCGGAATCCGGAGGTGGAGGAGCAGGTTCATCACCAAGGTCAGAAGAAGGAGTGCCCTTGGTTAGAGGTCATACTTCATCAGCGTCTGTCAAAAGCGAGAGTCCAGCTTCACCCTTACCTATGGGACTTCATACCAATGCTCATCAGGTGAGTCTTTTTGTTTTTGTAATTGTATTGTGTAGTGTAGATGGTAAGAAAAAAATATATACACTTATTTTTTATATCTTTTTTTTTAAGATATTTTATTAGGATAATGTAAACTACTGTAATTTCTAGACGATTTCAATCGCGTGACATGTGTATAAGCTAGTGTAGAAGGTGTAGAAAAATATTATGCAGTAACAATTTTGGAGAATTTTGCAGTAAAGAATGATATAATATTCTAATAGAAAAAGGCAGTAATACCAATAATTAACAAATTACTACACATCGAAATGAGTTGTATGACCCTATGAATCTTACTATTGTTATAAAGGCACGATTATGTGATGCTGGTTCAAGCAAAGAGTGCTCAGCTGAGGACATCAATACAGATATATTATAAATGTTCCTTAAAACGATATAGTGTGGCCTCAGTGGTCTTATTAATTATATATTTGAATGTTGACACGTAATATAAATAAATAAACAATCAATATATTTTTTACAGCTGTCGGCGCAATGTGGCGGTGAATTGGATTTCGGTGGATCAGGTCTTGGTGGATTCAGTGACGAGAATGGTGCACCTTATTTTAGACTGGACGGAGAAGTAAATATATTTTATAAAAATATATATTTTAGTTTTAGTTGGTATTTGACTTTTTTATTTGTAAAATTAGTTCGTTTCTGAGAAAATTTTGTCAATAACTTTGAGTTACTCTTTTTTTATATGAAATAATAATCGAACAATTTGTATGTTTCACTTACTAAAAATTGGACTAATCTACCATTACATTTGTCCATCCAAACTAATAATATTAATATTTCTTAACGCTAGTCTTAATGCTAGGTTCCCTATGCCTACCCTGATGTGTGCGGGATACAGAGTGAGGATGATAAAAAAAATGTTATTCTGATGTTTAAGCTTTATTACTGTGAAGTTTCATCTCAATCCGTTCAGTAGATTTTGCGTGAAGGTAAAACAAATATCCATCGTCATAAACTTTCACATTTATACTAAATATTATATTAGGTAGGTTATGATTTAAATAATTCATATATGTTAAACCTTAGGTCGAACAAGAAGTAGTTGGTGAAGTAGGACAGTTGCCTCTCATGCTGCGCGCCATGGTGGCCATAGGGGAGCCTCGAGCACACCACCACGCGCCTCGCTTCGGAAACAAGATGGGTGTGGGGCGGTTAATGCCTCACGTACATGATATTGGTGGTAAGTGGTCTTTATTTGACTCATTTTTGGGCCATATGTACATTTATATATTTTGTTTCAATCGTATTCGTTTTAGCTTCACACTTTATTCCCCATAAAGTAGGGTAGGCAGAGGGTAGGTTCCCTCTGCCTACGGTCTTAATGGTCTCCGTTTCCCACGCATCACCGAATTTACGAGACATTACGTTTTGGGTGGCGGAGCTTAATGCCATACTTTGTGTTGTTGCAAGAGTAAAATAATAAAAAATAATAATTTAATGCGCTACGAAAATTTGTTAGGAGCAAATACCAATTTTCTTCGAACATTGGTAATTTAAAATGAATTATAAATTGTTCTTGTTGTAACTTTGCTATATTATATTCGTAGGCGCTTGTAATTTATTAAGTTTTAGAGATATCTGGCAGGTGGGTTAAAATCAAGGTAAGTGTCTAGGAACAGATAACGTGCTTTTATAAGGATAGTATTGATACTAGACAACGATTTTCACACAAAACACGTCGCCATAGCAACATGTACGTTACTTTATAAAAAGTGTGTAGTTATTTCATTAATTTAATGATTTTTTATGCATTATTAAAAAGAATATAAGTATTCTGGACTCCTTCTCTATATAAACTATAATTGCGCCGTAAGTCCGTGTAATTTTCGATTTCAAAGAGACGTACAAATTTTTGCTTCACGTATTTAATATATAGATTGCATATAATTAACTTTATCACTTTTTTCCTTATAGGTGCCATGCCAGCTAGGACGGAACTAGGTACTAATGTGGCAGTGGAGTTGAAATCCGGTTTGCCCAACACAAGACGGGATTCTGGAATCTCTTCCGGAAGCAGTTTATATAGTGCAAGGTATATTTATATGTTCTCACTGTTTTTTTTAGCTTCCTCTGTATTCCGCATATTGGCCGAATTAACCTAGTCTTAAGGCACTCCGTTCGCCATTTTCCACTGCTTATCATCAGCATCATCGGGCATTACGTGTTGAGTGGCAAAACTCAAAGTCGCGCTTTTGCCTTGTTGCCAGAGCAAAGAAATGAAAATATTAATTATTTATATAAAATACAACTCGAGGCAAAGATACGAAATTTTAGGATTTATTTAAATTAAACATTTATTAGAGATTTTTTTCCCATCTAAAATAATAATTTTATCCATTCTTTGCAGATCATCCGACATATCGCGTAAAAGCAGCCAAGCGTCTGTAGTATCTGGAGCAGTGGCCATTACGACGGCGCAACGTTTAGTTACGCATGCAACTGTGTACGACCAGCTTTCGCCTGATAGCAGTCGGAGGTGAGATATAGCGGGTCTAATTACTTTACATGTTGGTATATTGAACCTGAGTGATACTTCAATAGTATATATTCAACGACTATAATGAACAATAATGATTAATTTATTATGCTTTAATACCGTTATCTCTATATATAATAAGACAGTAAAAATATTTTGTCTGTACATTTAGTAATTTTGACTAAAATGGATAGAGGGACACCTAAATAGAATAATAGAAAGCAAAAATATATTTTTTTAATTTCTTGTCTGTCTTTTTGTCGATATATTTTTGTCCGCATTTTTCTCTGAAAGTACTGAACCGATTTACTTGAAAATTTCACCAATTGCTTTGTTTTAACTCAACTTAACTACTAAAGTTTAGTTCATCAAAATCGGTTCATTAAAAAAAAAGTTATCGTCATTTGAAAGAAGTCGTAATTAATTCAACACAGAGATAAAGAACGATCTTGAAAGAAATATCAAGTAAATACAAAGATTTTTTGGTTGGTTCGTTCATATAATATATGTAACTAATTTAAAAACTGTACAGGAGTTAATATGCAATTATTACAGTTATTTTACAAAGAATATTATGAATCCTTCAAATCAATAATTTAATATTTAAGGCTGTTTCTGAATGAGTAAATTAAATTATTCACTGACATCAGCACATTTAACAGAGTTTTAGAATTATGATAAGACGTATATTATATAGGTAAAAAGAACATAAAGTTACAAAAATAAATACGAATAATAAATAAATAGCTTTATGTATATTTTATAAATATCAAATATCAACAATGGTCGTATTTTTTTATTTAAAACAATCAAAAATTCTTTGACGATAATGTCGTAAAAAATCATATTAGAAGTAATTATAGTTGTCAATCAATTATGCTTATTAAATCAATAATCATGTATTTTAAGCGGGCGAAGCCGTGGGCGAGCCGCTAGTAATTAATAGTACCAAGTTTAAATGGCATTTTGAGTAAATTTAATTATCATTAAAATTTATGAATGGAACAATTATTATGTGTATAAATAAATAAATATAGTATCAAATTTTTTTTCAAATATATAATGTTATCCTTTTTATTTAGCCAAGTTAAACATTTTATCTAATATGAGGATATGTTTATACTATTTATATAAATATATAATATTTGAGACAATATATCTACAATAGTTCTTAGCCTACTATGGAAAAATTGTATTATTTGTATTGTATAATAATATTTGTATGATATATATTTATAATTTTTATATATTAGAAAAGTGTGTGATTTGCAAACGGTGATTTTTGTTTTTTTTTGTGGGTACCCACACTGTCACACACATAATGTCTCTTATTTTTATAAATATTGATTTGTATTTTTCACAGATCCAGTCAAGTATCGTGTGTCGGATACGCACCGCCTCCATCCTCAGCACTAGCAGCTGTACAAGCAGTAAGAACCTCGCAAGGCAATCAGGTAATATATTATTAATTATATACTTTAATTTTACAGAAGAAAGATAAAAAAGACGCTTGATTTTCTTGTAAATGTCCAAATAAAATTGTTTATTGAGCACTTAATCCAAATAATTTAATGACTTACTTTAACTGTACAAGTTATCAATGTGTGAAGTTACAGTTCAACTGTTATATAACAGCATTTTTTTATGTAATTTATTATATTTAAATAATGTATTTAATATATACTATTACCATAAGCGCAACGCTTTTCGCCCAGTATTTATTTTTACAAATTGCGTGTGGAATAACGAAATTCAACACCGCACTTTGTCTTGTTACCAGATTAAGAAAATAATAATAATTCATTCTCTGGAGTAGAATTTAAACGCACAATCATAGTCAATTACTATACTGTTACGCCAAGACGGCTTCATGTACCAAAAATACAAATGTCTTATGATTTCCAGGCTGTACTCCTCCGAGGTGTGACCTGTTCTGAAGTGAGGGCAGAGGAGTTAGCACTAGAACTAGATCCAAACGTACAAATTAAAGAAGAAGCTAGACGACTATCTGAACAGTCCAACTTGAGCGACCAGGCCCAAGGATACCAGCCCTATCCTTGTAATAATGATGATGTGGTAAGTTAAATAGTATTCTGTTTTATTACATGAATATACTCAGTTCTCCATTTTAAATAATTCATTCCTGCAAGTAGGGATTGAAACACAAACATCGTTTATAGTTACACATTGTCTTGGCGAGTATTCTTAGGATAAATGTGTTTATTAAAAATAATTTTATAAGATATTATAATAAAAAAATATTATAGTTTTAATCATCACTAACTTTTTTTAAATATTTTTTTAAGTAAAGTCATTCACTCATTTGTTTAATTATGTAATAAACAAATTTTCTAAGTTCACACAAAAAGGAGTGACTTAACAATAAATCGTAAAATTTTTACTTTTACCATTCTTAAAACCTATAATAAAATATTTTTTAGCCTTTAGATTTCATATCAATCTTTTATTAAAGGGTGATGCTCCATTTCCATTTAAAACTGAAGATGACCACGAAGTGAACTACAAGGAGTCGCGTTCAAATTCAACCAATACTGTGGTTATCACTACCGCCCAAGTTCACCATCCTAACCAAGAAGTTAACCTGGAACAGGTAAATATGCTTTTTTCATATTATTGGGATGTTTTTTATTTTATTTTTTTATTTTTGCTTCTGCAGCATCAGCTGGTTTTTTTTAATTTAGGCTATCTTAATATGTTGTGGGGAACGGAAAGAGAAGGTTGGATTACACTACTCCACTGTTACTCTCTGGATTTAAACACCGTCATATGCGCGGCGAAGCTCTCTCATAAATGTAATAGTATATATGTATTTGTATATTTATTTTATTAGTATTTTTGATTATTTTAGGTCGCTGAAGGTGAAATGGTGGAAAACAAGCTGGTGATACCAGACGAAATGATGCAATATCTTAACCAATCAATATTGGGAACCGATTCGGTAGCACCAGCCAAAACAGACTCCACAAATAAAAAACCAGAAGGGAAAAGCAACGAAGACGACAACCCTACCAAAGACATTTTAAGCAATGATACACAAAACAATAATAACGATAGTGATAAAATCAGTGACGTCGCTACTAGTGATGATTCTCTTCTCAAAAATCTAGGTGCCATAGGAAGTGATCTCAATATAAGTGATATCCAAGTCGATTTAAGGTCGTTAGACGTTAGTATGTCGGGTAACAGTGGCTCTCTTTTAGTTGCTAAGTCTCCGAATGAAAAGAACTCTCCAATACAAGAGCAAGTTATTCCGGAAGTTATTGAAAAATGTGAACAAGAATATACAAAACCTCCTACAAGTAATGTTTCTACAAATAATCCGTTACAATCATTACAAACGATGGCTGCAAACCAAACGGAACAATCTAATAGAATGAGAATAAATAATCCACTACCTCAAAAGCCCGCCATGAGTCCCAAAACTGTTGTGATGCCTCCACAAACTATTATGAGTCCTAATCTAGTGCATAGTATGTTGAGCCCTCAAAGTCTTCCCCATAGTTCTATGAGTCCTCAGAGTGTCAGGAGTCCTCAACATATGCCACACGGCATTACAAGTCCCCCTAGTGTATACAATGTTATGAGTCCACAAAGTGTCATGAGCGTAATGTCTCCGCAACATAACGCTATGAGTCCACAAAGCATGCAAAGCTTAATGAGCCCCCAAATGCCAAACCAAATGATGATGAGTCCTCGACATAATAATATTGGGAGTCCTATTTCGCAAAACATGGCTAGCCCTATGATGAACATGGCGAGTCCAATGGCTCAAAATATAGCGAGTCCCATGAGTCATGGTATGGCAAGTCCCATGCATCCTGGACTGCAAAGTCCCGTTACAAGCCCTATGGTGCAAAACATGACAAACATGACGATGAATGTTCAACCAGTTCAGAATCAAAATCAGAATATGATGATGAACACACCAGGGTTAGCAGCACCAGCGTATAATAATCGTCAGAACTGTAACAATAAGGTACCCAATAAAAACTATAACAATGTTCCTAATCAATTCCAAAATCAAAACTACAACCAAGCCCCACCTTATCCAGTACAAAACCAAAACTTTAACATGAGAAATCAGAACATGCAACCATATCAAATGATGGGTCATTTTAATCCAAATCAGCCTCAAATGGCGATGATGCCGGCAAACCATCAGAATATGGTGTATAACAATCAAATGAATTACATCCAACCCATGACTTATATGAACCAATCAAGTCAATTGCATTCTATGCAAATGTCAAGATCATCAGTCATGAGTGTTGATAATAGCGGTAATATGAGCCGAGGAGCATTAAATAGTTACTGTGAACAACAGAACGTTTGTCCACCGTCAGCGCAAAACGCACAATATAATCAAAACATGCAATACCCTCAACCACCGCCTTATAACACCGTAGTAAACAACTCTAACGTTATGGGTCCACCACCGCCGAAAAACAATCATCAATACAACCAAGCTATGATGAATAATAATCAATATTATAATCAGCAACGCTCCTACAACCAATGGGACTATCCAGGGAATCAATTTAACAAACATAACATGCAGAAATCAGTGCAAAATTCCGTCAATATGTCCACCGGAAGCCAAAAACCGAACGGAGCGAGGATGTCGATAAATTGCAACCAGGTAATCAAAAATGGTGGTGAACAGCAAACTGATTGTAGTATGAACAGTTTGAGAAGTCAAAATAACCAAGCAGACGTCCAAGTGTGGGATATATCACAATCTCAAATAGAGGCTACGAACGGAAGAAAGAAGAACCAGAACAACATGCGTCAGGAAACTTACCAGCGAACTTTGGAATATGTCGAGAATTGTGAAAATTGGAAAAGTTCAGAAATGGTCTCAAGCAGTACTCATCCCCTACAAGGTGGCGACAACATGGTTGTAAACGATCTCCAAACATCTTTATCTTCGTTTTATGAAGAGAATCAATATTTGCAAATGATACAATAGTTTAAAATTTTGTGTTGATTTACAGTACTATCGACGAGTCGCGGTCACCCTAAAGTTAGGCTTTCTGCACTTTTACGCATTTGCCCATTTGGAACAAAATTAACAAAAGTAAGAAGAAAATAAATTAAAATCTGCGCAATTATCTTAAGCTAACTATCTTTCAGGGCAGCCATGACTCGTCGACGGTACTTTTTTAATAATAATATAATAACTGTGGTGCAGCAGCAGATAACTTTACTCTGCCTCAAGAGACTGACTAATGATTAATTCTAAATTTCTACTATCATTATATGAAATAACTTTTTTATATATGGTATTTTATATATATATTTTCCAAATTATTTTATGAAAAATATTAAAAAAATGGATTTTTATTGATTATATTATTTCAAATCATCTAGGTACTTGATTTTTATATTTCAAATATTTGACAAAATATTTACACTCTGGCCTTATTTTATATGTTTTTAATTATTAATATGGTAAAATTTTTCTTATCTATTATTTTATAGCTAAAAAAAGACAAGAGTAACGCACACATTTTAGAGTTGTTGTAAATAATATATACTTACATTTCAAATGTCTTCCACTTATAACAATATTATCGCTTATTTTAAACCAGTGCCTTAACAATGCATGTATATAGAACAAAAATGAATTTAGCAAAAGTGCCTTAATTTCTGAATAGGATTCGCTGGTGCCTATTTTATTAAGTGAATTTAAAGAATAAATTTATTTTTAAGTATGTTTTTTCTATAAATACTGTAAGTTTCAACTGAGATTATTAATGCTGTACAAAGTAGTTTTTTATAGAATTTTTACAAATGTTAAATTCGATTTATTTTTAGTTATAGTTTTAGTAATAGATACTAAGTTTGGCAATAAGAACAGTGTTTCGAAGACAACGAATCTCCTAGTTTAATGTTTTATATGAGATTACTAGATCTAAGTATTGTTGTTTATTTAAAATAAGAATGAACGCACAAATGAAGTTTTATAAAAGGGAACTGTATTTTGTAATAAATTATTGTTTGTAAAAAAAACTTTTGTAAACATTTTTGAACATTAATTTTTAATAAAATTATTGAATAAATTTCTTATGATGTATTTTGTTGTTTTCTTTCTTTTTTTATTATTTTTTTAATAATAATCATTCTTAGCAATTCTTTTCGTTTTTTAACTTCACGCTGTATTCCGCAACTAGCAGGATTAACAGAGGGAACCTGGTGTTAAGACAGACCGTTTCCCATTTGACACGTTCTCTATTTTTCACAGATTTTTTGAGGCATTGCGTGTTGAACTTCGATGCAACGAAATGAAAATATTAAATATTTCATTCCCCGAGTGGACTGGAACCCACAATCGTCGTGGTTATAGTCACTCGTGCCTCAGCGTCACGACACGACGGCCTCAAAAGTATTTCTTTAATTTTAAAAATGTGTCAATCTATTTAAAGTTTAAACATAATAGCAACCTATAAAACATTACTAAAAATCACATATAGATGGCGCTATTATACTATTTAACTGAGACAAGACTATTTTGACTATCACATGGCTCAATTTAAGTAGAAAGAATAACCTTCTTTTCGAGTTCACAAAGTAAAGTTTGTGAGAGTACGATAGTTGTACCGTATCGTGTATAGAAACATTTTAAAATCAGCTTTAGCTTCACGCTGTATCCCGCACACTGCAGGGTAGGCAGAGGGAATCTAGTATTA
This sequence comes from Heliconius hermathena, assembly GCA_013403705.1. Classification (NCBI taxonomy): domain Eukaryota; kingdom Metazoa; phylum Arthropoda; class Insecta; order Lepidoptera; family Nymphalidae; genus Heliconius; species Heliconius hermathena. The sequence continues at coordinate 346,374 of JAAIXJ010001735.1, forward strand.
AGACACTCCGTTCCCCACTTTCGGCTGAATTCTGGAGGCATTGCGTGTTGAGTGGCAGAACTCAACGCCGCGCTTGTCCTCGACACCAGAGCGAAGATATGGAAATAGAAATTTAAGTAAATATTTCATCTCCTCGAGTGGGGATCGAACCCACAACCAGTCGGTTTTACAGTCACACTTTATGCCCCTGCGCCACGACAGGCCTCAACATTCTTTTCAGACATTTTAAAATGTAATTAATATATCATTTTATATTTTGAAAATTATTATTCTCTTAATTTAGACAATTACTAAACTTATGTATTAGGCTGTCGGACTCTAGACGTGATGGTCGACAGTTCGATCTCCAACCGCTGATTTCCTCGCTTTTATAGATAAAGCGCAGCGTTGAGTTTCGCCAGTTAACATCTTAAAAATAAGGGAGGTGGAAAATGGTGAACGGAGTGTCTTTATACTAGCTTCCAATGTTAAAACACTCCGATGTTGATCCTGTCATATCGTTTTAAGAAATCATAAATAACATCGTGTCACATGTTTATAATGGAAATATAAAATAGAAGATTGCACAATATTATTCAAAAGTTACATTTTCTAAGAAGAGATACTGGTCAACATTTTTTGTTTGTTAAAGTTGTTTTTATTAAATGTTTAATATATTATAATAGTAAAAAGAGGTCAGTCGTGGAGCAAACACAATGTGTGACTAAACGCGACTAGTTGTGGGTTCGATCCCCACTCGAGGAAATGTAATATTTACTTATTTAAATATATATTTTCATTTCGTCGCTCTGGTGTCGAGGCAAAGCGTGGCGTTGAGTTCTGCCACTCAATACGCAATGCCTCCAGAATTCGGCAGAAAATGGGGAACGGAGTGTCTTAACACTAGGTTCCCTCTGCCTACCCTGCTGTGTGCGGAATACAGTGTGAAGCTGATTTAATTTTGATTTTAATACGATACTAATCAGACGATAATAGATAATACTGATAAAACAAAAAGTAGACTACTTATTTTAAATTAATTTGGAAATATTTGCTTTTGGCTTTCCACAGACGAGCTTTTCAAACTTATATAACAAAAATAACGCCTGTTGTCGTGTACATTCCACGGAGTTACGTCGGCTCCACAAAAATAGACAATTATTTTGGAATACGTTGCCAGCAGACGCTATCAATAAAACTGCTTACGAAAAACAAAATCTGCATGCATTGGAGAAAAAATTTAAAATAAGTATTAATGCTTTTTATCAACAATATAATAATAAGATGATTTTGTTCTACCAGCTTGTTTTTTTTATTATTATATGTGAAAAGTACAGAACGGATTTATTTGAGAACTAAGATCTATAGCTTTTTTCTTTGCTTTAGTTTTTAGAGATATGATTACAGAATTATAGAATACATGTAATAAAGAAATCTGACCTAACCAACCTAACGAAGCTAGGAACCTAGAGTTAAGACACTCGATTCCATTAAGACTAATCTGTTCTCCACTTTCCGTCAGATTCTTGAGGCAGAACTCAACGCGACTCTTTGCCTTGTTACTATAACGAAAGACCCTTTTCTTGTGCCCCTGAACCAAGACAGTCTCAGGCCTATTACAGAATATTTTTTACAATATATGCCTTCTTTGCTTGTTCTAAACGTTTTACGCTTTATCTAGCGTAGCAAGGTGGGCAGGGAGAACCTAATGTTAACATACTTCGCTTCTCACCTTTTGCCTTAAATTGACGTATTAAGTGTAGAGTGACTTTCAGGTAACATTTATATTTAAATAGGTATATCGAAAATTAAGTGGGAGTGTCTTGGTACTACCCTGTCTCTGCCTACCTGAAGCTGCTGAACGTGAAGCTAAAGAGAAACCGAAATTATTTCTCATATTTTGCGGATACTGTACAAATAGTTGTTGTTGCCAATGGCTGGTTGATAATGGCTTATTCACATTTGTTTCTGTATTTAAAATTTTATATCATGTTCGAAAATGAAATCTGTTGTTTACTTTTATGATTTAGAAATATATCATTTGAAAAAAAAAATCTCATTATTTAATTATCTTTCACTAAAATGAAGTATGTTAAAATATTCGATTTCATAGTTTCGGTTCGGTTGTATGGTTCCACTCCAGGGAATGGAATATTTTTACATTCTCGCTGTGGTAACAATATGAAGCGTGGTATAGAGTTCCATCACATAATGTTTCGAAGTTAAAACGTTTTTCATCTCTAAATATTATCTTACTGGGTCTGGCCACCTAAAAAGAGCGGTAAGTCCACACACAATATGTGGACTTACTTACCACGCTGCCTAAACTGACAATTGTAGAAAATATGAAAATAAAATATTGAATATCTTTAGAAAGTGTCGCTTACAACGTTGTTAGCACCTATTGCAACACCAGTATTCGTTTAAAAATATCTACTCTACATAAATAACTAATGTAATATGACGAATGATGATTCTATAGCTGAGTGCTGACGACTTCTCAAATTTTGTGAGGTGGCAGATGTATCAATGACACTTTTCTAGTGCAGTTGAGAAATGTTAGACTGTACACGATGGAATTTATGAAGGTATATTTGTAAGTAATAGGTATACTCATATCTGGTATATTGTTGGTAGTGCCGACATCACGCAGCGGCACAACTTTTGACTTTAAACGTACCGGTTGTGGGTTTGATTCCCATTCAATTTTCATTTACGCACTCTGGTGACAAGATTTGAGCCCAGCTACATAGCACGCGGTTTCCCTAAAATTGTTCAGTGCGTAGGATAAGTTGATGCAGCAACTGAGAATGATGAAAGAGAGACATTACTTTGCTTTCAGTTCCGTCTAAGGTTTTTTGCAAGATTATCTCTGATTGACTATCACGACTGAACCGGCGGAGGACTTTGCGTAGGAGGCCACAACGAACAGGCGGGCTTTTAATCCAACCGTTTGTAGACCAAATCAACAGACTTCGCATTATACTCGAATAGACAGCAGAACGACAGAGAGAGAGCTATTTGTCGATTTCGAAAAAGCCTTCGACACCTTGAAGTGGTGTAGCTAATGGTTTCGCCTATTGACCATCGGTATCCCGCCCAAAAATCGTATATTCCTTGCCTTCTACAAGAACTACACTTGCAAAATTTTGCACAATGGTTTTCTTTTTGAAGATTTAACCGTGCATGCCAGTGTCCTGCAAGAATGCCTTCTCTCACCTCTTCTCTTTTTGATTACATTAGACGATGTCATGCGTAATGTGTGTGAGTGGAATAGAATGGGAAATAAGCTGTGTCCTGGAAGACCTTAGAGTATGCTGATGACGTATGCCTACCAGTCATACTCGCGCCAAACATTCAAACCTCGCAACAAGCATCTTAAATTAGAGGCGTATAAAATAGGGCTAAAAATATAATTCGGTAGACCTAAGAGATCAGATCTGGAGTGAAGAATTCAACACCGCTGTGTCGCACCAGCTTCAAGTTTTCGTTAGTCGATATCTTTGTCAAATTCTTGGTATCCACTGGCCCGAATAAATTTCGAATATCCTCCTTCGTTAACTTTTTCGAGAATCATAGATCGACCAGCAAATCAAAATTCACAAGTGGAATTGGATTGGGCACATGCTGCATCGAGATCCTGACCATATTCCGAAGCAGGCAATGGATTGGATCCTCAAGGAAAGCGTAAACATGGCCGTCCCAAGCAAACTATATGGCGGCGCTCAGTTAGACGAGGCGAAGAAGATTGGCACAACATAAAACGAAATTAAATGAGAAGCTCACGATCGTGTAAAATAGCGAAACTCTGTAGATACCCTCTGCCCCAACTCGGGGACAAATAAATATAAGTCAAGTGTGGGATACGGAATATTTAAGCTCAAGTCAATTTTAATAGAAAACCTTTTAATATAACAGGGGAAGTAAAATATAGGGCGCATTTTAACCCTATGTTAAAAATTCTTATATGACGCATAATTTCCTGTATATCCTCAAAAAAAAAATAAGAGGAAAACGTGTGAAGACAGAAATATGACTACTAAAAACTGCTTCAAATAAAATTCGCAAATATTATTTACCATGACCTCAGTGCAGAACATTTAAAACCAATTATAAAACGCACGTAAAGCATTTATAGCAACAGCATTTATAGCAGCATGATACGATAAAAATGCAAATGGGGTCAGGTGGTCTATGTCATTCGATGTGTTAAACACAGGAACAATTAATCTCTTCAACAAAACATTATGTTACATAAGATTTTAAAGAATAAGTTGTTTTAAATTATAGAATAAATGAGAATATAAAGCGCGGCGTTGAGTTCCGCCATTCAACACGCAATACCTCCTAAATTCGGCGGAAAGTGGGGTATGGAGTGTCTGAACACTAGGTTCCCTCTGTCTACCCTGCTGTGTTCAACCACACCCTTATGCCACTGGGCCACGACGGCCCCAGAGAAATAATAGTTGACTATTATTGACAACTGTCCGTAAAAACTATATGTTTTACGATATTAATAGTTTTACGATTTGAATACTTTGTTCTTTTTCTGACACACTCTTACGTTGACTGATACAACAATACTTATTTATATCTACTCGTCTACCCGTGACCACGGACTACTGCAAAGTGTTCGAAACGCCGGGTTTCCAAAAATGTATATCTAATATTACATATACACGGTTTATACAGTTAAGAGTTTCATTTAAAATGCATAATACTCGCGAAAACCAAATATTCTATTATTCACTTGATTGTTTTAAACTTAAACTAATATAAAAATACATACTGCGCTCTCCACTTTTTGTCAGAATTTGAGATAATGCGTTTTGAGTGTCGGTAGGCAACGACTTGTTTTGTTACCATAACAAGGAAATGAAAATAATTTATTCCCTCGATTGGGAATCAAACACAGTTGTTGGGTTTAAGGTATAATATGTAAAAACACTATGCCACTGTAATAATATAATCATTCCGTCCAATTGATTCTCATATGCGTGTATAATAAAAAATAGAAGGTCATTAGTAATACAGAGGAGCAAGCGTGTGACTGTAAACGCCGCAGGCTGTGAGTTCGATTCCCACTCGAGAAAATGAAATATTTATTATATTTAATATTTTCGTTTATTCGCTTCGATCTTCAGGCGAAGTGTGACGTTGAGTTCCGCCACTCAACATGCTTATATATTCGGCAGAAAGTGGAGAGCGGAGTACCTTAGCATCTTAGGTTCCTTCTGTCTATCCATTAAAAATATAGAGCTCAACTCAACCTTGTGCTAATATTCAAAACTCTTATGTGAAACCTATATACGTTTATAATAATATATAGATATATTTGTTTATACTGTCTCATCATAAGTAACAGTGGACACCTGTAAGTAGTAACCTCTAGTTCAAATTTAGCTCAACCAAAATACTATTTCAATTAATAGGCGACAAACAACAAAGCTGCACAGCTACAAATATAACAACGAAAATTTCTCACAGGATTTTAAAAGCTAAACGGAAATAATAATATATAAATTCGTGTAAACTATATTTTTGTTATTGAGTAGGCACTTGGAGAATTGTTCTTGGCACACTTGGGAAGTAGTTTCGAAGGAAAAATATGAAGTTTCAAATGAAACTTACAAATTATCTAATGCATTCGTAGTTAATGTTTCGGCTGTCACCGCGACCACCAGCCATAACGATATATGACCGCTTCTAGCTTCAACAAAAATGTTTTGTAATTCTACATTTTGTTTTAAATTGCTTCAAGGCTAAGGTTTTATTTGTTATTTTATATGTAAGAAAAAATACAATATTTTTAAATTAAATTGACTTAAAAGATAGAAGAAGCCTAGCACATTCCTATTTAGCATTTTTGATCTATATAAAATCGGAAGAACATGTCCGTAAGAATGGTAAAATGCATATTTAACTCATGATTTTCAAATAAATAATTATTATTGTAATTAAATCCTTATATATTATCAAGAGATAATTTGTGCGTCAAATTATTCGTATGGCATAAACTACTTTGGTAAAGATTGGTAAGGAATTGTTTTATATACTTAGTATAAAGTAAGTTAAAATCTTGCCGAGGTAAGAAATATTTATAATTTGTTGCTTCCGTAGTTTCATTTGTTTGGGTGTTTATAAAACTTGCCAGGCTACTCACATTTACCAACTGTTGTACGTAAGTCATTGGTGAATTTTGTCATCACTAAAATCTACATAGTTACCATCACACCAGAGGACATAATACTAGACTAGATTAGTCAACTCATTCTGTAAGAATCCAAGACAGTATGCGAGGATACCAAGAAGTCGTTATTACTAGCTAAATATATTGTGTCAATTGAAAAAGAAACGCTACATACGACTATCTGTGACCACGGGCTACTCTACTCGTAACCACGGTTACAGTTTCATTTAAACTGCGTTATAATAATGAGAATCAAATATATTTCAAAAATTTATGTTTTTTGGCAATTTGTAAAATTTAAACCGTGACGCCAGTCGTGGCGCAGCGGCACAAAGTGTGACTGTAAAACCTACTGGTTGTGGGTTCATCCCACTCGAGGAGATGAAATATTTACTTAAATTTATATTTCCATTTCTTCGCTCTGGTATCAAGGACAACCGCGGCATTGAGTTCTATCACTCAACACGCAATGCCTCCAGAATTCGGCAGAAAGTGGGGAACGGAGTGTCTTAACACTAGGTTTCCTCTGCCTACCCTGCTGTGTGCGGGATACAGCATGAAGCTGACGTTACCTAAATTTGATTTGCCAAAGTGTCTCGCCTCAAATCATACATTCAACTGATTTATTTATCCCAGATGGACTAAATAAATACATGAGTCCAAATTAAAATACTATAATTAAATCACCTTACAAAACAACTAGGGAGTAATTGATCAAAGGATAAAGTTTAATACTTATTTGACTGTCAACTTAAGGTTGATAAATAAAACTAACGTTTTACTAAATATCCTTTTTTTATATTTTTTAAATTTCCTCTTTTTTATATTTCTATTTAGAATTAATAACTCATTGCCATCAATAACTACGTTTGCCCCAAATGTCATAATGCTAGAACAGCCAATGGAATAAGTACTCCGACTAAAACAGCGGCCACCGAGACAATTTTATATTTATGTTTCCTTGCATTGACGTTCATGTACGCTTCGAACCTTTGGAATCCACTCACATCGTAGTTCATTTTGTGATACTGCTTTAATTGTTTAATAAAACCTGGGTTAGGGTTTATAAACCTTCTCCTCTGTCGAACAAAACTATATGCCTGTTCAAATGTCAACCTATATTTTTCCATGATAAATGCAATGACGAGGGTGGCGGATCTGGAAACTCCAAAGTGACAGTGGACGAGCACGTTACCTTTTTGTAAGCCCTCCTCGATGAAGGAATTGGCCAGAGGGAAGTAGGGCAGGAGATTGGTGTTAGGAGAGTCGTTGGCCCTAATGTAGAGGGTACTAATGTTGCTGTCATTAAAAGTTGATTTCGGCAGTCTGCGCGTCTCAATGGTGAGGACATGCGTGATGTCAAGATGCTGGAGTACATTTTTGTCGCAGGCTGCTTTTTCATTGCTCAAGTAAAGACCTGGGACTATTTGACTATAGCAGGACTGAGTGCAGAGGTCGATCTTATTGTAAAGAGACTTCTTGGACCAGGTCTTGATGCCAGTAAGATTGGCTACCCGTGTTGGGATGCTGAGGAAAGCAACAATGAACGCACTTCTCAACATCACCAAGAGGAGACCTCGTACACTTATCATACTTTTCGCCTCACATGTTGTTTTGTTTGTTCTTTAGTTTACAAATCACTTTGCGAATTTTGATGTGACTAAAGTGACTTTGACGTTTGATTTATTCTTCTTTAAGATATATATTGAGGTTGAATCTTTTTGATCCTCTTTTAAAAAATTGTTTATGTGACATTCTGATATGTATTCATTACATTCTTATGAGATTTATAAGGCAAACAAAGTAGATCTATAAGACTGTTCTATTATAAGATTTTCTGACTAAATTTTGAATGTGAGCGAATCAATATCGTTCATAAAATTAAGATGCACTTGCGGCCATATATTCTTAATATAATTACCTTTATGTTTGCCAAAATATGTTTGTTGTAATTCCTAAATCCAAATTGTTGCGGATGTCATCCGATAAAGTTTAAACGTTGTTGACGTTGTATAAATAATTTAATATGAGGGTAGAATACTTATAAAATAGCTCCATGGATATCTATTTAAAAGAAAGGCTGGAAAGAAAGAGAGAGCGGAATACGGAGCCAATATGCCTTAATATTATTAGGTTATTTATGCTTGTGCCTGCTATACTGGAAAAAGTGTGAAACGGTGCTCTAGAATCAAAAATGAAAATTGTAAAGGTTGATGACCGGAGAATCTAAAATTGCTTTGATCCAAATATCTAGTGTATAACAAATATATCCAGAAACTAAAAAGTGGAATGAGAGACAAAATTGAAAGCCTGATTACAAAAAGATCCAATGTACACTAATACGAACTAAACCAATTTTTTATTCTCTAAATCAACGATTTTGGGTTGGCGCCAAAATATTTCTAAAATAAGAACATTTTTTTTATTCAGCAATCGGCTTTTAGCGTTTTAATTAGATCTATGTTTACTTTCAATATTATATTAATTAAATTTATTTGGTCCCTAATTAAAATTTTTCATAAAGTAAAATAAATAACAAGTACAAAATTGGCGTAAAAAAAAAACAATAACATACTGCGCTTAAAAAAAATATAATTTTAAATAAAGATACCTAAAGAAGCAAAGCGATAGGATTTTGATTATTAATAAATTGATGATAAAGAAGAAAATTGATAATTACATTTAAGTCTGGCATTACTGTACCGGCCCACACAATTCATTTTCAGATTCACTTTCATATTTTTTTTAATATATTTTATACGTTATTCCTATATGTTTTGGTAAGTATTTATTCAAATAATTCATTACATCATTTTAAGAGGCGGTCGTGGCGCGGGGGCACTGGATTCTATCCCCAATCGAGGGAACGATTTATTATTTATTAATATTTTCATATCCTCGCTCTGGCACCCAGACAAGAGCCCGGCGAGGCGTTGAGTTACGCCATTCAACACTCCATGCCTCCAAAATTTGACGGAAAATGAGGAGCTGAGTGTCTTAACACTAGGCTCCCTGTGCCTACCACAGAGTACATACGGGACACTGCGAGAAGCTGTTTTTGTTTTTAATATCAAAAAAAATTATTCACCAGTGGATTTGCCCCGTAATCAAATTGAAATAACTTGGAGTTGGGTCTGCGCCCGACACTTTTTACGTGTCCGAAGTAACTTTGAGTGCAGGATAATGTATCCCCCATACATTGAAAAGATTATCGTCATGTCATACATACTTATAGACTTTCTCGACCTGCTCCTAATTAAGTCCTCACATTGACGCGTTCAACTGAACAAACTATTTAGTTTTATAATATTAGTAGAGAAGTGAAGATGTTTCTTAGGTTGCACGCAATTCAGCTGATAAAAGCATATATTAATTTATTTTTGTTTCCACTCCAATAAGTTTTAAGTTTTTTTAAATGTGGAAATAGAACCCGTAAGCTTCGCATGTAAATTAAACCCTAGCCGCTACAATGGCTTCAAAATTAATAAACAAACGAACACACAAAATTACTACCGTTTAATAATTTAGAAATAAACTGGAAAGAATATCGCGCAACTCTACGATAATGTCGTTTTACATTTAACTCTACATGATTGAGTGACACAAAAGACAAATACACAAAAATGTTAATGCCAGCTCTGTGAATTTAAATTTTCTTTGTTATTGAATACTCTTTGCTTAAATTTGTATTCTGTTTATTTATCAATATCACAAGCTTAGATCGTCGTGGCTTGGTGGCACAACGGTGTGACTGTAAGCTTGGCGGTTGTAGGTTTAATTCCCACTTGGGGAAATGAAATATTTAATATTTTCCTTTCTTAGTTCCGGTAACGAGGCAAAGCGAGACTTTTATTGCGCGAAGTTTTAATGTCTACAAGACATATTTACAAGAGGAAAGTATTTTGCTAAAATCATTTTAGACATTTTTCCTTCTTTGTTGATATAGAAATCTTAAACATTCAAGTAATGGATGGATGAGGATGTCCTGAACTCGAATGGCGAATTTAAACGTTATTTAAAGCAAAATGATAAACTTTGTAATGATCCCTGTATTTGTAGGCACTTATGATATAGGGGATGTGCAAAATTGTAAAATACTACGGATATATACTATATTGTGATGTATTAAATACATATAAAATAAATTATAGAAAAGAATTATAAAGTTGAAGAGTGATAAACATTTTCGCTACCTTATCTACATGATTCATATCATGAAAAGAACGACCTTAAAGCAGCTCTATATCGGCAGCTAATATGTAATTGTTTTCTTCTGTTATAATTACAAAATTATAGAAGAAAAGAGTGAATGCCACTACTCTAACTGTATGATAAATCAAATCCTTTGCCATTTAATATCTGAAAAGGTCAAATAAACATAGCCATAGCTACATATATTCATTCATATATATAGTATGTATACTTATAATACAATACGTTACCTCAGGCGGAACATCAGGATACGAAAAGTGGGAATTTTGGCAAACCGCTAACGTAAATTCACTATAAACTTAGACGATAATAGGAGCCAAGTAATAAAAATTCAGAAATAGAATTAGGCAATATCAAGAATTTGGGCAGAGATTGTTTTAATTCAGAGAACTGTTCGGTACTAAGAAGCTTTGAATAAGAATTATTATCAATAATTACTAATTTATTGATAGATATTTTCAGATATGTAGTTTAGAAATATTTTAGTTTCAAACAAAAACGAAAAAAAGTTTAATGATTTTACTCAACTATGTACCGACAATACATTTGAATCAGCTTAAGAATCAACTGTGCTACGACTTGTAAAATATTTTAGTGTGAATAAATACTGCATATTGCGATTAGTAAATGAAATTTTACTGTAGAATGTATATTTAAGTGATGTTAACAATTCTAATAAATACAATTTCGCAGCCAATCTAGATAACTCCAACCTCCTGATACGTCTGCGCGTGCGCATTTGTCAATTGTATCCAGGTTAAATCATTTGGGTTAATAGCGTCGACTGCATCTACTGCTTTATACCTCTGCTGTATCGAACCCGTACTATTTATAAAGATCGACGAGATTTATACTAAGGCCTAGGTATTATAAGTGAATGTACACACAATGAAGAGTATTTTTGGAGCGTCTTGCCGCGGGTTGGGTCCGTGGAAAGCAGTTTGGTAGCGGCTGGCGCCGAGCGCGTACCGTTTCGGCCTCGCGATAGTGTTCGTAGCGGTGTCCGCGCAGTGCAAAGTGTAAGTTCGGAGGTGCGCTTATTAATCGATTAATGCTTCGAAGTGAGGTGGTTAAGTGGAAATGTTGGAATGTGCTAACATACTAATGCATGACCGCCTGCCGCCGCCCGCGGGGGTTGAGTCCGCAATGGGCATGGAGTGGAGCGTGGGCGGTGGGTGTGGGCAGGGAAATTTGATAAGGCGATATGTTGGTCGCCCCGCACACCACTTTTGTATGCAGCCCGGCGTCGGTCGGCGCAGACTATTTTTGAACTACGACGCCGCGAGATATTTCGGCCACACTGCGAGAGTCACCGCCGACGTCGGGTGCTTCTCTAATCTCAGACATACGCACCGGATACGATATGATTTTCAGCGAAACACGAGATCTAATGTGCTTTGCATGTAAATGTATTAATTATTAATTTCGCCGAAGACAGTTTGCAGAGCACAGCCGCCTCGGAGTTGCGGGATTTGTCTTAAAATAGCTCTAACTGCGCTTTATGTAGATATTAATCTTACTCAACAAATTCAGCAACTGGCGGATGTTGATATATTATTAAATATACTTAATGTTGGTTATGTTTTTGTAAAAATTATTATATGCTCAAATCTTGGGTTATGTTATTTAAAAAGGGGATTTATTTAGGGTTTGTAAAACAGCTCTTTTTCAGCTACTAATAATATATATTGTAACTAATATACATATGTATAAAAATCGGATTTGAGTTCCGCCACTCAACACGCAATGCCTCCAGAATTCTGTCTTAATGAGAACGGAGTGTCTTAACACTAGGTTCCTAGGTTCCCTTCGCCTATCCTGTTATGTGCGGGATACAGCGTGAAGCAAAAAAAAATGTGCATGTGACTGAATCACGTGTAACAAGATCAGTTAATAAGATTATCTGAATAATTAAAACGTACGTACAAACTAATTTTAAAACTAAATTTCTCCATAAAACTGTCATTCAAAGTAACTTTTCTATTCAATAGATAACATATACATTATCTTTAGAAACTAGCCAGTCGTGCCGCAGGGGCACAAGCATGCGACTATAAACGCCAGAGGTTGTGGGTTCGAGTGTCATTTTAGGAAATGAAATAATATTGTTTTCATGTCCTCGCTCTGGTAACGAGTTCCGCCACTCTACAGGCAATGCCTCCCGATTTTGACGGAAAATAAGGAACAGAAGTGTCATAATGGGAACGGAATGTATCCTAATATTAGGATCCCAGGTTCCCTCTGCCTGTCCTGTTATGTGCGAAATACAGAGTGAAGGTAAAGAAACAATTTGAAAAAAAACCGTTAAAAGCCGCTTTCTCCTTAATTCATTACAATGTTCTTCAAGTTAATAAAAATATGTATAACCATGTGGTTCTTGGGGGACGGAGTGTGTTAACACAAGGTTTCCTCTGCCTATATATACTATTTTTCCGATTGGTATGAAGGTAGACAATTCAATCGCTAAAATCAAAAAAAAGCCGGTCAAGGGGACCTTTCGAACGACCGCGGAAGTCGCGCTCATTCACCGTGGGTTCCATGTAGATCCAGGAGGCGCGAGTTCGAGTCCCGCTATGTTCAGATTTTTATACGTTTTATAAATAAGTATTTTTCTTTCCTGAGTGTAACACTTTAAAAATGTCTAAAAGATATCAGGATTGTAGGTGAACGAGAATACTAATAAAATTAAAGTGTATTTTGTGGTCGTCGTGGCAAAGTGTGTAGCGATGGTTCTGGTTTAGATTCAAAGTCTGGAGAATCATTATATTAAAATTATTTCCACTGGTCAAGTAAGTGCACGTTGAGATCCGCCAAAACTGTGCAGCTGTTTTTTTTAAAGTAGGGATGGATTTTATATTTTAAATTCTCTATATAGATAAATATTTAAGACATCAAAACATATAACAGAAGTTGATGAAGTATAAATATATCTAATAAGAGAATAAATAATATATTTGGCAAGTATGTTTAGTAGAGTCAGAAGATACGAAACGGATGTAGAATGGCGTATTGCTGCTGATAACAGAGTTAACAGTACCTTAGCTTCATTGATGAGACTGTTGTAAGAATAAAAGAAGATGGATGTAGAGATGCGAAATAAGAAGCAAAAGAGTGAGTGATAAGACAAGCAGGGTACCTCGGTTGACCTTCGAGAACCGCCTTGTAAATCTTCGTATTGATGGTCCCCCCGAAAGGGCCTATAGGAAGAGTTTGATGATAGTGGGCAAGGTAAAAGAGGTATATAGGGACCGTAACATTTAGAGCTGTGTTCTTTCTCTCTCACTAAAGAAACATTAAGTATTTTTTTTCTTATAATTGAAATAGAATATAATAATATTTGAAGTTAGTAGCAGTCAAATAATAGTAACGGTTGTGGATTAGATTCCCACTCGGTGGAATTAAATTTTTTATTTTAATAAAAGAATGAAAAATTGCTAAGAGATACTGAAAAGATAATAAAATTTCTAAATGCTAATGAAATTTAATTAAATGTAAAAATATCTTTTTTAAAATGATACACTAATTATATATACTCAAATGCACTAAAAAGTACATGTGACAGTAAAGAAAAAATATTTTGCCCATTTTAGCGGATTTTCATTGACTGCTTTAAATAAAAAAAAATACCATGCATTGACAACCAAAGTTAACCACAATCTCAAATATTATTTTAAAATATAAGACTTTATATTAGGACCTTGAATAAGCTGTGTCCCCGCTGTTTTTTTTTGTTTAAAAAAAATTAATATAAAATATAATGCTTACAATGACATTACTCAAAGTATTGTTCATCATTAAAGACCACTTTCTCCCATCTCTCTGGTAGCAATTGAATCCCCCGTCGGAAAAACGACTCATCTTACGAGGCAATCCAGGAATCAAGCTATTTTTCGGCTTCTTCAAAAGAATGGAAGCGCTGCTCGCTTAAACCGTGCGCCATCGACCGAAACAAGTGGTAATCGGAGGGGGCTATGTCCGGTGAATACGGCGGGTGGGGTAGAACTTCCCATTGAAGTGTTTCCAGGTAAGTTTTGACTGGTTTTGCCACATGTGGCCGAGCATTATCATGTAATAAAATCACTTTGTCGTGTCTCTGCTCGTATAGTGGCCGCTTTTCTTTCAGAGCGCGACTCAAACGCATCAACTGAAGTCGATAGCGAGCTCCCGTGATAGTTTCATTAGGTTTAAGCAGCTCATAATAAATTACGCCCTGCTGATCCCACCAAATGCAGAGAAGAAGCTTAGAACCATGGATATTTGGTTTTGGCGACGATGTTGATGCGTGACCCGGCATGCCCCACGATTTTTTTCGCTTTGGATTGTCGTAGTGAATCCACTTTTCATCCCCAGTGACGATACGGTGCAGAAAACCTTTTCTCTTTTGCCGTTGAAGCAACAATTCACACATGAGAAAACGTCGTTCTACGTCTCTCGGCTTCAACTCATACGGCACCCAATGCCCTTGCTTTTGGATCATTCCTAACGCTTTTAAACGTTTTGAAACTGTTGACGCATCTACTTGTAACGTTTTCCCGAGCTCTACTAACGTCTGACATGGATCTTCTTCAAGCAATGCCTCCAATTCTGTCTTCAAATTTTGTCGGTGCTCCAGAACGCTCTTTGTCTTCAAGGTCAAAATCATTACTTTTGAAGCGCCTAAACCAGTCTCTGCACGTTGTATTCGACAAAGCATTGTCTCAACGAGAATTCTGTGTGCTTCTGCTGCAGATTTTTTCTGAATAAAGCAGTGCAATAAAATTCCCCGCAAAAACACTTTATTTGGCACAAAAGTACACATTTTCACAAAGGGAAAATAACTATCTAGTTGACACTGTAGTTAACACTATTCTACTATAATTTGAGGTTACATATATAATAGTACTACTTTGGTGATTAGTTACCGTACGAAATTCCATGCACAGAGTGCCGCAACGCCATCTTTCAAACAGCGAGAACTTATTCAATTACTAATAATATTATATTTTCCAATCTTGTAGTACTTAATAGGATATTGCAGTAAATAGTAACATCTGGTGAAATCTGATGATCTGAAAAAATCGCTAAGTAATAATGAAGTAAGTTTACTCGAAATACTCGAAGACAACGAACGAGTAGTAAAAATAATACATATTTTCTTAATTAATAAAAAAAATACCTGCAATAATTGTCACCATTCAATATATTAAGGAACCATGATGTAATTAATACCTTAAAAGACTGAAATTTGTAAATATTTATTTAATTACATAGTTTAGTCAATTTAAAATGATAATTTAAATGAATATTAGTATTTAGAAAAGAGATTCAGCAAGACTTAATTCTCATGAGTTCATTATTTCACTTGAAAAAAAGGATGATTTCATCTTTAAATAGTTTTCTGTATGGATTTAATATGATTAAAATCTGAATTTAACTGATAAACAGAATAAAGATTGAATTTAAGATTTACTTTCTTTATTTGGAAAAATAAGCTTTATTTTGATATAAATTAGCTTAAAATACACATCAGAGCAAATTGTCAACATTAAGTGACCTGTTTAAACCAGGCAACCCTGGAGTGGCGACAGAATGAGACCTGGCAAACATTGTTCCAATTTTTTTTATGGGATATTTTTAAATGATGTTGCATATAAAAATATGTACATTTTTCAACAAAAACGCATTATTAATAATCTCAATAATATTCTTCGTAAATATATAAACTATATATAAATAACAACTAAGAAATAGATCATGTTTATATCACTTCTTCGATATCGCGTTAATCGATATCCTGTCAACATCCCTGCAAATAATTGCATCTTAACTCAAAGAAATAATCGTATCTATTGACAGCCAATAATTAGTACTTTTTCTATTTTGAACACTGTAAATTTTGAAGTGAATTTTGAACAATTTTGAATTGAGGCCAGTCTTGGCGCAGGGGCAGAAAGTGTGACTGCAAAATCGACTGGTTGTGGGTCCGACCATATTTATTTACATTTATATTTTCATTTCTTCGCTCTGGTGTCGAGGCAAAGCGCGGCGTTGAGTCCCCCCACTCAATACGCAATGCCTCCAGAACTTGGCGGAAAATGGCGAACGGAGTGTCTTAACACTAGCTTCCCTCTGCCTATCCTGCTGTGTGCGGGATACAGCGTGAAGCTGATTTTAATTTTGATTTGAACATGTAAAGTATTAATTTGGATTATTACATTATTTACCTGGCTTCAAAGACATTAGCATTGGAGCACCGTCTAACGGTATACATAATGGTGGTTGGTGGATTTGATTAACTTTCTTTTATTACTCCCCCCTGGTAAGAGAGAAAGCAGTGCTAAGCACCGCCACTCACAAAGTAATGGTCTTGTATTCAGAGGGAACACGAAGACTATTGGGTTCCCTCTGCCAAACCTGTGATAAAAAATAAAAAATGTCAAAACAAAATATCGTGTTAATCTGTTGTAAGTACGGCAAACATCATAAAGTCCACGCAACCGAAGCTGTGGGCATTAGTTATGTACGTACAGAAATATTTAGCACCAAGGTGCATTACTATTATGTGTCAAATGAGCGATAAAACTTTGAGCACTTTACAGTTAGAAGTAAATTAGTAGTTAGTAGTAGCACGCTCGTAACATTTAATGACATTTTTGACATTGAGGTTGACTATATTTCTGCTATTTTAATGGTAATTTTCTTACTATTCACTTTTCGATGAGTATTCACTTTTGGGTTTTAGATGCTCATAGCAAATCATGACCACTATGTATACGTGTGTGTTGAATGTCTTCTATGATTTGGAGTTTAAATTCAATAAGCATATTGACTGGTCCTTGGTCTAACTTTAGAGAGATATTGGGTTACACAACGCTGGATGTATGTTAAAACAATCAATAAATCAATAACATTACATGTAAGTGGCAATAAAATTATTTACTGCTACATTTTATCTCTTGAAAAGTAACATTGTACTTTACGCATTCAAATGCTAATAAAACTAAATCCTGGAGAGGTCATGGTGCAATGGGATAGGGTCGTGTGTTCGTTTCTCACTTGTGGAAATAAACTATTTTTATAGGAAATAAAAAAAAATGTTCTAGTAAGAACACAATGCGCGGCATTCAGAACTGCGGTAACTCGAGAACGCAGTGCCTTAATGATTGGATACCTCTGTCTATCCTGTAATATGCGGGATACAGTGTGAAGTAAAAAAAAAACTGCTGTTATATTACAAAGTAACTATATTCTGATTCGTACTTGACTGGCGTTTTTTTATCTCAATGAAATAGCTGGTACGCGGAATATGACAAATATCTGTAAAGGTATTGTATCAAGTAATTCATAGACGTGACTTACCCATTTAAAAATTAGACCCTTAGTGATAAAATTAAACAAAATACTTTTTTTCTGAATAGATTATTAATTTTCAATCATCAGGTTTGTGGAAGGCTATGAATATAAATAGAATTTATATTTATAATATATAAATAGAACTTATATTTATACCTTACATATCACTGCACCATAACATTTTTTTAAATGTGTGATTTGTTGTGTTATTTAGATGTTTACAACATCTCGTTAAATTTTTCATCAAAGCAATTTCGTCAATGCAATATGTACGCTAATACTGTCAGTGACATATGCAACCCATCTGTGAAGTCACAACTCATGCGATATTGATAGTAAAACTTTCAATACATTGAACTAAAGCCAACTGTTTAAAAGATGGATAACTTATAGATATGCTAATATTTAACTACACCAAAATGTACTAAAATTATTCAATGTAAACAAACAGAAATCTCATAAATTTTTCTTCTTGAATATTTTTCAAAATGCAACATAAAATCCACTTTATAGTTATAAGCTATGAATTTACTACTCTCATGTGAAGCATAGTTCAACTTCATCAGATTTACATTTTTTTTCTTTTAATCCAAATTGATACTAATCTAGATATCAAGAATCACAATTTAGGTGGATAATTTTTTTTAGGGTTCCGTACCTCAATAGCACTAAACGAAACCCTTATAAGATCTCTTGGTAGTCCGTCTGTCAAGACCATTTATCTCGAGATCGCGTGGAGGTATCAAATATTATAAAATATTCAGATCTATGACCCCTTAAAACACAGAAAAAATCAAGCTTTTTTTATTATTAGTCATCATTTTGTTTAATATGACCTATATTAAACAAAATGATTATGAAATGAAACTTAAGTTTGTCAATTTTTATAAGTTGTACTTGTTGACATGAATTTGGTATGAAAGCGTTGGTGGGCGAGTGCGACTCGCGCTTACCCGGTTTTTTTAATTAAGAAAACACACAAAATACAATATTGTTATCTTTACTAATCAATCTAGTCAAGACATGTTAAGAACGTGTTATACTCTCGAGTGGAGTCGACGCAGGCGATATTAAATAAAACTTTACAAAGTTTTTGTACTTTATTTTTAGTGCCAAGCCTCATGAATTGCCATTAGATAATATCGTTAAGCCTCACTTGTTTAGAAGACAATAAATATTAATGTTGCTATTTGTCAACCGTTTTCACGTTTAATTTTAGAATTAATTACTACAATACGTTTCAGTTTCTCGGTGAGAAACTGAAACTGAAATGTAGAATATGTATATTCTTCTAGTGTAAGAAATAACATTTCTCTAAATGCTAATCTATTATATATTATTTATAGATATAGAGATTATATTGAATGTTTTTTGTTTCATCAAAATAAATTAAACATGTTTGTATAGATTATAATTTATGAATATATGTCAGTAGATATCACATTTTTACGGTTCCGTTTTACCACAAAACGGTAAAAACGGTAAAAACGGAACACTTAAAATGATCCTATCATCTTGTTGTCCGTCTATCCGTCTGTCAAGACCTATTATCTCGAGATCGCGTGGAGGTATCAAGCTGAAAATAACATCAAAGATTCATGACTACATTCTCTTGGAAAACCGACACGATACGATACGAGTATTTATTTATGCATCGATTTTGCTCCATTTAGTATGAATTCGCCGTGTAATAATTAATTACGAAACGTAATTAATTACGTAATTTGGAGAAAGAAAGAAAATAGAGAAAATAATCCGAAAAATGGCAACTTATAGATATTTCGTTAAAAAAATCATTACAGTTCATATCACACAAAATGAGCGCATATGTTCGCAAACTTAAATTTATTTACATTGTCATACATGTTAACTAAAATTGGTATTAATATTTGTTTCCCATGGAACTGTATCTTCTCACTCTCCTTTACTCTTTGTCAAGCCATGGCAAGCCATTCCTGAACTTCTATTGGACACTTAATTGTATAAATAGATATTGATACATTTTTTTTCATTTGAGTATGTGACTAACTCATGACAGTTTGCACGTAGTCACTAAGAAAACTTGTCATTCAGCCTTTATATATTTATATTTTTTTCATATCCTGTTATTTCAGATATATCCACATTAAAATTTCCTACTAATTTTGTTAGCTTAAGCTACTTTATCTCGCATATAGCAAGCTAGATGTAAAGAACTTTCCACCTGAATTTGAAACATTGCACACTGAGTGGCGAAGATCGCGACGTCGACGACGGATGACACATAGCTTTACCAGTACGGGATTAGTCCACAAGACTTGATCCCATCGCTTTATAATCTGATTTCTGTTAATCGGAATTTCTAATTCTTCTAACTATAAGGGAATGAACAAATTCTAGACTACGTGCTACAACTTAAATTCTATAATTACGAAGTTATATTAAAAGATAATCAGTCAGGCAGCAGTATTGGACTACTAAAGATACTTCCAAGCTGAACACTCAAAATACAAGAATTTGTACATACTTGTGTGTGTGTGTGTGTATTGTGTATGTTTATCTTTATACACATAAATGCCACTAAAAACAATAAAAGTAGTTTCATAACCACTAGGAAAGCTTCAGTTAACCAGAAAATTCTCCGCAAAACGAAACAGTTAACCTTCAAACAAGTTTCAGAAATAACCAACCTATTCATAGTCGAATTCGTAGCAACAGAAGGCCTTAGCATAAATATTTTTCACACAAGATTATCACCTGTCCTGTTTCCACTCATGCGATGAGCTATCGTTGTCCCTCTCTTGATGGCCACCTGCCAAACCGTCAGATTTCGAAATGTGAGATCTAATTATGAAAGCTTATTAATAAAAGCTGCACTCGCACTTTTCATAAAGCTTTATGTTATCACGTTTGCAGGATCTTACATATAAGTTTGTTAAATAAAATAAAATCAGCTTCACGCTGTATCCCGCACACATCAGAGTACACAGCGAGGAAATGAACATATAAATATAAATATTTTAGTTCTTCGAGTGGGGATCGAACTCAGAACCAGTCGCATTTACACTCACATTGTATCCCTGCGCCACGACTGACCTCTAAGTTTGTTAATTATTTGCAAATTTTGTTTTAATTATAAGGAACCAGTCGTGATACAGGGCACTAGCGTGTGGCTGTAAATGACAGGTATTGGGTTCGATAGCCACTCGGAGAAATGAAATATATATATTTTTTTCTTTTCTTCGTTCTAATCTGGTCGACACAAGAAGCGCGGCGTTGAGTTTCGCCAATCAAGGAGAACAAACAAGGAAAATGGGGAATGGAGTGTCTTAGCACTACGTTCCTTCTGCGTACCGTACTGTGTGCGGGATACAGTGTGAAGCTAAAATAAGTAATTATTCATATTTACAATGTTCATGAGGATGCGTCGTCATTTGGAACATCCCTGGATGAATGAAGAAATTCTTGTTAATGATTGATCAATGTCAAGTATAAAATCTATTAATTGTAATACCTGAAGAATAGTATTAATTTGAAAATATTAATAAAAAAAGATATTTTATTTTATTTTTTTAGACAGAAAAAAAATATATAAGCGAATTTCAACAAATTCACGAATTATAATCAATTACAATATTTTTTTATATATAAAATTTATACACTGGAACTGAGATTTTGTAGTTAAATCTAAAAACACTGTTGATTCTGTACAGTTAAGATTTTTACCTTTAATCACAAGACTAAAATTTTTCTTTTAAACATTAGGTAGAGCCTCATCATGTATGCCGTATTATATGTGTAGTTTTTAGAGGTGTAAAAGTAACGAAATCGAGCGTACCCGTATGTATTCGGTACTATAACCAGTACTCGTTACTTTCGTATCGTTACGTTACTCGTTACTCCTGATACTGTACTCGTACAACTTGCTGGTTGTTCGGTTGGAGCAATGCATCGAGTCGTATTGCGGACGCGCGCGTACAGTACGAGTATGTCGCGGTGTCGTTACATTTGGAATTTGTGTAAAACACATTTGTACATTATATAATATACCAAGCTGAGTTAGGTGTATTTTTTAAACTTTTTCGTATTTTGCTGCAGATCTTATTTTTTAAACAATTTTTAAAACAATTTGCTTTTTTTACTTTCCGCCGCGTGTTAAAAAGACCTCAAGTCTTTTAATAAAAGTACTCTTGGGTTTAAGTTATTTTAAATTTAGTTTGATTTAATAGTCAAAGTTTAAAATTTAACACACAGCTTATCAATACACGTACACACGCGCATACATATTTGGTACTCGCTTGCGTGAACCGAAACAGTGTAGGTACAAATGATACAAAAAATGCGAGTAACGAAATGCATTCGTGAGTAACGTTTCGTTACTCGGTACTGGGTGGCGCACCCGTTACTTAGTAACGAATACGTACGGTTTGCTACAGCTCTAGTAGTTTTAACAACAAAGTTTCAGGTTCTACACAATCAAAGGCTTTGGATAACTCACAAAACACTTCAATCGCATTCTTCGATCTCTTCCGTGCATGATAAATGTGCTTTAAAAGTGCAGCACCCACATCCGTAGTTAACTTGCCTTTGGTGAAACCATATTGCTTACTAAGGAGAGAATTATAACTACCAAGATAATACAGTAAAGCAAATACGTGTCATTGAAAAGGCCGGGATTCTTTGAAGCAATTATCATAAAATGAAAATTTATGATAATGACATTACTTAAGGTTAAAGCTATGATATACATTATTGGCACTGTTCTACAGTAATATAGCCGCCATATTCATGATCATCAGGGCTTATCAATTAAACACAATACGTGGATACACTTTTTATACATAACAAATACTTATTTATATGTAATTTAAGACTAATTAGTGGAATCGTTTTTTACGTTTTTTTTTTTATTTTTTATAAATTGTAAAGATATCGCTGAAATTAATAAAATATTAGCAACAATCTTGTGTATATTTTATTTGGGTACTTTAGACAGTTATTTTATATACAGGGTGGAAGCGTCAGCGCCCCTTTTAGGGAAACAGCATATAGGGTAAAATATTTTAAACACATACCTAAAGAAATATATCTTGATACCTCAACAGGTTAAATATAGGATTTTTTTTTCATTTGACGATGTTTATCCATACCTGTATTTCGTGTGACGCAGTTACCCATAGATACCAATAACGTAAACACATGCTACTACAAAAATAAACTAAAAGTTAAACAACTTTGAACTTTGCCGCCCAATACCTACGACTCGATTTCGTATTCGATTTTCGGTTTACCTTTGATAGATTTATGTCTGCGTCCGTCGTTCTTGACAAATGGCGTTTCATTTTACAACGATAATTTTATTATTTATCTTGTTTGAAAAAAAATACTTTTTCATTTTTGGGGATAAAAAAAAATAATTATATTAAGCTTTTATAGAGTAGTTAAAACTGTGGTTTCATTTAAAGTGGTGCTGACAAAAACACTCTGGTGTCTGGACAAAATGACCTAATGTTTAGTCTGCCTAGTTAATAATAGTTCACATTGTATATTTTGCATGCACTAGCTAATACGTTGTCACTTGTTTCCTATGTGTCATCATTTATAACATGTATTTATTTTATTTTTCACCAAGGCCTTACCGGCTAAAGTATAATATAAAATAAATATTCAACACACAATGTCTCTAACAAAAACATATAATTTTACACTTGAATTAACTTCACAAGGGTAAAGTCGGTTAATTGAGAATAAAATAAAAAACTAGATTTACTCGTTCTATTAAGGCAGTGTATAATTGTGATGATTGCTCTTGACTTACAAACCAAGTACTACGTATGAAGCACGATTATGATTCACGATCATAAGCCAGACACCTGCTCTTT
The DNA here is from genome assembly GCA_013403705.1 of Heliconius hermathena. NCBI lineage: Eukaryota > Metazoa > Arthropoda > Insecta > Lepidoptera > Nymphalidae > Heliconius > Heliconius hermathena. Next base: position 369,948 of record JAAIXJ010001735.1, read on the forward strand.
GAAGTCGTAAGCAAAGGATGTTATCGTCTACCATTCATTTGTTTTTCGTGTATTTAGATAGTACTTACATAAGAAAGAACACAAGCACAAGCGCACAACTTACTGTCGCACAAACGTGCGACTGTAAGCGCGATGGGTTGGGGGTTCAATTCCCACTCGAGAAAATGAAATATTTAATAGTTTCCTCCACAATTGAGTGGAAAGTAGGGAACGGAGCGTCTAAACACTAGGTTTAATCTTCCTACCCTGCTAAGTGCGGGATACAGCGTGATACTAAAAAAAGAATAAAAATGTTATTATAGTTTCGCATTTTGTTACGATATGTGCACCAAATATGACGGTTCATTATTTCAGGGTAATTTTTATTCGCGCACACATACCGGAATAATGCAACTACATTATAATTGGCAGGTGTCTCCTGTATAACATCTGCTAACCTTGTAATTTGTGATGAATATGATGCTGACGGTGATGTATTAGGGAAAATGTTTGAGTGTCGATATTTCCCGAATAGTAATTAAACATCGGACGCTTTCGTGGTTTTATTAGAAGTGGGTTTTATATAACCCCTCGGTTTGATATTTACATTTATACATTATATCCGGGCTGGAAGCCTGGAAAACATAAAATACGGCCTTGGGCGCCAGTACGCCACGCTCAATAATATTGAAATTTAAATCGAAGAAAATTTGCCTAAGATGTCGTAACGTTAACGAACAGCGTTTGACTGTAAACGCGATGGTTGTGGGTACGATTCCCATTCGGGGAAATTAATTTATATTTATTTGCTCGCTCTTTTAAGGCAAAACATACCGGTGATGTACAATGTCTCGAATATAGGCGAAAAGTGGCGAGTGTCTTGACACCAAATAAGCTGTTGCTAGCTAGATAGATGGAAATGTTAGATAGTAGTATCTCCTTACCATCTTACTTACACACAATTAGCCACCTCACGATAAGATGCCTAGTTAAATAATGATGAAATAGGGCATTTGTTTTATATTTTCTTCTTATTGATAGGAATGAAAAGAATATTCTGCTTATATATCGAAACTGAACCTTACATAATATCTAACCAAATCAAGGTAACATTTATGATATCATAGAAAACACTTCCCTAGTGGGACTAGAATCCATTACTATAGGTTTCAATCATATTCGCATCAACTGCACCACGATAGCTCTATATAAGTGTAGGAAGTAGGTATGCATGCATATAAGTAAGTTAGTAAATTTAAATTTCAATCATCATGATGTAACGAAGATATTTAAGACAAATATTTTTAGTTTGTTATCAAACCAAACAAGAAACGTCATTGGTGAGTCAAGTCAACACATTTAGAAATATAATGCATTTCAAACTGAAATTCTTGGACACAATACGTGCGCTTGCGCACGCGTGGGCTCGTGAATAATTTGACTGTTGAGTGTTTTACCCTTAACTTTATGTCAATGCTTCAATCACCTACGAATGAAAAGCTGACGTACAATTATTTTAATTTATTGTTTGGCGAAAATTATAACATTAGGTACTTCTAATACAGCTCCTATATAATTAGACTTCAGAATATACATATATCTCACGTTATAAATATTAATAGTTTTTAGTTTCGGGAATGAATGATTTAAAGTAAATTTTGTTCTTAGATTTATAGTTATGTTTGCTGCCGAACATCTCATAATTTAGTCCCCATCCCAGAATTTTAGAAACAAAACAGTCAAGCTTAAAAATTTCTTGTCTTAAAAAAAAACTTTTACACCAGAAGACCTTCTTTTCTTTTTCTTTTTAAAGTACTGAGTACAGAGTCGAGAGAGAAAAATAAATGATGTAAAGATTTTCATTTCGTATACAAAACATTAACTCGATTTAGATACCATCGGTACCAAGTGACCATTGGAGACCAGCCCGGCCAGGCTAGGCCCTTAATGAAAAATATGGCTAGACATGACTATGTACACATTAAAGTTCCTATCTAAGATAACAAGTACAAATATCATTATTCGATATTCTTAACCGACTTCCGTAAGTAAGGAGAAGTTTGTCAATTTGACTGTATTTTTTTATCCTCTTTTGACTGGGTGAACCGATTTTAATATATTTTTTATTTGAAAGGTCGTGCTTCCCATGTTGTCTCATTTTATTTTGGTCCATTTCTGACAATGTTATCAATGAGAAAATCACATAGGTCTTAAATTTGCATTAAGTATGTATGCGACAAATGGACAAATAAATTGAGTTATTCGTCAGATCAGAGCAATTCTCTTTTTTTTGGCCAAACATTAAAAAAATCGACCAAAATTAAAAGTTTCGTTATCATGCATTTTGTAAATTTAATCAGATAGCTTATTTAATTATGATTGTTAATTACTAACTAGACCCTATATAAATTTCAATAATACTTTAAAAACAAATTAAATTTAAAGACGGGTGTTTTCTTTATTCCTACTTTGTTACTTTTTCTTTTTCAAGAAACACACATAAAACTTAAAAATATTTCTTTTTGTACAAGATTTTATAAACAATATTAACTTGTTATTTTATAATTTCGTACTGAAACTATTAAAACCTTAAAAAATAAAGAAATAATGACAAATTTGTGTGTTACCGAAGATCTAAAAAAGTAGAAAAGTTTTAATTATAGGTGAATTTGTAAAATTTTTGAGACATGATAACATGACAAATGATATTGTAAGTAATGAAGCTTCAAAAAAGATTATTCATTGTTATTTTTATGTAAGAGAAATTTTAAAACTTAATTTACGTGAATATATGTTTTGGGACAGTAACACAATAGAAATGAGTGGTAGCACAAAAATAATAGAAAAAAATATTTATATAGGTATGTATATGTTTTTTGAGCAGACAAACATTGTCTTTGAATCACATCTTCGCACATTATTATATGAGACAAGTGTAGAACTAAAAACAATTAGCCTCAAGGTTATTTTTAAAAAATATTTTAAGAAAATAATGAGTACATCAAAAGAAAACTCGAGAAGTGGCCTATGAAATAACTTACAAAAATGTATATTATTTATTTTATTTATTTATTTTATTCTAGCTTCAGGCTGTATCCTGTGAACCTAGAAACTTAGTGTTAAGATACTCTATCCCCATTAAGACACTGCCGTCCCCACTTTCTACCGACGCCGAAGCCACAGCGTCAGATTATAAACATGGCGGTTGTAGGTTCCATCTTTTGAGGGCGTAAATTATTCATAATCAGTCCCTCACCGTGGAAACAGGACAAAGCGCGGCGTTGAGTTCCCCCACTCAATATGTAGTCTTAATACTAGGTTATCTGTCTTGCTTGCCATATGTTGGATACATCATAAAATTACAAAGGATAAAATCAACATGAGACTCACGACTTAATATTAAAAATCTTTATAAGTATTTATCTTGGTTATTTGTCACATTCGAAAACATTTTCGGTGTACGTGCTTCATTTAACATATCTAAATTCTGATTCTGTAGACCAATTTGACTACAATAAATCACCACGCAGTGTTGTAGCCAAATCACGAGATTCTTAATTAATCATTTGTATATCAAGATTTACATTTTTAACGTAATATATTAGTGAGTGAGGTTTTTTTTGAAAATTGAAATGGAATAGGCACGAGAGTAAAAATATATTCGAGCAGAAAGCGAAGAACGGAGTATCTTGACACTAGGTTCTATTCCCACCTTGCTACATCAATAAAACGAGGAGCTGAATAAAACTATAGACAATTTATAAAGTAGTATTTTAGTTGGGACGAGAAAGTCTGCAAGCTATAGTTGTGGATTCAGAGTGTACTTTGAGATACAATTTTCATTAAAATATAAGTATCTAACCTAAGAGGCCAGTCGTAGCGCAGCGGCACGAAGTGTGACTGTAAAACCGATTGGTTGTGGGTTCGATCCCCACTCGAGGAGATTAAATATTTACTTAAATTCATATTTCTGTTCTGCCACTCAACACACAATGCCTCCAGAATTCGGCAGAAACTGGGGAACGGAGTGTCTTTACACTAGGTTCCCTCTGCCTACCATGCTGTGTGCGGAATACAGCGTGAAGCTGATCTAACCTAAGTATAAGCAGAGCTATCTAAATCTAGATCATCTCATTAGATTTCCATATGTATTATTACGTTTGTTAGGCTGTTGTATTTGTGTATACATTTCAGCATTCATGTTTAGATTAGCATTTCATTACTAAGCTTATTCCAAACATATTAATTTTACTCGGACTATTACAAGCAAAGTCAGGGTCTGAATCTGTATAATAAGTTGACTTAGTCTGAGTCTGTATATTATTTTCAATTTGATTCTGATGCTTTCACAAATACTTACCTATTGATTTTTTTAGGTATAATTTTTATTTATTTATAATATTATGTATGTGCCGTTTTGATCGATGATTTGTTGTCATCTTATGGGTAGTACCATGATCCTGTTCCTGTAGAAATTTTGAGATTTTTGATTAAAAAATCTGACAGATAGTGTTCAGTGTTCTTTTGAGGTTAGCTTAGCCTAAAGAGTTCTACAAAGACCGAAACAGGTGAAAATCTGATCCCAAGAATCCCAGCCAAGCTCTTTCAATTTTTGCTGCGTGGCTATAGATGAGTGCGGTCAGGCGTTATCATGGTGGAACACGACGTCTTTCCTATTTACCAGCTCCGGCCGCTTTTTCTCAACAGCTCTTTTTAACATCATCAGTTGCTGACAGTAGAGATCAGAATCGATAGTTTTACCCGGTGACAAAAACTCATAGTGGACAATTGCTTTCCGATCCCACCATACACATAGCATCACTTTGTTCCGAGTCAGGCCGGGCTTTGCCACGGTCTGTGGGGCTTGTTTGTGCTTCGACCATAATCTTTTTCGCACATTCTTATCGTGAGTCACCCATTTTTCATCACCCGTAATCAACTGTTTAAGAATGGTTCGGAATTGTTACGTTTCTACGAAGAAACGCAAATGGAAACACATTGCATTAGGTTTCTCTCAGTGAGATACATATTACAATAATAATTATATTTATTTGTACCCAAATGTAAATGACGTAAAACTGTTTTATGATCAACAGGCATGCAATTCTTCAGTCATTGCTACGACATTTCGTAGCTACTAATATGTCTTGCTCAACTTTCTCAAAGATGGCACTGATTTTATCTGTGATAGAGCGTCCAAAGCGAACCTCATCTTTAACACAAAAATTTTCAGACTTGAAACGCTTGAAGCACATATGTGTTACTCTTACGCGGCGACTAATTATTCGCGGCGGTCGTTGCATTTTGACCCTTTTTGTAATAAAACTTTAAAATGTACCGAATGTCTTCGTCATATACGTTCATTTTGCTTGCTTGAAAAACACAACAAAGTTATATAATACTTTCCTCATCGTTTTTCAATCACTCGCATTTCAAATATATATTTTACTCGTATTAAATTTATGGATTCCTTAATCGCTATCATATATCTTGATTTTATATAGAAATGTTTATTAAACAGGAGGCTATGTCTCGGACTCGCGTGGGCGTCTGTTTGTTTGTCGTGTCTACTGTTGTTTGAATTAAACTTCCTGCATTCTCTCATTGTATATATCCTGCATTCTCTCATTGAATAGTAATTGAAACTGACGATGATGCATAATTCCCATTACTTATGATACGACATGGATACCTTTAAAAACCGCGCCTATATCTTCCGCAAAGGCCGAAAAAGCGGCTGTAGCTCCTCTGGTGTTACACAGGCTCGTGGGTGACGATGATCACTTATCATTAGGTAACCCCTACGCCCGTCTGCCTTGTCTTTCTTATTAAAAAAGATAGAACTCAACGACGCACTGTATTACTACTTACCAGAGAGGGAAAATGAAAAAAATCATTCTCCCACATGACTGCATAATTCCCATACTCTCATAATCAGTTTGTTTTCGGCCAGACGCTATAATGAGGATATATAATTTTAATTATTTTTCGAAATAGTGAAACGAAAAGAGAATCGATCAAGCCCAAGCAAAAGAAAAACAATGTTAAGCATATTCTTCACAATTTTTGTAATAAATCGTTTCTTTTACAAAATGTTGACTCAATCATGACGAAATGTATTAACATTTACCTGAAAATTTATCGGTCACCTGACCGTCCACTTGCCAACACAAGTTAATGAACAGAATGAAAAGTTTAAGATAAACGAGCGCCAATAATACACCACTTGTTTGCTTCAGTGACGAGTGCGGAGATTTATAGTTGACTCAGGGTTAAAACATTTTAAAATTGTACTAACTTTGCACAGTAATTTAAAATTATTTTGAGTTTTATAATTATTATTTTCTGTTAGATTTCTGTCACAAGTGTGTAGTGTAAACGCGACTGGTTGTAAGTTCGATCCCCACTCGAGGAAATTAAATATTATTGAGTTCAAAACGTGGAATATTAATAAATTTTCTTTATCCATATTCTACGTTGTGGGCTCATTTATATTTAGCTTCGCGCTGTATGTACGCACATAGCAGGGTAGACAGCGGGAACCTGGGAATCTAATGTTAAGACACTCAGTTCTAATTTCTGTTCTAAATTCTGGAGGTATTGCCTCATAAAATGAAAACATTGAATATTTCAATTCCTGGAGGGGAAATTCAACTAGCAGCCGCCCTTTCACTCGATATGGAAATGGAAAGTGGAGAGCAGTGCGTCTTAAGACTAGAATCCTACTTACCATACTACATGCGGGATACAATGTAAAGCTGAAAAAAATATATGTTATATATCCTATGATAAATAAATTCACTTTGACACATCCCTTCGACAATTATATCACTTTCCATCTTCGACGAAAGACAGAAGCCAGTGATAAGTCATCTTGTTTCCCACATCCCGCGGGATAATTAGATCATTTTCTATTCTTCGGAAAACACCTCTGCATTGATACGTCACTGTAGGTTATCCAACCGGCTGCACCGTCCCACGCGCATTCTCACACCGCCTCGGCCAAACGCCAAAATTTCGTAGTTTAGTTACGATTTCGAAAACGACCCGACGCGTCCCGCCGCCGGCGACATCCCTATATACTTCGTACTTATCAAAGTATTTGCGCTTTACCCAAAGTTCTACTTTTGTTGAAATTTTTTGACTTATCTAGTGTGATTGTGTATTAATGGTGAATTGATTTTGTGACTTGGATTTCTTTATCTATTCTAAACGGTATGTTTGATGATATATTTGGATTTTTTTATTTTTTGTAAGATTAACTATGACGTTAGACTGGATTAATTATTATTAATATCAAACAATTAATTCTTCTTCTTCAATATTAATCTTAAATATTGATAGAGGATTCAATATTATATTTAAAAAATACATTAAAATAAAAAAAAATATCAAAGAAACCAATAAATAAATTAAATCTCTAATAAAAATCAATAAAACAAAATAAAACCAACACGAATATTAGGTAACGTCGGAAGTTAAGAATATGAAAAGATCCCGAGGCCTTCAGCAGTTACAGAAATAGATGGGACGTTTCTTATACTCCTGAAAACTGCTAACTCCTACACCCACACGTCACACTTCACCTTGCCGGCAGATGGCGCTGACCGCTGGACATATGAGTCATTTGAGAGCTTTCTGCCAAATATCTATTGGATACTAGCGATGATGTATTGCTGATCATTCGAGACCACTACGTGTAATACGATGATCCTGATAAGATCATGTTGTTGTAACTTATACTTTGTATTGAGAAAAAATGTGATAGGAGTAGATTTTCACAACAGAGCAATGTCTGACTGTTAATGTACTGGGATGGTTAGGATTTCAGTCTCCATTTGAAGATATAACTGTATTTAAAACATTATCATTAGCCCCGTGTATTATGATAAAGCTCTTAATTCTTTCTTTGCCCATTGCGTTGTATATGAGAGAGGCGTGAAACTATAAAAAATTATAAACTAAAACTCATAAATTTTTAACGTTTCAAAGTAAACTAACTAGTTCTAGAATATATTTATTTAATGTTTGTTCATTTACAACATGTCCGTCCAAAGGCGAATGATTACTTTTCCGACACACTATATAACTTTACACTTACCTATTTAGAAACTATACTTACATTTTTTGAACATTTGACTTTAATTAATTATTATTGAGTGAAAATAAATGAATATGATATTGCTGAATAAACAACTCATTTAAAAATGAGCGCCTTCGTGAATGGCATAGCTGACATCATCAGCAACACATTTCTAAACGCGATGGTTGGGAATCTTTCTCTCGTATCCAGTGCGAGTTCAGCTTAATTTACTTTTCAGAAAAAAAAACGATTAAAAAGCAATATAGCTACAAAATATAATGCAAAATAGGCAAACAATTATATTAGAATCATTGTACTTTATAACTCTACAACTTTGTCATGTCCAGTTACTTTTGACATTCACCTACCTACAATAATATAGACCAGAAAATCTAAATACGTCAAACGTCAAATTTAGCATCTACACGTACAAATAATTCTGGAAAAAATCTAAAAACTATACATTTCTGGTTGAGTCCCGAAAAAATAATAGCCTTAAATAGCGAAAAACGCGTATTTCGCCATTATAAATGGAATCAAAATTAACAAGATACTTTAACAGATAGTACTAGTTCAGGGAAAAACCTGAAAACTATATATTTGTGGTTAAATCCTAAAAAATAATAGCCTTAAAAGGGGGATAAAATTTGGTATTAAAGCCGCTACTTCAAGTGAGGTATCAGATGAAAGGGGTCTGGCTAAACTAAACCTGAATTTCAGGAAAAACTCGAGACCTCCAATTTTTGTATGGAACCCTTGGTGGGCGAGCCCGACTCGCGCTTATCCGGTTTTTTCCACTTTTTACATATTTTTAGTGGAATTAGTTCTGGGTATAACATTGTATTAATAAAACAAGAAAGAGCAAAAAAACATTTATTTAACGGTTATAGGTTCGATTCTCACTCGGGAAACGTTAGTAAGACTGACTAATGTCTATTGTACCATAAAACATTATTTTTATTTAATATGAAATGTGACAGTATTTATCTTACAATAACAACGGTTGTGCCACGATGACCTCGAAACTTAAATCAATTAAAAAAAAGATAGCCATAATTTTACAAAATTCAAACAAGTTCTAAGTAAAGAAGTTGATGACCTTAGACCAAGGACTAAGAAAATGGATGTTAATTTAAAATTAAAATAAAAAGTATTATATAAATTATTAATAATTACGTACGGCGAATTGTATTCTTTTTTATTTACAAACGGTATAGATTTAGGAGGCCAGTCGTGGCGCAGGGGCACTACGTAAAACCGACTGCTTGGGAGTTCGATCCCACTCGAGGAGATGAAATATTTACTTAAATTTATATTTCCATATCTTCGCTCTGATGTCGAGGCAAAGCGCGTCGTTGAGTTCTGCCACTCAACACGCAATTCCTCCAGAATTCGGCAGAAAGTGGGGAAATGAGTGTCTTAACACTAGGTTTCCTCTGCCTACCCTACTGTATGCAAGATACAGCGTGAAGCTGATTTTTTTATTATTTTTTTTATTTAGGAAAATATAAAAAATGGATTTATTTCTGACAATATAAAAAAATAAAAATAAATGTATAAGATTTTAATATTTCAATTCTGGTAAGACAAGGCCCGGCTTAGAGTTCCGCCACCCAAAACTCAATGTCTTGAAAAAATGAGCAGGGGACAGGGGTCGAATGTCTTAATACTAGTTTCCTCACCCTATTACACGAGGAAAGAAGCGTAAAGCTAAAAGTATAAAACAAACTTTAACAATTTTTAATATTTTTTTTTAAAGTGTTATACACTTAGGAAAGAAAAATACTTATTTAGAAAACGTATAAAAATTTGAACGTCCGTATGGCTTATTTGTCAGAGCGCCTGGTCGGTTTCCAGGAGGCGCGGGTTCGAGTCCCGCTATGTTCAAATTTTTATACGTTTTAATTACGCCAATAAAATGTTTAAATAATTCATCCGAATAGGAATCAAACTGAAAAGAACGAGACTCGCCCTCCAAGGGTAACGTACCAATTTGCGGATTGTACGTTATCGGGTTTTATAATTTATAGTAAAGAATAGTAAAAAAAAAACTACTAACAACAAAAATACTAAAAAACACGCTTTTGCGTGGAAAAAAGTAAAGATTATATATTTTTAAATTTGAATTGAGATTAATGTAAAAAAAGCGTGGAGTGCATAGTGTCCATAGATCACTTATATTTAAGTGTCATTGTCCCCCTTTTTTACATTATCCTAAATTCAAATTTAATTATTAATTTTTTTTTTACAAAAGCGTGCGTTTTAGTTTTATTTTACGTATTATTTATTTATCTTTTATTATATATTGCTTTTATTTTTATCATTTATTAATAATAATTTATATAATAGTAATTTAATTAAGATTGCATAAGTTTTTGAAGAAATATTAATAACAATTTATCATAACATACAATAACATACCTATGACCTGTCTGACAAATTGTGAAAAATTATGTGCATGTTTGTTCTTATAAAGATTTTTTTAATTTTAAATGTTTGTAGATTCTAAATTGATATTATTAGATGTGATATCATTTATTATAAAAAATATTTTAGATTTAAAATTTATCCATTTTAAAATAACAGTTTTATATACAGCTTTACTTAGACTTAAATATAAATAATAATATTCACATATCATTTTATGATGTTTTACGGTGTGATTTCACACATAAAGAAATAAAAATATATTGAATTTAAATCAAAATAATGTTCGAAACATTTGAACATTTATTCGTCAATGTTGTACAGAATATCCAATTCTTACATAATTTTTACCTCCTTCAGGTCCTCTGGTCCGTTTCAAGTGGGCACAGAAACAATTTTCAAACAGTGATGACAAACACATAGCACTATGGGGGTGACTGACGATTTTGCCCCGAGCTTCACGCAGAAGCCGCAGTTGCGTCAAGAGGATGACGGTAACAAGCTGATTTTCGAGTGCCAACTCCTGGCATCTCCCAAGCCTGAAATCAGCTGGTACCGCAGCGATGAACTGCTCAAAGAAGATAATAGGACACAGTTTAAGTAAGTTCAACTTGTTATTTTATAGTTCGCGTTAAAATATGATAATTTTCCAACTACTCACTTAGTAATATAATCGGGTTACACATAAAAAAAACATTATATAGGTATATCCTCAAAAATCAAAAATCTTAAAGATAAACTTATTAGACACGAAAGAATATGATTATCGGGTTAAGTTCAATAACAAGCGCATAGAATTGATCTCAAAGTTTACAGATGATCTCGCGACACTGGCACGACTCTCAAAGCAATAACATTTTAACTAAATATAAGACGCTGTCAACATCAGCTACCATAAGCTTACCTGTACAATAAATTTAAAAGTGGATTAACAACAAAGAATCATGTTCTTTTACGTACCTATAATTATTTGTTTACTATAATAAAGTTGTAACTAAACGATCAGATCAGAAAAAATAAATGTGAGAATACTTGTCGCCATACATACCCGTAATAGTTGACTTAAAAGCTTTAAGTACCCATTTGTTGTAGTAGCGTTTTATTTTGTCAAGGGGTAATTGAACAATTAATTTGCATAGCAATGATGGGGCCAACGACACGGTCGCCTGAACGATTGACGATTTGATCTTAATGTTCCTTTTGACGAAGCCAAGATAATCGGAAGCTGACACAATTGGCACGGTCCACCGTCTGCTAATAAAAAAGGACAATACAGTACAATATAGTGTATTGCTTTTATATTAGTATACGTAATTCATATTAGGTTGATTAGGTTTCGTTCGATAAAAAAAAAATCATATTAGGTTGATTAGGTTTCGTTGTTTTTCTGGAAATGTAGATGGGCTAAAAAATAATTACAGATGCCAATTTTTTTTGTAATTTTAAATTTATTATAGTTTATTAAGATTACATTTTTTTTGATGATAAGATGAACTATTTAATGTTACAAACGTAGCTATTAGTATTATTTTTTTAATCAATTACAATAGAAATATCTACTCACTTGTAACTTAATTTTACCGGTGCAGCTTAAACACTAATATTGGAGTAAAAAAAAATATAAAAATATATATTTTTTAATAAATCGAATTAAGAGTCACTCTAACGCGACTGTAATTTTTCATTGACAGATCTTCTTCAAGTTAATTAAAAGAGAAATATATAAAAATTATAAAATATACAGAGTGTTTTTGTCAGCACCACTTTAAATGAAACCACAGTTTTAACTACTCTATAAAAGCCTAATTCATTTTTTTTCCAAAAATGAAAAAAATATTTTTTCAAACAAATTAAATAATAAAATTATCGTTGTAAAATAAAACGCCATTTGTCAAGAACGACGCACGCAGACAAGGTTTGTCTGCGTGCGCTTCATTCCGAAATTGAGTCGTAGGTATTGGCGTCAAAGTTCAAAGTTGTTTAACCTTTAGTAGTATTTTTGTAGTAGTATGTGTTTACGTTATTGGTATCTGTGCGTAACTGCGTCACACGAAATACAGATATGGATAAACATCGTGAAATGAAAAAAAAAATCCTACGTCTAAACAGTTCAGGTATCAAGATTAATTTCTTTAGGTTTGGGTTTAAAATATTTTATAAATTTTAAAATAAACAATAGTTAAAAAAAATACCACAAAATACACGCTTTTATAAAAAAATACAACTAAAAAATAAGAAATAATTAATGGTGTAAAAAAAGTAAAAAAAAATTAAAATTAAAAAGGTTTGTGAAAAAATTTAAAGTTAAAAAGGTAAGTATTTTTAATTTGAATCAAAAATTATTTATACAATAACAAATTTTTGCAAATAAATTTAAATTAAGAATAGTGTAAAAAAATACATTACATGTTTTTTTTCTTATTTGCAGTATTCTTAGTTTAAATTTTGAAAAAAAGTTTTTTTCAAACAAGCGTATTGTTTAGTTTTTTTTAATTATATATTTTGCTACGAAAATCTTCCAAAGCACAAAATTACAAAAGTTCCAAATTACAAAATGTATAATTATGTTAAATGTCTTTTTATTTCGTATTATTTAAACCATATATGTGAAATCAAAGGAATTCGCGCGATGGGTCGTAGTGGATTCCCACTCAGGGAAATTAATTATTTAATATTATCGTTTTCTCGTTTTGATAACAGCACAAAGCGTAGAGTAGAATTCTGCTACTCAACATGCATTGTCTTAAAAATTCCTCTCTATACTAGGTTCCTTCAGCTAACCCTGCTGCCAATACGCGTGATACAGCCGAAGCTAAAACAAAAAAAAGTTAATAGTATTAAAATTATGATTTTTCTTACCAAGGATCCAGAGCATAGCCAACAATAAGTTTCTGGTGGTGCTGGAGCTGGACGACGTGATCGAGACCGACGCGGGGCTTTACAAAGTGAAAGCTAAGAATAAGATGGGCGAGGTGGCCGCCTCCATCAATCTTAACTTCAGCCGTGAGTGTCTATTTTTGTTAGTTAGCATGTTTAAATTTCGTTAATTTATAATCGGAGGACGTCCGTTCGATATCTTTGGAATATTATGCTTAATAGTTAATGCTGGCGCAAAATTCGAATTTTTAGAATTCTAGAAGAAGAAATTTACTGTACGAATAAGACTCTACGTTTCATAAAACACTAAGTTAATTATGTAACATTCATTATATATATGAAATATGTATATATTTATGAAACGTAGAGTCTTATTGGTACAGTAAATTGAGTTATATAGTTAAGGGGTACGATTATGAAAGCTACAAGTTGAATTACGTCACCCTAAAGGCATTGTATCAAAATCGGCGACGCTTGCATGATATTACGGCAGGACAAATGTAAAGATAACATTGTATAGGGTATTTTTTTGGGCATTGTTTGGAGTTTTTTTTGGGCATTGTGTAGCGTATTGTGTAACAACAAATGTATAGGGTTACATATAAAAAATATTTAATGCCATTTTTTATTATGTTTTTCGACATTACAAAATTCGTAATTCAACACTACATTTCGTTACACGAAAATATCACCATTAGTCATATATAAAAATAAATGTCAACAAAAATTTAACGATCGACTCCTGACCGATCTCTGATCTCCGAGCCAAATATATCGGACATGAACGAATGTGACGACAATCATGTACAAGAAAAACATGAGAATAAACAATATGACTATTCCTATAACTATTGGTCTTGTGTTTAAAAATATATATATGAAATAAATATGTACTGTAAAATAAGAAAAAAAATTAAAGGTGTTGAATGAGTGAAGGTGTGATATTTCAGTATAGAATATACTATACTATTGTAAAAACTTGTCTACTATCTATGTATGTCCTAGCGTCATTATTGTTTCTAAGCAGAACTCAGGCTGTATAAACGACTGTGTTCGACTTGCTTTCGGGTACTAAACATGATCAATGTAATCATTTAATCCCGCTGCTTAACTTTTAACTATTCTAAAATGACCGTAACACGACGGTAATAAGACAGTTACACATTTCGTATGATGTATGAAGAAAAAGAATATCGTTTCTTTATGTAATACTATAACAAGCAATTAGTAATTCTCTATAAAACATAAATAATATATTTAAGGACTCAAGAAACTCTACATCAGTTACTATATAGTCCATTAAACAAACAAGGCAATGCCATACATTACAGTAAATCTTTGTGCCGAATATTAATCAGTTGCATTCAAAGTATCTGGAAATATCTTACACCTGGATTTATTCTGAGATCATCTCTATTGGGATTCTAATGTTTACGTCTGCTTGATGTTATTCAAAGTAAACTTTCAACCACAGAAACAGAATTATTTTACGAATTTGATGTGTTTAAGAGCGCTTTGCACTAAATCAATCTTACTCAACATGTTAGTTTCAAAACTTTAACATCTAACATTAAAGGCCGCCGTGGCGCAGTGGCACAAGCGTGTGATTGTAAGCACGACGATTGTGAGATCATTTTAATAGAAAAATTACGTCTTATTTACTTTTACTAGATAAGAAATATATCAATGATGATCTATAATAAAAAATTATAATAAACCGTTTTATTTTTCAGCCGCGGACGAAGAAAAACAAAAGTAAGTTTTATGATTTTTATTTTATTTGTCTGTTTTCTTACTGAATCACTACAAAGAGTTAGAATTGTTATATTAAAATGTTAATTTAATTTGTGTTTCAAACAGGCAAGTAGACGGTAAAGCGCCAACTTTCGCGCGCAAACCAGCCATTCGTCAAGAGGACGATGGCAAGCGACTAATCTTCGAGTGCCGTATTGAAGCTGAACCGGTGCCCAGCGTCGCCTGGTTTCACAACACTGTGGAAGTCAAACATAGTCCGAGACATAAGGTATTTTAATCAAAAATAATTATATAAACAATAAATATTAATTATTATATATAAAATAGACTGACGTCGTGGCGCAGGGACAATAGTGTAGCTGTAATGCGACGGTTGTGAGTTCGATCCCCACTAGAGGGAATGAATTATTATTTATTAATATTTTCATTTCTTTGCTCTGGTAAAATGCTGGCGTTGAGTTCCGCCACTCAACACGCAATGCCTCCAAAAATTTAGCGGAAAGCGAAGTATCTTAAACGACGTTCCCTCTACCGACCCTGCTATGTGCTTGATAGCAACTTGAAGCTGATAATATAAAGTTTAACAAAGGGAGCTAGAAACAGCAAATGATTATATTCTCTTCTGTCATTTGATTACTTATCATTGTATGAGAATTACACGAAGGAGATTGTACGGTAAAAAGAGATAATTTTACACAATAGGAAAATACAGTTAAATGATTCGTGGTTTTTTTTTCTTCACGCAATTGTTTTGGGGTTTTAAATAAAAATCTGACCATCAAAAAAAATGATTGTACCTGCAATTTTTTAATTTTTTATCATTATAACGAAGGAAATGAGTGTGAAAGGTGTGAAATCGCCTTATTTTAAAAATAGATAGATTAAAAAAAATAAGTTTATAATAGCTTTCATACAAAAACCACACTATAAAAGCGTAAAAGATTAAAGACATAATTAGATCATGTATTCTATTGCGCTTGTAATCTTTACAATAGCAGTTATATCATGTTATTAGCAGAAAGATATATATCAAGAGTATTTAAATTATTTAAAGATGACCTTGACCTAAATATATTTCTAGAAGACGTCTTCATTTAAGTGATTAACCTTAATTTACTGTAACAACACATTTTATAAAAACTAAAAAAAAAACCCAAATCTATAAAATGGTCTGAAAGAAATGTTAAATAAAAAAAAACTGACGCTCTACATTTTTTCGATTTCAGTTAACAGTGAGCAAAGACGGCAAATCCTACTACGCGTCGCTAGAGATCAACAACGTGACAGTTGAAGACGCTGGCAAGTACCGGGTTACAGCCAAGAACGAGCTCGGCGAGAGCAACGCTACAATCAGCTTGAACTTCGACAGTGAGTAAAATAAATATTATAATTGTAGGAAGTTAAATTATAATAAAATAGAATATATAAAAAGAAACAATCACAAAATTCTATTTATATGTTTTGATATTTTCAATCTCTAATATAATAGTAGGCTAATGGTTTACATATGAAAATTAATGGATAAGTAAGGTATAAGACGGAATAAAATATGAATGAAATTTTGCATATATTAGAATACACTGCAAATACACAAAATATGTATAATACATACTTTTAAAATGCACACGTACAAACAATTACACATAACACAAAATTTAATTTTATAAATATTTTAAAATAAATTAATATAAAGTTCCAAATAAATATGAGTTGAGTTCCGCCACTCGGCACGCAATGCCTCCAGAATTCGAGAATTCGAGAGTTAATTACGGAGTGTTTTAACACTAGGTTCCCTCTGTCTACCCTGCTGTGCACGGGATACAGCGTGAAGCTGATTTAATTTTTTTAAATTAAATATAAATATATTTTTTTATTGTTAAGAAATGTTGCTTAACATTGTTGATGCTTATTTGTATGTGTGATTCTAATCTCATAAATATATTAGATCTCATTATTGTAAACGTAGAATTTGCAGCAAAGCTTTTTCATTAACTAATTCTCAAAAATTTCGTAGTTACTCAATTTTTTTATTTCATATTTTAATTTATGTAGATTTTAAGATGTTTTCTGTGAAGAACAAAAAATAATGTGACCGTTACATGTAATTAATAAATAAAAAATAATGAAACACACATATAAAACCACATAAAATGAAACATATTTAAAAAGTGCATTACACTAATAAATATATATTGAATATATTTAGATCTCATATCTCATATATATATATGTATCGCTAAAGCTTAACTAACATGCTATACCCGAGCGCTTTATATTGTGTTAAATGTTTTTAAAATTTGAAATTTTTACTTTGCTTTCGCATAAGCACGTCTTATATAAGTACATTTAAGTAACCTTAGCAACTGTAATGCGTACTGATCGGGATATATCTAGAATCAATTTAGATAATATAATGAAGTTTATTTATGTATCTATACGATATATTTAACTATACTCTTCCTTAATTAACTCTTATATACCAACCTGCGTTATTATTAATACGTACACAAATCGTTAGAAAACATCTTAAATATTTTACAAATTTCCAATATCTTTAACGGCAAAGCTGCAAATCTTCGTGGCAATTTAACAGAAACGAATTTACTAATATAAGCACTGATATAGGCGATGAAGCGCCCGTACCTGAAGACTTTATCAAACCAACATTTACGGAGAGACCTGTCATCAGGCAATCGGAGGATGGTACCAAAATTACGTTCGAATGTCGATGTGTTGGCAAACCGAAACCAACCATCACATGGTAAGGGCATACTGCAGAAATTTAAAATACTATAATGTCCTTACAATTTAACTTTGTATCTTAATGCGTAAACATGCACGCAGGTACCATGGAAAGAAATTAATAAAAGAAAGCAGTCGATACAAAATATCATTAGAAGAGGATCAAACATTATATCATATGGCGCGATTAGAAATAATAGGGGTAGAAAATTCCGACAAAGGAGAATACAGGGCTGTGGCTAAAAACAAGCACGGTGAAGGCGTGGCAAAAATAAATTTAAATTTCCAGGGTGGGGATAAACCAAAGTAAGATAAATTATTGCAATATTTAAAGTATTCTCTTTTCGGCTTAGGATATTTACTAACTCTTAATCTTTTAAACAGAATACCGGATGGCAAAGCTCCTAGATTTCCCAAAAAACCTACGATTAGGCAAGAAGGGGATATTTTAATAATGGAATGTATCTTAGAAGCATATCCCGTGCCCGACATTACGTGGTTTCATGGTGACAAAGAGATTAGGGACGGTGCTAAAATGAAAATGTCTAGGAAAGCTATAGGAAAAGACACTTTTAACCTTACTCTAGAAATTTTAAGTCCTACTCAGGAAGATGGTGGGAATTATAGATGTAATGCTTTCAATATGTTTGGTGAGAGCAACGCAAATATTGCTCTAAACTTTCAAGGTAATAAGAGATTTAAGTACAATCAAATTTAAGTTATTAGGTAAAGTACGCATTCAGTAGCATCGCATGTAAGGCCTAAGCTTTAATGCTGCATGATTTTATATTATTACAATGACAAACTAGTATAAACTGTATTTATATTGTTTAGGTGGGGATGACGAAAATGGTTTTGCACCATCGTTTGTGGAAAAACCTCGAATCATTCCCAACGAAGATGGCACGCTTATCACAATGCGCTGTGTCTGTAAAGCCAAGCCGGCGGCTGAAGTTACGTGGTACAGAGGTTCGAACGTTATCAAGGCTAGCAGTAAAATAGAAATAAAATCATCAGTCATCAGCGAAGATGTTTATGAATTGGTATTGCTTTTAACAAACCCAACGGCAGCGGATGGTGGTGCCTATCGTTGTCATGTTCGAAATGAATTTGGAGAAAGCAATGCTAATCTTAACTTGAATATTGAAGCAGAACCCGAACCCGAGGGTGAAGGACCAACTTTTGTTGAAAAACCTACGATTCAATCAAAAGAGAATGGTAAACTGGTTATAATGGGTTGCAAAGTTAAAGCTAGTCCTAGACCAACGATCGTCTGGTACCATGAGGGTAAAGAAATCAGGGACTCGTCGAAAATTAAAACTAGGGTAGAAGTAAAAGAAGATATTTACACAATTATTTTGGAACTAGTTGACCCTGGTATTGAAGACTCCGGATTGTATAAATGCAATATTAAAAATGAACTTGGAGAGCTCAATGCAAATCTTACGCTCAATATTGAAAGTAAGTTGTTAAATTATTTTTTAAAATACTATCGTATGTAGAAGTTTTAATAAATAACAAAATAAAAAAATCTACATATTTTGTTGTAATATTCGTCGCGAATAATATATTTATTATTATTTTCTTATAGTCATTCCAGTTATTAAAGAAAAACCAAAGATCATTAAAATAATTAAAAAGAAGACTGTGATTGTTGAATGTAAAGTGTTAAGTAAATTTGCACCATCTTGCACGTGGTTCAAAGAAGCCAGTGCGGTTAAAGAAGATTCTAGGCACACTGTTCTAATAGAACCTGTTAGAGAGGTAAATATATCCTGTAATTATATAAATCTCTATGATTTATCATTTTAATCTATACATTATTGACGTAAATTATTTCAACTCGGTTTTTAGGGCGAGTTTGCAGTTAAATTAGAAATTTCGAACGTATCGCAAAATGATAAGGGATCGTATAAACTTGTCGCTAAAAACGAGAAAGGAGAGGCAATATCACAACAAGTTGAAATTACCGATATTCCTGAGGAAAAGGGAGAAAGACCACAGATCATTAAACACTTAAGGAGCTTGGTATGTAAAAAAACAAAATATATTTATTAACAGTAACATAATAAATATATATATATATATATATATATATATATATATATATATATATATATATATATATATATATATATTATAATTCTATTCTAAATTGTTTTAAAAGCCAGTCGTGGCGCAGCTGCACACGAGTGTGACTGTAAACATGACTGGTTGTGGGTTCGATGCCCACTCGAAGCAATAAAATATATATTTAAATTTATATTTTCATTTCTTTGTTCTGATTTTGAGGCAAAGCGCGGCGTTGAGTTCCACTAC
Organism: Heliconius hermathena; assembly: GCA_013403705.1. Classification (NCBI taxonomy): domain Eukaryota; kingdom Metazoa; phylum Arthropoda; class Insecta; order Lepidoptera; family Nymphalidae; genus Heliconius; species Heliconius hermathena. The sequence goes on from JAAIXJ010001735.1 coordinate 390,130, forward strand.
TTAGTACACCTCCAGAATTCGTCGGAAAATGAAGAACGGAGTGTCTTTGCACTCGGTTCCCTCTATACATACACGGATACAACATAACGCTAATTGAGTGATTGATTGTTCTATTTTATACATATTTCTTTTACACTATAGAATTATTTGCATTTAGGCTAGAAAAGAAAATGAGGAAGCCGAATTTGTGGCTGTCCTGAAAACGTCTGACCAATCCTGCAGATGTACATGGTATAAGAATTCTACAGTTATCAGAGACTCTTCAGAAATAAGCACATCTTTCGATGGTACAAATGCTCGACTATTTATCAGAAAAGTAACAACAAAATATGTAGCCAATTACAGAGTTGTAATACGAAATGAATTTGGAGAAGACGAATCTAGTGCCGATTTAACAATTATTGAAGAAAAAGTAAGTATGAATATGTTTGAAATATTTCATGTCAATAATTATATATTTTATAAATATTTTATTTAACTTATGTATATGTATAATTACAGAAAAAGAAAAAGGAAGAAGAAGAAGAAGAAACAACAGTAATTGAAGAGTCAGAAGAAGAAATGTCAATTGTTGAGGAAAAATCAATTATTGAAGAAAATCACATTGAGGAGAAAAAGGTTTGTTATTGCAAGATAATATATAGTCACTTAAATCATAATCTTTTATTATTTTTAATAAGTAAAAAGATATAATTTTTACTTATCGGGTTTACCATAATTTTTAATTAGCAGAAAGCAGCAGAGAAACAAAAAGAAGAGGAACAAATTGTCATAGAAGAAAAGAAAGCAGCTGCTAAAAAAGTAACAAAGAAAGTAGAAGTTAAAATAGAAGCCAAAAATGAGGAAATTCAAATTGAAGGTAAAAAAACTGAAGCTAAGGTGGAATCTAAAAAAGTAGAATCGAAGGTGCAGGAACAGAAAAAAGCGGAAATTGAAATAGAAGAAGCAAAAAAAATACTTGAGAAAAAGACGGCAAAAACTGAGGAAGAAAAGAAAGCTCTCTTAGAAAAGATTGAAAAAAAGAAAACAGAAAAAGTTCCAGAAGCTGAGCCCAAATTAGAAGGCATTCCAAAATTAAAGCCAGTTAAGCCTAAAGAGGAGCCCAAACCTGAAGAAAAGAAGGAAACCAAAAAGACTGAGGAAAAGAAAAAGATTATCAAAAAGAAGGTTGTTTCTAAAAAGAAGGAAGAAGAAGTAAGTACATTTTTTCTCTATCAACATATATTTGTTCTGTAAAGATGTAAAAAGTTATGAACAAATATATATTTTCGACAACTACATAGACATACAATAAATATATTTTTTAATTGTTATATGTGTTTAAAAGGTAATGCAATCGTCGTGTGATGTGTTGTGTTAACATTTAGATGTGCTAAAACTATTTTTACTTTAGGATGAATTGGAGTTTGTTGATGATTATGAGCGTCCTGTTTTGGAGAAATACGAACGAATTACACCCACACCTCTTGAAAAGAAACAAAAAGTTAATGATACACCTAAGGTAATCTCGTTACAGAAAATACTATACATATCTTTCTAAAAAAAATTTAAATACTACACATATCATACTTTGTATATTTTTATTTTATACACTTTAATATATTAAAATTTATATATTATCGTTGATCTCAGACAAAACGCGCGTCATTGTCTGAAAGTGTTAAAAGTCAGCAAAATGAAAGTGATGAGGAGCCATCACTTGCTACTTCTGCACCTGAGAAAAAACCTAAAGTTGAACCAAAAGAAAAGGTATAATTTTAAAATAAATGTACTCGTATATCTTATTAAATCTCCAAGTACCTACTTATTTTTATAAGTTTTAGTTGTTTTTATTAATTAAATAGATTTTCTGTATTATATTTTTTTAACACGTACAAAACACAAAATTAATTCATAACAATAATGATATAGGTTGAAGAAGAACCTAAACGTCTCAGTATTAAAAAGGGTATACTTAAGCCAGAAGAGAATGTCGATGAGATATCACAAATTAAACTATCTAAAGCGCCGATAAAACCTGGCGAAGAAACTACTGAAGAACCACAAGTAGCGCAATCGGATAAGCCTTTGAAAAAGGTAGCTTGTACTTAGACTCTTGTATGAATATATTAATTGTTAATAATAACTTATTTTTATGACATTTTAAAAATGAAATAAATGTGTTAACTTTAGCTCGAAGAACAAAAAGAATTCGTAGATGATTATGAACGTCCAGATCTTGAGAAATATGACAAAGTTACACCAACACCATCTGATAGGTCCAAGAAATCAAACGGTGTGAGTGAGGTACATAAATGCAAAATATATAATTATATACTTGCGTACATATTAACAATTAGGTTAGATTTGCAGTAAAATAAAACATGCATTGAAAATATTTTTAGGAATCGCCAGAATTCATTGATGACTATAAAAAACCGGAATTGGAACAATTTGAAAAAGTTTCCCCAACTCCTAAAGATAAACGTCGTCCTAACGAAAATCAGGTAGTTTAAATTTACTTGAAAATATTAAAATTTTGAGGTAACAACTATTTTTAAAATTTTTACATGTTTTTAAAGGATGAAAATGATATAATGAAAGGTAAAATTAAACCTAAACAAAAAGAAGATGAACCGGAAATGCCCACCTTAAGAAAACGATCTGTGGTTAAAGACAAGGTAGAAATGAAATATATATACATATTAAAAGTATAAGCAATCTCATTTATAATTTATCTTATTCTAATGATATTAATTACTTTAGGAGGATGAGAAAAAACCTGACGAGAAACCAAAACCCAAAGCGGTTAAAAAGGATGAGCCTAAGGCTAAGAAACGTCCTTCTCTTAAAGATAAAGAGGTATTAAATGATCTAGTTTGGAATAATAAAGATAACAAATAATATGGTTTTTTAATATACTAGGCCTTTAATATATCTTGGCGTTTTTAAGTCTATATAAGTCACATTCGTCGTCGTCGACTCCTAGACAACGTCGACATTCACTCAAAATATATTTTTTGCACAAAATAATATTTCTTTGGAACTATATTTTTCGGCTGTACTTACGCACATATTGCTATATAAATACACATCGGCACATAAATTTTGAAAATGTTAAGGCTTTCCTTGCATGACATGAATAGTTTTACCTGCAGAAAATTTTGTAGTTCAGCAACCTAGCGCTTACCACACTCACAAATGATACTTAATCTAATTTAATGTATAACTTTATTATTAATTTTGAACTGACAGCTACATTTACACAATGCCATGCAATTAACAACAATATTGATAATACTGCAAATAATATTATAAACTTAGATTATTATAATATAATTATCGATATAGCCTGCAACTTTATTTTATTAACGAACACTAATTGAGCCGCAAAATGGTAATATAAGGTAATAATTTTGAAGGTCGAGGTAGAAGAATTTGTCGACGATTATGAGAGGCCAGTTCTTGAAAAATATGAGAAAATTACACCAACACCATTTGAGAAAAAGAAAAAGGTACACATTTCTCCCTATACACTACACATGAAACATATGTACATACCTGCTTGCAATTATTGTAAGCTCTTAATATTATTATTTTATTATTTATAAAAACATAGTAGGTAATCATTTTTATTTACGATTTGAAAAAATATATTTCTTAGAAAGTGTATAATTATGTGTATAAATTTATTCAGGAGGATAAAAAGCCAGAAGAGGAACCTTCCTCTGCGACCGTACAAAAACGACGATCAGTTAAAGATAAAGATAAACCAGAGGTACAGCATATAATATGATATTATAATAAGAAAGTTAGATAGTTTGAAAGTTGATTGAATATAATCCATAAATTTATTATTTTCCCTTAGCCAATGGATGTAGACGAAAATGTCAGCGTTTCTAAACCTAAAACTGCGGTTAAACCAGGGCAAGAACCTGAAGATGTTTCACTTACACATAAAACACCGGCTGAAATAAAGCCTACGGTTCGTATACTCTATGCGTATGTATGTATAGCACATGCTAGCCTACTTATAGATATTAGAGCGGTTAATATAAAAAATAACGTTATTTCATGTAGGAAGATGAGGCAGAAGCTAAACTTAAAATTAAGAAACCCGAAATTGTCGAAGAAAAAACGATTAAGCGTCCATCACCTAAGGATAAGGAACAGAAGGTACGACGCCCTCCATATTTCAATTTAAAAAATTATAGAAATATAGTACCTAAAATATATTAAAATTAAAAACCATTCACAGATTGGCAAAGTTTTACCTTTATCGGTGACACAATTATTAGAAAGAATGTTAATACTTATAAAGGTAACATTATATAGCGTAGAATATAGTTATTAGACTGTTAAAAATATACACAATTTGTAACATCTCAATAACATATACATATAGTAATTAAGTCCATATTTTAGACAATATATATTAGTATACACTTTCCATAATAATAATTTTACAAGCACTACCCTAGTTGCACATTATGGAAATGTCACTAGTCTTCCTGACTGTATAGAGTTATTTCACAATTTATTTGTATCACTTTATCTTAAATTTTTCACATTTATTTACTACTTGTGAGCTTAGGGTGAGGATACTGAAGAGGCGGTCAGTCTTACCAAGCCCAGAACTAAAACAAGCACAACTGCTCCAGAGGAGGCATCTTTGAGACAAAAGAAACCTGCTCAGAAAAAGCCTACGGTAGTTATCTCTTCTCATTTTCTAATTATCTCAGCTAAATTGTTATTATATTATTATTAAATAAGTAATATCTCGTAGGAGGGCTCAGAAGCTGCTCAACTTAAAGTTAAGAAACCCGCCGTCGTCAAGAAAAATACCACTGATGAGGTATAAACACTTATTTGTGAATAAAAAATAAATTTAAATAGATTAGAGCTGAGGTAGTTACGAAATAACTATATTAATATAAATTTAACCAATTTAAATAGCACATTTTCTAGATAGATGTAATGCACATACACACTAACATTTTAGTCTCACATGCACTACAAAAACGCTTCAATAACGTAGAAATTCCGATAGTTTAACTAGAATATATTATGTATTTAGGAACCTCTGCCAATAAAGGGAGGTAAATTTGAAGTGCCGCAACTAAAGAAAACTGTCAAGAAAACAGCTGAAACGCCCAAAAAGGCTACATCTGACAATAAAGAAAACGTTGATGGGGTAAACATCTTGAAATACTGAAAGTTGTTTGTGACGTCCCATTGTACTCTTATTGTCGTTGTTTCTTTTACTTTCTATCTATTTCTGTACTTCTATCTTTTCTTTTTACACAACGTCACACTTTACTTCCGTTTTTATGTAAACGTCGCTTTGTACACTATTATACAAGATCACACTTCAACATCAACATTTTGCACACGAACGCTTTATTGTAAGCACCTCCTTTCACGAGTTGAGTTTGATTAAGGTCCGGTGTCTACGTCGTTGTCCTTCAAAAAGTGGTTGTAAAAATCGCATGCTACTATTAAATGTTACTTGTTGCATATTATTTTTACAGATTGGATCCTCTATGTTTCTATTTTCAAGATATGGATAAAAAAATGTAAAATTAAAATGATAGATTACCTATATATTATATAATAATTATTTTAGGTAACCTGGCGTAGATATAATAATATAAATTTTACAGTGATATTTTCTTATATTACAGTATGAATTAGATTTCGTTGATGATTACGAGAGACCAGTTCTTGAGAAATACGAAAAAATATCGCCAACTCCAACTGTCAGAGAAAAGAAAGAAAAAGAAATAGCTAAGGTGAGATAATTATGTTATTTTGGTAAATATAAGTTACGCTTTGCCAAAAGTATACATTAGATTCTATTGACAAAGTCACTATATTTATATACCTGTGATTGTACCTTAAATCAAAAGCTTTTACGTATTTATTTTTTGTTGATAGGTGGACAGTCGAAGAACTTCTGTACAGAGTGAGGTTTGTATTAAAATTTTTCATAATTATATAATTCATTAGTATTTTTTATGTCAAAAATATAAAATAATATAATAGTTTTATATATTTTTTATTTTGCGGTAAAAGCAAAGAGAACTAATTCTTCAATAGATTTTTAGTCAGACGAGGGACTTCTTTTGTTTGTTTTAAATATTTTTTTTTTCTCCAATTTGAACGAGAACCTACAATTATAAATCTGTCATCAAAACTAAATTAGCTGCTGTAGAATTATTATATTAATATATTATACATCCATATAAAAAAACTTAGACGTAAAAGATAAAAAAAATAATCAATTTAACAGCAGATACAAGTGGTTGCCCAACAAGCTCATCTTGCTGTGAAGGTAAATTCTCAGTGTGGTGTGAAGCATTACTGTAAATAGGTCATACAAAATTGGTTTATATGTTATCCCCTCCATGATTGAATATTTCTGATTTACTATGTTTTATATACATTTGTGCGTAAGTTTTGCTTGTTATAAGTTGTAAATAACATGTTATAAATTATAATGATCGTACTATTGACCCATTGTACCTTATATGTATGTTTGTGCATTACACACTGAAATAATTAAGTTATCACCAACAACACCAGAAATAATAGAATTATATACTATGACTTAAACTTACGCGCTTCACGCTTTATCCCTAGCGGGATAGTCAAGGCCAAAAAAACATTGAAAGTACCGTAGCGCAAACGCTACGCAAACGAATGTTTATGAAAANTATATATATATATATATATATATGTGTGTGTACTAGATGATAGAATGTAATGTTGATGAATTATTATATTTTATTTATTATATAAACTTCTAAGGAACCCCTATACTCATAATTAACTATCGCATCATATTACGATTTCATAATTTGTCATAACTACTACATGATATATCGTATTATGTTTTCATTACAAAAACTAATAAGATGACATCATCAAATAAACGTTCAAGAATCTAGAAACAATATTCTATTTCGGTTCAACATTGACCACATCATAACTGTATTCTTGTCAATACAGTATCAGATATAATATTGTCTAACATGTCTCAAATATATGTTCTTAAAACTTCCTTATAGAATAGAGACTATTATATAATATTTTTAGTGCCACATAACATAAGACATCATTAAAAGTCAATAATTTTCCTTTCAGTCTGAAAGTAGAAGGGCATCCGTCCAAAGCGAAGTAAGTAATATATAGTTAATTAAATATTATTTTTTTATTAAATTTGTGGTAGCCTTTGAAATAAGCTCTTAACGAAACAATAAATCATAACAACACACTCATCAACTTCTTTATATAATCTTATCAACTCTCAGAAGCGTCTTTATGTTTCGTATGTGTTCTTTCTCTTTTTACCATCAATAGTTTTTTCGAAGATCAATTGACGTCTCCTCCTTCATGACTTAGTCTTGCATCATTTATTACTATTGTTTTATCACACTATCAGCCTAACACATCACTTGAGAACATTTTCCATTATAAAAGTTACACTTTTACCATCTCAAACCGTTTTTGAGATTTCTTTGCATATCCTTCAGAACCAAAATTTGTTATTTGGACTATGTCTTCACCACAAACACGATTTCGCTGTTTCTACTGTACAATAATGTCACTGTACTTAATTGTAAATCAAAATGTTGCTCCCTATCTTTACGATTGAATTGATGTAGTTGTAAAATTTAAGTTAGATGTACATTTTGAAGTACAAACCAGTAACACTTTCATAGTAAATATCGATAAGAAACTTTTGGATCATATATTGTGATTATCTAAAATTAGCGTTATTATTAATTTGTCTTAAATAAGTGATGCCAATAAGAATTCTTGGGAAAAAAGTAATGTATAACATGTATGTATATTAGTCGTATCTAAAATAAATACAATGAATTGTTCTGCTGAGTGAATATGAATTTGAAGTTCATTGTTATCTCACGTTGGAAGGTATTACGTGGGAGGTGGGAGTATTTTGCCTCGAAGAGAGTCTATAAAAGTTTGTAAATCTGGCAAGAGTATCACTTTGCGAATGTCCGTCGTGAAGTCTAAAGTTCGATAATGCTTCGGTTTCGGAAACATACAAGTGAAACGTACGTCGAGAGTGTGGTTAGTGGTTCTTTGTGTTAGTGATGTGTAGTGTAGGACTAGTGCTGCTGCAGTTCACATAAGGATAAAGGATGTTGCGCCGTTAATTTCACCCATTTCTTTGTTCTTCTCATTTTGTGAAATATGACTTATTTAAAAATATGAAAATGTTATAATTATCATGCTGAGCCTTCTCAAATTATTTTTATTTCTGTTTATAATTAGGATCTATTTTAACTTATCTAAATTCCTACCTGAAATCGATTTGACCTAAAATTGTATTACTTTAAATTATTAGTTTGCAAAGACTTTTTAAATTTGTTAAACTATTATAGTATTTGAAAGTATTTGAACTAATATTTGAAATTTAAGGCAAATTATAATCAAGCCAGTACACTATTTCATAATTTTCATAATTATCCATAGGTTCAAGAAGTAAGGACTGAGAGTCGACGTAGCTCTATCATTGAAAACAAAGCACTAAAGGTAAGTTCGATAATTTTTACACAATATTTCACATGAAATTGCATACTGATCTTACAAAAAAAAATACCGAAAACATTCTTAGCAGCAGGCTTAGTAGTACTGCTAACATCCTATTAAACAAATTATCTGGAGAGACAAAAACCTCTTTATAAACTATATGTATTATCAAAAGATTTTACGATTTAGAAAATGAATTGTATTTTCTACTATATTAAACAAAATAAAGGTTAATTTAGTTTTTTTTTAAACTTTCGAATGGTATAAAAATTGAACATAACGAAAAACCAAAAACCAGATTCTGCAGGTTTACACTCTAAGTCGACGGTATTTTAGATTAAAAAACACGGGTAAATTACCCTTACCCTGTTTTTTAATCTAAATACATTTGCGTCCATGTATTCTTGTTATACGTATATGTACAGTTACATATCAACTTGTTAATTCTTTTAATTCTAAGAGGAGCTAAATTTATTTCTATGTACGTGAGTAAATTATTAGCATCAAAGATTTGTTGATGCCGCAGTCAGAAACAAATTGACTCTTTATTTCGTGAAATGTTTAATAAATTTAAAGTTTTGTTTGGACTCGAGCACCTGTGACTACTAAAAAAAACACTAGCTGGCTAATTGCCACTTATGAGAGCCACTTAACGGGAGGCGGACGGTATGTGCACACTGGCGAGAGACAATTGTCTGCAATTATATTAAGAACCAACTTCTTATCAGCTTGGTGTATATATGTATTTATTTTTGCAAATTTTAGTACCATACATATTCTATGGAAGTTCTATAATAACAATTTTCATTGTTTTTCTATATATAGCAATAACACACCTTGTCTAAAATAGCTACTACTTTAGACTTAACGTCCTATTTATTCTACAACATCCTTTGGTAGGTGGAAGGTACGCGATACGAGTAATATCTTAAAAGAAATTGAAAACAGTGTCTTTCTTGATACTAATATAAATATGTTATATGCTATATCTCTAGAACAGTATGAACAAACACTATGCTATCATGTTTTTTTATATTAGATATATGATTTGGCCATTATGGATTAGACTGATATAAATCACTATATCGTATTGATTTGGATTTATATATAGAACAGTCTATAATTAATCAAACGTTGACATGTATATACTCGTATTTCTTGTTAAATATTTAATTATTCTTCCCGTTACTTTTTGCTGTATTTTTTATATAAAGTTTAGCTTCCTATAATTGAAAATTATAAGAAGTTTAAACTGTCTTTTTTAAGCTATAATATAATACTTACTCTTTACTTTAGTAATATCGTCACTCATAAATTGACCAATGTAAGAAAAACTGAATTTGTGATGTTTTGATACATAATTCAAATATTTTTTTTGACAAAAATGAACATACTCTTTTGACAGATCACAAAAGAGACATCAGAGAGCAGGAAATCATCGGTGGCATCTATATCAGAACAAGAACAGGTTTCACAAATTAAAAAGACTGCTCTTAAGGTAAGAAAAAAAAAGATTGAGAATAATTCTACTGGACAACATATATTTTATTTAGATTTATTCACACGTTTTATAAATTTATTAAGTTAGTTTTGTAATTTTAAGATGGCCATTTGCAAACCCTTTAGCAAGAACCTCAATTTAAGTGTGAATTTGGTTAATTATCAGTAGTTGAGGATTTTGTTTTCGCTTATTTTAAAATTGGTATAAGACACCGAAATATCGCTTTTGGCAGAATTGACTAATGAGAGCAATTTTTCGTAGAAATAGCTTATGCGTAATTCCTTTTACATATCAATATTACCTGCCATGATTTTTTGAGATTCCCTCAGATGTGATAATGTATCAAACTGTTAATTTCAATAGAATAAGTAACGACTTGTTGTTACTGTAAATAGGTTGAACTGTACTCAATTGATACATTATCATGTTATTTTGTGTTAAGTTTAAATTACATAATCCTATGGCTTATTGTTAATATTTATTTTAGACAATCGTTAAGGAACCGGAAGTAGTAAATGAATTAGAGCAAATAAAACTTAAGGTAAGTCGGCTTTTAGGCTCTTTTGCATGTTATATGTCATTAGAAAGAAAGGTATAGCACAAATTGTCCCATACGTGTATGCTTGTAAAATGTAAAAATGTTATTGTATGTTAAAAAATATTTTTGTTTGTTGTGATGTCCTCCTATACCTACATATATAAACTATATTGATATAAATGATAAGGTATTTAATATTAATGCAAATATGTTGAAATTAAATATTCTATTTTATAAATAGGATGACAGTAAAAATGTAAACGAGAAGATAAATACAAGAACAGGTGAACTAAATGAAAATACACATTCTGGGCGACCTACGAAATTAGACACTCAGGTACACACATACACACACATACTACTCGCACAATTACTTAACTATGTCACTGTTTTTTTCATTATTTATAAATATAAATATTTATTTAATTTAGGAATCATTACAAAAAACGCAACCGAAACGTAGTCTTAGCTTAGACCAGCCGCAACCAAAACACGCTCAGGCTGCACGGCGTCATAGTAAGACTGAGGTATATTCCTTATAACTCGTTGATTATTTATGTAAATAAATTGTAGAATCACATTAATAATAATATTTTTTACTTGAAATTAGAATATTGAAGCGGTTAGAAGTGAACACCCTGAAGTCAATAATCAGTCGTCTAGTGACGATTCTGATAAATTAATTGATACGAGACGATCAAGTAAAATAAAACAGGTATTTAAAATTTGTAAATCACATTTAATTTATTATTTGGGTACAAATACTTTATATGGTAATCTTGCTTAAACAGGACATTAATAAATTAGACAACAAAACCGACAATATACCTGTTAATAAAATCGACGAAAACACAGAAATACAAAAAAGTCGTTCACGTAAATCTAGTAAGGTAATTATAATTCTAATAATTTCTATACTTCTATTACTCTATTTTATATTCGGTAATACTTTTAATTCTTCGGTAATACGTTTAACTTATTATTACATATGCATTCTACATGATAAGATTATTTTTAACTTAGGATGGCACCGAAAGTGAACCGAGAAGTGTAATTAAAATTGTAAAAGATAGTCCGGATAACGTCGAAACCATTGGCATATCTAGTCCTGATAACGTCGAAACCATTGACATATCTAGTCCTGATACTACTACAACAACCGAGGTACTTAAAGAACTTTTTAAAACTTAACTCACTTTTTTTATTGAATAACATTATTCTATTTTTAAAAAATAAGCTAGCAATTTTTCTAACTGTTCTTTAATTACATTCAAACCACAACATTGATGTATTTTATGGTAATGTTTTGTCCATATAGGATTTAAATATAAATAAATCAATCAAAGTTGAAGATCAAAACTTAAAATCTGAGCAACAGCCAGAACAAATTTATCCTTGGAGACGACCAAGTAAACCCAAAGAGGTGATTATTAAAAATCGTAATAAGTATATTTTTATCATAATATGATCATATTTAGTTTTAACGATATTTTATTATATGCGTTCTTATAGGATATTGATATACCTAAAAATAAATTACCGGAGTTAGGAAATTCTGCCCGAAAAGAAAATAACGAGGTAAACTATTCACTTCTAACAAATCTTATATAAATATATATATTCGTATAAATGAATAAAATTTGATATTTTCTGATGTTAATAGGTTCCTTATAATGAAATTAATAAATCAAACGGTACAATAGAAAAACAAACAGAACAGACAGCTTATCCTTGGAGGAAATCCAAAGAGGTAATTTGATAACCTCATTTTTGTTTTTTATTATTATATATACAGTACTTAAATATGTAATATTTTACTCATAATCATAAAGTAATATTTTACCCAAATTATCATCAGGTACCAATATTAATTACACCGGAACCTTATATTAAACAAAACGAAGTACCCTTCTCTTGGGATGTTATTCCTGAAGTTCCACAGGTACTATAATATACGATAATGATATATTAAAAATATAAAAACTTATAAATTAATAAATAATTGTTTGCTTAGGTGGAACAAAAACCGGAATTAGAGAATCAGTATAAACCCACATTACGCGAAACACAAGACACTGTACCTTGGAGAAGGTCTAAATCTCCTCAGGTATATAATCACAATCACCACTTTACACCACCAACACATTTCACACTGCACTCATATACATATTACACACTGCACTCATACATATTGCACTCACATACATTTATACATATTTTGCACAAACTTGAATCATTTTTGCACTAGTTAAGTATATATCTGAAATTATAAGATATCGTCCTTTTTTTCCAAAAATTTCGTATGGTCGCCAGTAACGTAATTTACTTACTACTCTAGGCTGAGTCAGGGGACACACCAGAGAAAAAACCAGCTTCTTTAGAAATTCCACAAGCCGTTATTAGCAGCAGACCTCAACCTGACGAGGTATTGGCAAAAGATCAATAACAAAGCGTCAAAATTTGGCACAATGCACCTTTTTTCACAGGACTTCAATTCGATACTTGCACACGCACTAGCACCTACTTAGTAGTTACGCACGTAGATCGTTGAAGTAGTTAGAAATTTATTTATTTTAAAAATATTGTATGAACTAAGGAAAACATTATAAGTAGAATTGATAAAATTTATTAAAATATCTTGGGTAAACTTGGGTTAACTAGACTCTAATTTTAAAAACATTTTATAATAATAAACTGCATGTTGCAGATACTACATGTTGCATGATTTTTTATGTTAAACTTACAAGTAATGATTCTGTAATGTCCTTGTTCTATAAGCCATGTGTTATACAGACTGCAGTATCTTCACTTTTTATATGTAAACTTATTTTCCCTGCTTTTGCTTCTGCTTTTTAACAACTTAAAATAATATTAACGTTACAAATAATTTAAAGTTCTATTTTTCTATCTACAACTCAGGTAATTTACATGTATAATGATTATTTTTAATTTAGTGGCGGTGAAGTCTCCGTGTCTCTGTCAAGAAATTGTAAAATTGTTTATCTAATCTTAAACAGTTTTAAAATATTTTTTGTGATTACAGAAAGTCGAAGTTAAACAAGAAAAGGTAGAACAAGAAGCAAAGAAAGCGAAACTCACGACGGTAAAGAAAAAGGCTGAAGATTTACCTGAAATCCCAGATTATGAAAGGCCTGATCTTGAGAAATATGAAAAAATATCGCCAACGCCCACTACTAGGGAAAAACCAGAAAAGGATAAGGTAATGAAAATATTATAGGATTATAACGTATCTCTAAAAAACTGAAGCATTGCTAAAGATGTGACAATAGAACTATAGTTTGAGAGAAATTTCAAAAATATTTTTACATTTATACAGCCGGCTGAAAAGCCAAAAGTACCCGAAATCAAGGCACCAGAGGAGAAACCAGTGGCACCTAAAATTGAAGTTGTGCGAGACAAATCTCCGAAACCGGATGCCGCAAGAAAGCCATCCTTGTCTCCTGCACCTCCAGGACGACGAGGATCTCTTATTCCTCCCCCAGAAGAAATGGGAAGACGTCCTTCCTTAATTATCAGCGATGAGGTATGTAAACATTACTCTTGTAGTTCTCAAAAAATAATGAAAAAAATGTAAAAAAACATTTTTATATTATATTATACAACATTACAGAGAAGGTATGAAAATCAGATCTAGAATTTCCTAGTATTGTGCTGTCTGATTGTAGAATAGAGTATTCTCGTAGGTATATTTGATTTAAGAATATTTAAAGCACGCACTTATTTCAAGACACTAATATATCACACAATACATGAACACTTTTAAATGTCATGAATTTATTTATGTTACTTATAAAAATATTAATATCTAAATAGGTGCGTGACTATATATGTATATTATAGCTGAACCCTGTAGACCCTATTCTGTCGAGCCGAACCCGTAACATTAAAACACCCTAAGTACCTCCTTTGAACAACGCTAAACCTCGAGCTTGAGTAACGGAAATTATTATAGTTGATTTAATTGATTGATTGATGAAGCTTAAAAATCCTTACTCCTGGCTTTTTAGATATTAGATTTCACACAATAGGTCCGTATCGAGATGAAACAATATCTAAATAGTAACGAATTTAGTTATTAAGACGGTAAAACACGTAATCCACAGGAAAATAGAAAACTAAGACCTGGTGAGGTGATTGAAGAGAAAAAGGTAATAGATAAAATGCTACGAATAATTATAATAATTCGTTGAATGCTATCCGTTATGATGTGGCCGTGACAAAATTTTAACTGCAATTCTGTCAAAGAAATTATGTTATTGCATTTGCACCTGACGCGGATTAAACCACTATTGTCGAGGGAAGGTATCTGGATAATTACATACACACATGAGTAAAAGCCTTTAAAGATTTATATAAAGAATATTAAATATGTTAAAATTTAATCTTAAGATTAAAATTTTAATTTATACCATTTATATGTATGTAATTATCCAGTATTCGTCTTAAAGGCGTTTCTCTTACAGAGCACCAAGCTATATTGCACAATTTTTGTGACACAGAGCACACAAGCAAATTGCACAGCTTATACGCACGTTGCACACAAATAATGGTTACTATAATTGGTTCTTTATATATTAGGGTATTAACTGAATCACACGGCGTAAGAGCGTCTCTTGAAAATAATAGGCTTAAAGCGTCGACTAACAATAATAACAAGGTGGTGAGAATAACTACTGCACTACTGACAAGGTCAAGGTTGAATTATAGAGGGTCAAGGGTTCTCAGGTTCGGCGGCACAGATAGGCAACAGTTTATTTCGCGGTTATTACCAATATTTTTTAATAACAGGTCACCAAATTACGTCCTGGAGAAGTTTTAGACGAGAAAAAGGTGAGATTGTTTGGGTCTGGTCAATTTAGGTGGACGCTGCTCGCTTTGCAAAGCATTTTGTTCAATATCAATTTTACTTTTTTTCTTTTTTTCGCACATGACAATACGGACAATATAAATGTGATAATATCGGATATTTTACTTCTTACACTATGACTCATTTACTGATTACAAATCACAATTACACAGCAGAAATGAGATCTCTTTACTTAACTCTTTTTACAATCTGTGTAATAAATATTAGTTTCTTTAGTTTTTCACATTATTAAGTACATTTTATACATCCTTTTTGTCCCTTGTAGGATCCATTGCAATCTGTACTCTGACAAATCAAAAGCCGCTTTATTGACTGGCGGGGGTTATACTTTTAGCGCAAATGGCTATATCGCAATTTAGTTGACTTTGAATTTTATGCATTAATGGATCATAATAATTACAAATATTTTCTTAACTTTTATTAATGTTTCTATTATGATCCCTTTTCACAAGCTAAGCTTAATAGAACATTTATAGAATGGCTTCAATTTTACCCTAACATTGGATTATTATTTTCTTCTAATCTTAGATTTAGTTTAGCTTACGATCATTATCACCAGCATCATTTCTTTAAAAAAAAAATTCATGAAGTATAACATACACTAGAATGATAATACTTCTATATAAACACTATACACAATTGTACAAATTACTTCTACACTAGGTAACAAATTAACATCTAATGTTAATTGAGCACCCACACAACTTACTTTAAGTCCATACACAGATGCATTAAGATTAATATAATACCTACACGATATTAACAGAGAATGTATTACTAAAACATTTTTATTTTCCAAAAAAGAAACGCGGCAGGCCGGGTGAACTCTCTGATGAGGTATCTACAATGTGTGGAAATATATGTTTAGATATCTATGTTATAAAAAAATTTAGAGTCGTGGCTAACATAGACATTTTTACAGTGATTAATTATTTCTGTTTAAAAGTATTCTCATAGAAACCTATTATAAAACGACTACCAAAGCCGTAATATAATTTGTTTCAACGGTAAAGAAATAAAAATGATGAAGAGGCAATTGAAATATTGACGAAAGTAAAATTCATTACGATAGTAGTTACAATGCATTTAACACTTCGTTCTAACATGTTTATCAATTGACTAACAAGTTATCGCCAAAACCCAATATATTATAACTTTTATAAAGTGCATGAATTTCTGCTGTCATTGAATAAAATATGACGCAATTATCTGCTTTTTTTATAAAAAAATATTGACGTATGTACTAATTTTGTTTATATGAGTATCCCGCGTTAACCTAACTGAAGATGGTGCTTAGCCTTATATCAGAAATAAGTTTGTTGATGTTATGTATATTCAATGACCCTATAATTTTGTTATATTAATGAAAATAATAATCAGTACAAGAATTCTAAAATATAAACTTAACGGATGTCCTTGCTTGTTGATGCCACAAAACATAAATGTAAATATATAAATTGAATTCCAAAACGATGTCGTGTCTAATTATGTCGTATCCAATTTATAAATCAAATGCATTGAATATAGAAGCGGAAGCTAAACAAAGATATTTAATTATAAACCAATGAATTTAGTTTGCAGCCAAGTTGAATACAGGACGTAAGCATGTAGGTACTTGTGCGTATTAAAATAAATATTACTTAATAATTAATTCTGGATCAAAGTTTTGCAATAACTTATTTCTTTCTATTGATTATCTGTATTTATATACAGATAAAACTATCTAGTGACTGATACACAATACGCAGATAAAGTTATGGATAAGAATAGAGAAGTAATAAAAGTTTCTTACGAGAATGGGATAAAACGTTTTAGGATCAAAGTCCACGCAAACTTTGCTAGCGAAAGGAAGTTTATAGTTAGCGGTTAAATAAAAATATAATAAATAAATATACATAAATGTATTTAGTTTTAAAGCTGATGAAATAGATAAGTTAAATCAAAATATATATTTATATAGTGACTAAGAACAGAACAGAGAGCAGTAAATATTGAAGAGATAGACACCGGCCCAGTGATGTCAGCTCTTTGCCGAATTCCAATGATTGATAGTTGCTCTTATAATAAAGGCTAGGAGCTAGGCCAAGGTGATCGGTTTAATTATTGCAAGTTGCCAAAAGTAATGACTTATTGAATCAGGGGTATATTATTAGACATATTTGTTAAATAAATTTCGAGATCATTGACAATAGAAATAAAGAACGTATTGAAGATACACTCAAAATATATAGTCTATCTAGTAATCTTCACAACTGTGCAAATTACTAGGTAATAATAAGTAAATTTTAAAACAATTATTTCAGTAACGTAAGTTCTGCAGGTGCTAAAAAAGAAAAAAAAATGTCCTCAAGTACCGTATACGTGGAATGAATTATATAAAAATATTTAAGTGGAAACTAATAATTTAACTGAAATAACAAAATTCAAGTCACTGCATTTATAAAACAATAACTATACTTACGTATAGAGTATAAACTAATAAAGTAACAAAGAAAAGATGAGCTCTAAATACATGAACACGTTGAGAAAAATACTGTCACGCATTTCATAGCGCCACATAATTAGACTATGTTATTATTAAAAACAAGGACACGCTAGAAATAGAATAGAATAGATGTAAATGTGATTGACAAGTAGATATAGATATGGTTCATACCAAGAGGCGCGTGGGTCGTACGCCCAGTTTGTGGATTGTTATGATATCTTTCTTGGCATGGCTACAATTTTTACAACTATTGGCTATTATTGATGTCTGTAAAAAGTGTTGTATGAGAAAAGAAATTGGGAAATTGAAATGTTTCTTTTAAACTTAATTTTTAAGAAAAAACAATTTTGATAAATTTTAAAATTTATAAAATTATAAATATTTATAAAAGACGAAAATTTGTTACTTATGAGGACCGTGACGCAGTATTAAAAGATGAGATGGAATAATTTTATATTAGAGACACATTACAAATGCGTACAAAGTTAGAAGCAGCGGCACAGCATAAACGCTACGGTTGTAAACTCGACCATAGTGAGAGAACACTATGGTAACACGACAGAGCACGGTGTTGAATTCCAAAAATTCTAAAAAGTGGGACACGGAGTTTGTTAACACTAGGTTCTATCTGACTACCGTGCTATGTGCGGAATACGCAGTATAGCTTTTTTTTTAAAATAACTACATTAAAATCTAATGAGCTAAAAATGTACAACTTCACCCCGCTGAAAATATACTTATTTGAAAAGTTATAAGCTAGGACATTTAAATAGTTAACAACATTTGTGGAAATGTAACCTTATTCATTAAATAAAATTTGAATACTAGAGTGAGGCCAGTCATGGCGCAGGGACATCAGCGTGCGAGTGTGGACGCGACAGGTTATAAGTTCGATTCCCACTTCCTACAGGAATTGAAATATTTAATATTTTCATTCCTTCGATCTGGTAATGAAGGCAAAGCGTTAAGCTCCTCCACGTAACGCGCAATGCCTCCAGAATTCGGCGAAAAGTGGAGAACGGAAAGTGTCAACCACAACAACAACTTTAACTTAATTTTATTGAATTATGCACAATAACGTATAAATAAATAAATAAACTTTATCAGATAGCTTATTATTTACGCGGGTATATAACACTCGTTACACTTGTAAATAAGTGTAAAAAATGCTAATTTATAAAGACTACAAAATGTAAATAATATTTTAAAAAAAGTAACTGCGTTCAAATCAACCAAAAAAACCTTTTAATCTTATTCCGAAACGCATCATAAACTACTACGTGAACTTACTTCATGATGTTAGTCAACAGATTATTGCGCGTAGAACAATGCTACGGATTGATTCATTGCTACGAGTTCTGCTTTGGCTATATAAAAGACCATAAAAAATTATAATATCGCGATTATAATTATTTGTTTTGACTTAATTACTATTTTTGACATTCTACTATAACTGATAATTTACAATATCTACTGGTATTAAATATATTCAATATATGTAGCTATTCCTTTATTTGTATTATAATTTATGATATGACGCATTAATCTTGATTTAGCCAGCAATAAGCTTAGTATCACTTTTCACTCATATATCAAATTTTTGAAATGATATATGATTTTACCACAAGCTCAAGCAATCGCAATGATTTAGAGTTTCACCGACAACGATGAATGAATACAATTGTACCTGTCGTAAATACGCTTCCTTATGTCCGAATAAAACGGATAAATTACGTTTGATATCGGTTGACGACAACTCTACACACATGTTAACAGAATCTTCCAAGTACACACGGATGCTCACCTTAATCTGATAATTAATTGAGTCGGTCTGTTGATTTGTGCTGTGCACAAATAGATACCGCTCTCCCGTCCCCACCCGCTCCATAGCCAGCACGGCCGCCTGCGACGACCCCTTCAGTCTTTTCAGATTCGCGCCCATTTTTACATGGAACCACACTTAACGAACAGCTCCTAATCGAAATATAATACATTGAAATTATTCAATGAGAATAGATTAAGCTCAAAATAAAAATAATTAACAAATATAGTGTAAGCTGGTGAGTTCGAGCAGATATGTGTAAAAGCGTTACAAAAATCAAATCAATTACTGTACTTTTAAATTATATTGGTTTCCGTGACTTAAAACGTTTGATCTAAAATGGATACGACTTATTAATGGCGTAATACTTAAAAGAACGATACAAAATAGTTCTCACTGTATTGTGGCATCCTAGTTGCTAGATGTACTTAAAACATGTCGCTATCCAGGAAACAACTTGCTTCCTTAACTGTACCAAAACCTGATGGGGTAAGTACGCATGATTCAAATTAATTGTTCCTTTCGATAGAAACAAAACACCGTTGTCATCGAGGTACATTTGAGACATTATTACTTACAGAGCAAAATAATTTTGAAACTTTATAAAAAATGGACTTTATCACTGTGAATTCAATATTTTAAAATACAAAAAATTGACACGGACGGCCATAAGTAATAGATAAACTAACTTTATTCATTAAAGCTTGAAACTTTTTTTTGTAAAAATAGTAGAAATAAAATTACAGATAAAAGTTATAAAAATATACTTTTTATGGGTTTTAGTCTCCCAATAGGAGTTGATGTTATAAAAATTATATAAAAAAAATCATTATATGATATTGGTCATTGTATGTAATGTAATTCATAAACATATTCTATTCTGCTTATTACATTTTAAAAGAGATTTTTAAAGACGATAAAATAGATAGTGACGTAATTTTAAATATCAAAAGTACGACAATAATTCACAGTTGTAATTATTTTCAAGTGTTGCTACAACACTTGCGCTACATTTATCAGGAAGTCCAGATCTTCATTGTCGGGTCATTTGGCGAACGCACATGATGCACAGCATCTGTCATAACACAACTTATGTGTCGTGCATTTAGTTACGGAATAATTTTTCAATCTAAATTTAATCAACACCAAATCGTTTCCAATATACCTCGATGACTTAACGAGCATATGTAATTTAGTAAAAATTTAATTGTAAAATTTTAATTGCATAATTTAGTTAAATTATTTAGCTATACATTTTGTGATTTAAGTAAACAATTTATATGTATGTAAATAAATTACACCAACGTAATTTACTTCACTTCTACTTTATATGTTCCTCGTACATTCCATAATAATGTTATTACTATTTGTTCTAACATTTTCATATTATATTTTATTTTTAAATTTAAATAATGCAATGGCTAATACAAAGTTAAAACTATATATTATTATATTTATGTCGATTTATATGTGATTAACTACTAAAATTATATTATTTTGTGATATTCTAATGCTTAGTTAATAATATAGCGAAGAAAGTCCGGTGACGCAAGAAGACCGTCTATTCAAGATTTAGAAGATTTGATCAACAAACCCTCAGTACCACTTAAACCTATAGGAAACAAAGAGGGCCCACCACAAATTGTTGACGTTTCTGAAAGCAACTCCGCTGTTGAAGGTGATATAATAGTTTTAAAATATCGACTTGATATTATTTTATATTCATCGAATATCAGTTATAACATTTAATAAATATTTTGTAAATAGATCAAACTGGATACCTCACGGTCCAAGTTGAAGGTAACCCAGCACCGACTTTCAAATTTTACAAAGGAGTCACTGAAATCATTGAGGGCGGTCGCTTCAAGTTCGTCACTGATGGCGAAACTGGACTTATTACACTTTGCATGAGAAAAGTAAAGCCCAATGATGAAGGAAAATACAAAGTTGTTATTAGCAACATCCACGGAGAGGACTCCGCTGAAATGCAACTTTATGTATCTGGTAAGACTTAAATTTAGATCATTTACTTTCTTAAAATTCAAATCAACGAACTTTGTGCCATTTAGTGTTAATGAAATATTATTTTCTTGAGTGCTATACATATTATGTATTACTATAACAACTTATATATATATTTTTTTAATATCATTTTGTTTTTTTTTATTATATTGAATATTTGACGTGTAAAATAAAGATGCCAGCGGTATGGACTTCCGTGCTATGCTCAAGAAGAGAAAGTATGCTAAATGGGGTGAAAAGAAAGGAGATCCCGAATGGGGTGACTTGAAGGAAGTTGAAAAGCCAATTCCACCTTTGAAGAAGGTCGAAAAGGTATTTGTCTATTTAACATAGAAAGTTGATTATTTTACAAAAAAACTAGTGGTGATATAAATCCTAAAAGACAATTAAACCATTAAATAAAATTAATTCCTAAATAAAACATTAAAGCTAATATTATTACGTGTATTAATGCAATTTAATACATATCGTACTTGTATGAAAACAGTTAATTTATAACTTTATACTTGCGTACATGTAATAATATTAGCTTTTAATGATATAATAAAAAAAGACAGCTCCATCAGGTTATATTCTTATTCAGATTAGTTTCATAGCAATTTTGTTGCTAAACGGGACAGCGAGTAACTTAAAAGCAAAGTTTTATCAACGTATCATTCTACAAAGACAATTATTAATTAATTCTAAACATATTATTTACTAGACAGAAAGAGAACTAATTACTATGCGATTTGATCTCATACACCGATTACAATACCTATAAAAAACAACAATTATACAGACTTTAATATTAGGTAGAATCTATTTTATATTTTAGCAGCTAATTTCTTTAAAAAAAGGAAATCGTTTTTTCGATTTTTGATTGAATATATAAAAGCATTGATAGAATATGTATAAGATTAATTACTGTTGAAATTTATCCCTAAGAAAAATGTTGCTTTATGTTATGATGAATCTGCAGAACATCGTTTGCATCATAATATTTAATTCTTAGGGATTAGAAACTGGATATTTCGAAGACGAAGGCAATATTGTGGTCATATCGGAAGGTGTCGAGATGTGTAGATTCCCGGCCGACAAACGCAGAAACTCCTCAAATTGGTCCTGGTTCAAGGTCCTCAACACACCACTTATATCACTACTCATTCCATCTTATATTTTCTTAAATTTTAAAATTCTAAACAGATAGTTAATAAAACGCCATTTGTGTATTTTGTTTTGAAACACATTTAATAAATACTCTTTAATGATCGCGACACATTCAAAGAGTCTGACGTAATACGTCATAATGACACTCCAATATTAGGAGGAAATTACTTATAAAAGAAAGTAAATACTAATATTTATTATAATGGCTGGTTGGTTTACGAGAAAGATACTTGATATATTTCATGTTAGTATGAAACTTCTAAAAAAAAAACTTTTCTACGACTTTCTATATAACATTCTTTATTACTTACAATCGTTACTGAGCAGACGTCTTAAAAGCATCAATACAAAATATTACACTGCTTCCAAATAACTTTGCTTTGCATCATTGTACTCGTAAATGAGAAAATTTTGAAGGCATATCTTTACGTTTGCTATCAATTCTAGGGTATATATCAAATAAGGAGACGTATGTCTCTCCCCGAATTAATACCCGATTGGCCCGCTTTGATGGAGGCTGTCAAAATAAAGGTTCGATAAAAAGGAGGAATAAAAGTAAAACTTAAACCAGTAGGTTTTTTATTTTATTGGAATAAATATGTGTAATAACATACTACGGGAAATAAATTTAATGAGTATGTATAAAACTGATAATTTAAATAAAGATTTATCTTACTGAAATTGTTCCAATAAAATTTAAAAATCTATTTTAAAACAAGGAATGACCTAAAATTATAAACAAAATAACTAAAATTATCCCCTTAAATTATTATTACCAATACATTTTCTCTATTCTTATTACAATAAAATTAGTTAATGTGGTTATTTTTTGAGAAAATAAATTAAATTGATAATGATATTTTTTGGGCGATTTAAATACCAATGCATAAACAATGGATTTTAAATAACTAGCACAGGGTTTTTTATCACCACTTCACTCTTTTCTATCTTAACCTTATTTTCAGGGAATGTAAGTGGAATGAAGTTGACGATCATTCTCTTTTCTTGGATTGTTGTCAAATAAATTTGATTTCAGGTTTCTGTGACGTCGGTTTGAGGAGCTTTTGTTACGCCATTTTGTGCTAAAAGTATTCATTTAATTCATTATTAATGTAATCGATGCATTCGATGTATGCAGATTTTGGAATTTTTTATATAATGAGATAGGCAATAGAGGTGCTGGTAGGAAATAGGCATCCGATCCCATTATTTTTAAATATAAGTTACGTCACGTATCTTTTATATTATTTGTATAACACAAATGACATATTCTGTAAAATCGGTAAACACAATCCCTTAGTAGGCTATTACGCTGTAAACTTGCTTTTATAATCATGAAAAGTACATTAAGGATTTGTGGATATTTTATAGAGATCCCAAAATAGAAGACCGTCTCTAGCAGAACTGATTCCAGATTGGCCGGTGCTGCACTCGTTCAAAAGAAACGAGGTTTGACACCGCGTTTGTCCATCGTTAGATGACACAATGCATCTTGAATTGTACCACTAAATGCAATTTGTCGCACAAGAATATGTTTCACGTCTACACTTGAGCATAAATCTGTCCAGCAAGATTAGAAATGATCGTCTTGCACTGATATCTAAAAATATAATTTGCCAGCAAATGACCTACAAAGAATCAATATAGGTTAAAGTCGAGTAGGATCGGCTACGTAGAATGAAATTTATCAATTTGCCAAATCTTTTTGCGAATGACATCGGTATTACATAAATGGTTATAAAAGTTAAAAATATTTCATATCTATTTTTCAACATTCCAATGCTTAACAGGGTTTATGGCTTCGACCACATTATTTTTGCTTTACGAATGTAAACACAACACTTAAATATCATGGTTCTACAGGACAAACCATGTTAGTTATCAGTGCAAGCACTGTATTACTTCGAAATCTTTAGTGGAAACCTAAGTTCACCTATTATATTAAAGCACATCTATTTTATCATTTGTCATTTTCTGTCTCTTATCAGGCTCTTCTGCACACATACAACATTTCGCATAGCAGCACTTCGCACCGGGATTTGTACAGTGTCATCGATGTATTTTCGTATTTACGACAAAAATAATGAATGATGACAAAAATATACTAAATTACAATTTTGCCGCCCAAAAATAAATAAAATTATATATAGAATATTCATTATTTTTGATCGATCGTTGTAAACACTGTGAGAGGATATTTTCAGATTCGCCCATTTTCGCACATTTCTGCAATATAAAGGAAATTCCAATTTCTGTACAAACGCATGATGTTTGAAGTGAGGGTTGACGATAAAAGGGTGGCTGAATTTAACACTTCGGTTATCACATAAATTTCAATTGTTTCATTCACTTTCATGCATTTGTATTCTGTGTCACTTCTGATTATTGTATGATCAATCAAAGTGTTCAAATGTGAAATTTCGGTTACGGTTGGTCCGCACATAGCTTTTTGTCTGGAGAGCACTTTTTGTTACTGCACCAATTCAAATATATTATGAATAAGGTTTATTAATTTTTCACACGTTACTTTCAGAAACAAGAATCTTTCTTAAAGCCCCTCGTAGATCAATTTGCAAAAGAAGGCAAAGATAAAAAGGTGACTTTTGAGGCTATTTTTACGAAGCCTAATGCGAAGCCAAAATGGTTCTTCCGTAAGGACGTAAGTTTTGGACAAATTTTTTTTAGATTGTTTAGCGTATAAGCATAATTTATATTCAATTGTTTGTATATCTCTAATTATCGATTTTGTTTTTTAATAGGAATTATTCCCAGGATCTAAATATAAAATGACGAACGAACAAGATTCCTATAAACTAATTATCATGACCCCTAAGGTAGAAGATACTGGTAAGATCACTATTGAAATTGGTGGTATTGTTAGTACCGCGTTCTTACAAGTTGAAGAACCAGACCCTACCTACAACTTCACAAAACCACTTAAAAAGACCCTTACTGGATACACAAAACACGAAACTGTATTAGAATGTACCGTATCAAATAGCCTGGCAATTATTTCGTGGTGGAAGGGAGATACAAAGCTTGAAGACGGAGAGGAACTGCAAATATCGAAAGACTTGTCCGGCGTTTGTAGACTGATTATCAAAAAAGCCAAACTTGAAGATGCTGGAAAGTATACTTGTAAGATTGAAAAACAAACAGATAAAACTGAATGTGAAGTCAAAATTGTTGGTATGTATCCATGGGATATTAACTTCAAAATAGGAATATTAATTATTTTTTTAGCTTCATGCTGTATCTGTAAGCACATAGCAGGGTAGGCAGGGGGACCTAGGAACCTAGTGTTAAGACACCCCGTTCCCATTATGATACTTTCATTCTCCACTTTCCGCCAAATTCTGGAGGCATTGCATGTTGCGGCTACGCCACGCTTTGCCCCGTTACCAGAGTGAGGAAATGAAAATATAAAATATTTCATTTCATCTAGTGGGAATCGAACCAACAACCTGTCGCGTGTTGGCAATTTTAGTGAGTTTTAACCTCATTAAAATTGTCAATACTAGTGATATAAAATAATTATTAATAATATATAATATTTGAGGCCGGTCGTGGCGCAGCGGCACGAGGTGTGACTGCAAGATCGACTGGTTGTGGGTTCGATCCCCACTCGAGGAGATGAAATATTTACTTAAATTTATATTTCCATTTCTTCGCTCTGGTGTCGAGGTTAAGCGCGGCGTTGAGTTCTGCCCCTCAACACGCAATGCCTCCAGAATTCGGCAGAAAGTAGGGAACGGAGTGTCTTAACACTAGGTTCCCTCTGCCTACCCTGCTGTGTGCGGGATACAGCGTGAAGCTGATTTAATTTTTTTTTTATAATATTTTAAGTACAAAATGAGTGTATTTATCTTTTTTTTTTCAGAATATCCATACAAATTTACTAAGGTACTCAAATCACAGCAAGCAATTGAAAAGGATACTATTACACTACTTTGTGAGTTAGATGATGCTGCTGGTGACGTCAAATGGTAAATTATATATTATTCTTTGTATTCAAGGATATTTTCAAATATTCTGTTATGATGTATTAAAGTGATAGTATTCGTGTTATACTGAAAAAAAATCAAGGTCCTTTTACTTCCCAGGTATAAGAATGATCAACCATTAAAGGTCGATAAGCGTGTTACAATAGTTAAGGAGGGTCGCAAACGAAAGGTGGTCATCAAGGATGCGAAGGTTACTGACGCCGGCAACTTTAAGTGCGTCAGCAATGCCGATGAGACTGCCTGCGAATTGATTGTCAATTGTAAGATTCACCTTAATTTACTTCACTTAATTTACTTACTAAGTAAGATTCACCTTAATTTACTTACTTAATATAAATAATTTTCACATAACATATTAAAATATTAAATAGTTTAATAGTTTTTTATAAAAATATCTAAGTGCCTTAATGCTATGGCAAGGTTCTTTAATAAACTGGCCTTTTACGAGATTATTTCTACATAGCCCATTCAATGCAAAACATCATATCTTTCTATTCTTCTCATCTGACTAAACTAAACTAAAACTTCTAAATAAACTGTATTTATAAGAATTTTATGTTGCAAGTGTATGAATTTATTATAACAAATTAAATTAATCTAAATACAGACTAGCAGGAGCGTTTTACATTGTTTAAAGCAAGTAGACCTACCTAATGTATTTCTTGTTACGTTTTCACAATTCGTCTCTGTCGTACAGTTATTGATAATATTTCTATTTTATATTTTAATAATTCACATTTACTTTTGCAGACTCTAATCGCTTCAACAAAAAGTTGAAGGACACAGAAGCAATTGAAAGGGACAAGGTGGTTTTAGAAGTCGAGTTGCAGGATCAAACCGCTGAAGCTGTTTGGTCTTTCAATGGAGAACCCATTGTGCCTAATGAAAGGTAACTAAGAATTTTATGTTAAAGTATTACTCGCCACTGAATTACATTATATTTTGTTATTGTTTTTATAATAATTATATTCCTATTTTAACTATAAAGTTGAGTGTCAAAATAATAAATTATTATTAAATCGTATTTATTCTCTGACATCTAATTTTTATATTTTTAAGGGTCGAAATTAAGAATTTGGGCGGTGGCAAACACCAATTGATTTTCAACAATATTGAAATGGAGGATGAAGGTGAAATTCTTTGTGAGTCTGGCAAGCTTAGCTCATCTTGTAAGCTGATCGTAAAGAAAGGTGAATCTAAGCCCCAAATCGAATGTCCAGATGAATTCCATGGACCAGCTGGACATCAATTCGTTATTGAAGTGCCATTCATTAGTAAGTTTTAGTCAACTCAACATATATAAATATTGTACTTATCGAGTTATGTCAATTTTTCCTTTCTTTTATTTTATATTGATTTATAACTATTTTATTTATCAGTTACCGGAACTCGCGTATCACCAATCGAAGCTAAACTACTTAAGGATGGCAAACCTTTGCCTAACAAAGAAGTTGAAGCAGTGGTAGAACAAGAAAAAATTCTTTTCAAGATCAAAAAACCAACACGGGAAGGCTCAGGCAAATATCAGATTAAACTTTCGAACGCCCAAGGAGAAGATTCCAAGGATATCAATATCGTTATGCAAACGGCACCTACACCGCCACAATCTGTGGAAGTTACAGAAGTCTTCCAAACGTCTTGTGTTGTTGCATGGAAGGCTCCCCAAGATGATGGTGGCTCACCACTTGTTAAATATGTTATTGAAAGACAGGTAAGTTTATGTAGGATAGTGCTTTGATAAAATGAAACTATGTTTTGGCTTATTTAAAAAAATATATATTGAATGCGCCTGCTCTAGTTCTCTCCTACAGCGGAGATTTCATTATGTATATATATTTAAAAATATCTATATTGTTTTAGGACCTGTCCCTCAAAGCAGCTTGGGATAGCGTTGCGGAAGTCGCTTATGGTGAACCAACCAAGTACAAGGTTGAAGATCTTATTCCAAAGAAGACTTATAAATTCAGAATACGTGCTGTTAACAAAATTGGCTCTAGTGAACCTGGTATTTTCGGCAAGCCTGTGCTTGCTAAAGATCCATGGGGTGAGCTAAATATTATTTTTTGTTAATTAATTTCTTATTTTTGGAAAATAATAAGTCAGCTTTACGCTGTATCCCGCACACAACAAGGTAGGCAGATGGAACCTAGTGTTAAGAAACTCCGTTCTCCACTGAATTCCGCTCCGCTGAATTCTGGAGGCATTACGTGTTGAGTGGCGGAACTCAACGCCGCGCGCCACTAGAGTGAAGAAATGAAAATAAATATATCAGCTTCAATATATATTTAAATAAATATTTTTTTTCCTCGAGTGTGAATCGAACCCACAACCAATTTTTGTGCCCCTGCGCCACGACTGGCCTCACTGTAATTTTTTTTTTTATAATTATATATAATTTATAGACGAGCCATCGAAACCTAAAAATGTGGAACTCTCCGACTGGGACAAAGACCATGCTGATCTCAAATGGCAAAAACCAGACAACGATGGTGGAGCTCCAATTACTGGATATATTATTGAGTACAAGGTAACATAACAACAATACAATATACACTATCTTCTAAAACCGCCAGATTTTAAATGTTTAAAATATTAAAATTATTTATGAACAAACAATTATTTTCTCTACAATTCCAGGAGAAATTCGGCAAAGACTGGGTTAAAGGTGTAGAAGTAGCTGGGGACGCTCTATCAGCCACTCAAGATGGCCTTAAAGAGGGATGCACTTATGAATTTAGGGTTCGCGCTATTAACAAAGCAGGTCCTGGTGAACCCAGTGATAGCACTAAGCCAATTGTTGCGAAATGCAGATTCGGTAAGCTAAAACCACTTGATAATATTGATCAAATGAAATGATGATTGTATAAATGAAAACAATGTAAACACATATATAAAATAAAATGAAATTAATCGAAAAAAATATAAAAAAGAATATTTACTATATTTTTTATTGCAGTTAAGCCTTACATCGTGGGTGAAGGCCTTCAAAGTATGATCATCAAAAAGGGCCAGGTTATATCCTTCGATATTAAGTATGGCGGAGAACCTGAACCTGAAGTCAAATGGCTTCAAGGGGAAGAGGTAATCTTACTTTTATTTCATAAATAATATGTTCTTCTCGTTGATAAATTTACACATAGCACATCGAGATTGTAATATTTTTTATGTTTTATATATTTAAATATAGATCTAATAAGGTATTTTATTTATTAGATCCATCTTCTCATTTTTTTTTGCATTATACACCATTTTTAGGTTTCACTTATTAATCTATTTTATTTTGTCCGAAAAAGAAACGTGGAAAGGCGTACACGGAGAAGGTTAGATGGGTGTAAATAAATGTTGTCAGAATGTTCTAAACCAAAATTACTTTTACAATTTACTCTGTATTACACTTATGTGCTAACAAAACTATACAATAATACATTGTCGCCTTAACATGCTTAACATATATTACTGGCATCATAAAATTAACTGAACAGTCAGATCCTATTTTAGACTGACTGGGCAAAGTATGACTTCACTAAAAGGAGTTGCCAATTTTAATACATGAAATAAAGTAGTTTTAATCAATTCACTATAAATAAAACCGTTGCCAATAAATTTGTTAAGCATTATCGCATTAATAATTATCGCACCAATGGTTCCGATAATATACATTGTTGATACAATGTAAAAGCTTTCGATGTCTTTAATACGTTTATCTAAATTAAGAAGATGCATTAAGGCGAGTAATACATACAAAACCAACACTATAAAATGTCATTACTGTTGTACCTACACACGCATGAAGGTTACATCGTTTATATCTTGACCACATTATTTCTTACACAGCCATATTTTATATTAGCTCGTTCGAATGCATCGTATATATGTATATTATTATAGCAATGAATCTAAGTGTATGTACTCTGTTGCAATTTACCCAATATTTAACCTTTATTAAGGGCTTTGGGACATGGTCTTCATAGGAAGCACCAAAAAGTATATAATTTCACAAGGCAGTGTTATGAAACTACGAAACTGCCACTACATTTTCTAACAGGAATCAATGTATGCTCACTAAACATTCGATGTTGTACACCTGCTATTTCGTTTCTTGATGGAAAATAATGAACATCCGCCTATTGAACAAATTATGTAAAAAAATATTAATATTAAATAAAATATATATATATATATATATATATATATATATATATATATATATATATATATATATATTATAATAAAAAAAAATTCGATATATTTCGGTTTGTAATCATACATTCCATCAAGATATGACAATACGATCTTTAATAAAATGTTATTCTTATATATATAAATGATATAGGAAATTCGGGACGACGGCGACCGTATCACGATTGATAAATACGAAAGGAACACTGTTCTCACGGTGCGAAGAACCGTCAGAGTTGACAGTGGAAAATATAAATTGATACTTACAAACTCTTCCGGTACTTGTGAGAGCATTGCTGATGTGGTAGTACTAGGTAATATATGCAACGATATAAACATTTCCTATATTTAAAAATGTCTTATAGTTTAGAATAATAGTAAATAATAAATTATACCATTTATAGACAAACCTAACAGACCAAATGGTCCCATCGAAGTCGCGGAGATTCGCGCCGAGAAGGCAACAGTCAAATGGAAGAAACCAGATGACTGGCAAGGATCTGACATCACTGGATACACACTTGAAAAGATGGATATGGTATGTACTTATAAATTCAAATTCAATTCAAATTCAAAATATTCTTTATTCAAATAAACTTTTATAAGCACTTTTGAATCGTCGAATGAACATATAACAAAAAATAAAAAGCTACCACCGGTTCGGAAGGCAGTTCTGCTGAGAAGAGCCGGCAAGAAACTCAACAGTTGCTCTTTTCAAAGTCAATGGTATAATATATAATTTTATTACATTAACTGGCAGCTATCCTGCATCACATTCAATAGACATTAATTCCATACATGTTTATCCTCTAAATATTCTTGAACAGTGTAATAAGCTTTACTTGTTAGTATTTTTTTTAAAGCTACTTTAAATTGTGGTAGTGGCAAACTTAGAATACACTGCGGAAGTTTATTATATACACGTATACTCAGACCCATAAAAGATTTATTAACTTTTTGGAGGCGAAAACGTGGCGTAACAAGTTTATCTTTATTTCTCGTTCCTATCGTATGTATATCTCTATTTTTACTATGACACTGTACATTTTGCCGGACAAACAGAATATTATAATATACAAATTGTGAAGCAACTGTAATAATACCTGCATCTTTAAAAACATCTCGCAGAGAATCTCGAGCTCTTAGATTATAAATATATCTCACGGCTCTTTTTTGAAGAATAAATATTGAATTTATATCTGAAGCACTGCCCCATAGCAACATTCCATAAGATAAAATACTATGAAAATAGCTATAGTAGACTAGTCGGGCAGTTTCAACGTCCGTCATTTGTCTTACTTTTTTTATTGCGAACGCGGCAGAGCTGAGTTTATCCGCAAGTGTTTCTAGATGAGTGTTCCACTGGAGTTTGGAATCTATCGTTAAACCTAAGAAAATAGCTGATTCCGACACACTGACTGTTTCTCCTTTAATTTCTAGACTAAAATTATGCTTTTTAACGTTTGGTAAAGCAAATTCAATACATTTAGTTTTTTTAGCATTTAACATTAGATTATTCATATCAAACCAATAAAGAATATGCGATAATGCACTATTCACTTCGTCATAGTTTGTTTTATTTCTGTCTACCTTAAATATTAAAGAGGTATCATCTGCGAAGAGTACAATATCACATAGGTTCTTTGCATAAAAAGGCAGATCATTAATATAAAGAAGAAATAAAAGGGGACCAAGTATAGATCCTTGTGGAACGCCCATCCTTAGAGGAGATCCAGATGATTTTACATTATTTATACTAACTTTCTGGATTCTTTCGCTTAGATATGAGGCAATAAGATCAAGGGCAGTATCCTGTATACCATAATGATAAAGTTTTAATAACAGAGTTTCATGGTCTACACAATCAAAGGCTTTGGATAAATCACAAAACACTCCAATTGCATTTTGTGACTTCTCCCATGCGTCATAAATGTGCTTGAGGAGTGCTGCACCCGCATCTGTAGTGGACTTGCCTTTGGTGAAACCATACTGCTCGCTATGGAAACAATTATTAATATTTAAGAAAATTGTGAGCTGATTAAATATATTTTTTTCAAATATTTTACTTAAAGACGGCAAAATAGAAATCGGCCTGTAAAAAACTACGTAATACGAAATTTCATAATTATAACATTCTATAAATTGTTCTTAAATGAAAAAGTAAAGTGATCGTTGAAAAGATGTAAGCTTTTAATATTATTTAGAAAATCCTTACTGTACATTCAAATCTTGCTTGTGAAACTTAAATAAGGTACATAATTTCTTGATTGCCCCTGCGCCACGACTGGCCTCTGGCCTGATACATTTTTGGTTGTTGTTTATACTGCTAATAGCAGCGTCGTTAATTCTTAATATTTTATTCCTTAAAATTTATTAAAAGTGAAGGATAAAGTTGATATTATCACTGTACAAGAATGAAAAAATGTCTGTGAACAAGCAGTAAAAAAAAACTAAAATAGTGGATACAATCCTGTTCTTGATGATATAACGAAACAATTAGTTAATTGTGAACTAAAATAACACATCAGACTAAAGTGTTTTTAAGTTTTTTTCGTTCTATTTTTAAAGATATCCACATAAATGCAAAAGTCACCTTAAGCCTCGCAAACTGTATATTAATTACGTTTCTACTATATTATAATTAAGACTTATTGTAAATATTGTCTTTTTTTATAAAAGGACACTGGTAACTGGGTCCCATGCGGTGAATGCGGCCCTGAGCCCACTGAGTTTACAGTGAAGGGACTCACACCAAATCACAAATACAAATTTAGAGTACGCGCTGTCAACAAGGAAGGCGAATCTGAACCTTTGGAAACTGATGGATTTATTGTTGCTAAGAATCCTTACGGTAAGCACTTTATTTAATTTATATTTTTAATTAAGAAAATATAGAAAATTATATTTTAAATTATTAATTTTGGTCAAATTGTGCTGTTGTCTATAAGCGTGTAAAGGAATGTGGTTTCTTTTGTCATTGCCATATGTCAAATCTTTAATGTCATTGACGGTTGCCGGCTTCTCTTGTTGAGAGCGAAATTCAAAACAATTTTTTGTTTTTAAGTTTGTAATTGAAAATGGCTAAAATAATTTGTTATAAAACCAGTGCTTCTTTAATTACACAGGTGAACGTTTCATTACATAATTTACTTATTAAAGAAATATCGCAAAAATTTTAGAGAAATAATAATATTCATTTTTTAAACAAAACAATAAACCGACTTTAAAACTTCTTACTCAAAATAAAAAGTAAATATAATATTTAATTATTTCAGAAGTAACGTTAAAAACAATTACCAAAGTAATTGTTATTTGTGCTACCTATTTCTTTTTTATTTTCTTATTTAGAATCGGCTATTTTTTTATTTGGTGCAATCAGAGTATTTTTAAAAAGATATATTTATGCATTTGTTTGGTGGTATTATTAGAGCGATAATAATATTATTTTAGCCTTGGCTGGTATTTCAGTTATAATTGTACACATCGATGTCATTTTATTCTACATTAATTGTTAAATCTATTATTTGTTTATGAATAATATAATATTTTACAGATCCTCCGAAGGCACCCAGCAAACCTAATATTATTGACTATGACAACATGTCAGTCACACTACAATGGGAACCGCCTACTGATAATGGTGGACGACCAGTCCTTGGATATGTTATTGAGATGAAAGACAAATTTACCGCTGACTGGATTGAGGTAATGATTTTTAAAACTAAACTAGCTTCACGCTCTATCCATAGCAGGGTAATCAGAGATAATGGATCCCCAAACACTAAGGTCTCTGCATACCTCTTTTACCTTGTCCAGGTTTATCGAGGACTCCCCATCCCTTACCACTCACTTTTCCATCATAATACTTTTTCGCTTCATCTATATTAGTCCTTTTGTTTCCTCTTTCTTTTTTATCTGTCTCATACTTTTTTCCTTACCTGAGGCTTTATAATCCTCTGATGCTTTCTTCATTCTTTCTTTCTAATAGTAGTAATGATATTTATTAACATAATTTTGACCACTGTGGTAATTTTTTTGGTTGTAAATGTGGTGACTTTGGATTTTGTTGCCAATCAAAGTAATAATTTTATTTTATCACTCTGGTAACTAGACAAAGCCCATTGTTGAGTTCCGCCACTCAACAGGAAGGTGGCAACAGTTGTTATAATACTAAGTTCCCCCTGACCTACACTAAATGCAGAATACACAATAAAGATAAAAGAGATCAATTTATATACATTTATATTTTAAATGGTAAAATATCAAAAATACAGTATTGTATTTTTTTAAATACAGGTCAAAAAGACAGAAGACATAAAAACAGAAGCTAAAATTGAAGGCTTGAAAGAGAAAATGATCTACCAGTTCCGTGTCCGAGCCTACAATAAGGCAGGTGTGGGTGATGCTTCAGAACCCACTGCCAACCATCTTTGCAAGCATAGGAACTGTGAGTAGAAGTGATTTTATTTTTATTTAAAAAATCTTACCAAAAAAGTAAAAAATATGTATTTTTTCTTAACTCCACTGATCACTCTTTGCCAAATTTTGGAGGCAACTTAGCAATGTACTTTGCGTCATTACCAGAGTGAGGAAATGAAAATAAAAGAACCCATAACTTTGTGTTGTCGGCAGTCGCACGCTTGTGCTCTTGCGCTGCGACTAGTCCTCATGTTTTAATTTAATTTTATGATAATAATATCAATTTGTAATCATCAATTTGTATGTCAATGTAATATTACTTTTTAACAGTGAAACCAAGAATTGAGCGCTTAACGTTCAAATCAGTGATCATAAAAGCGGGTCGCACTCACAAATGGTCTGTTGATGTCATCGGTGAACCACCACCGGAGTGCACTTGGTAAGTTACTTATATAGAATGGTTTTATAATAATTTAAATTAAGAATTTAAAAAGCAAAATCTTGACATTGGTTTCTCTCTGTCCATCCTGCTATCCAGGAAAAGATTAAGGTCGAAAAAATTTTTTATAACATTTAAAATTAAGAAAAATAAATAATACAAAATTACTGTGTTTAACTTTACTAATTATTTATTTTATATAATAATAATTTATTTCGCAAAAATCTTTAATGTCTAAGAACACTCTCGATAAAATTATCTTTTATATATCTTTTGAGTGATCTTGCCAATATACAAGAAAGTATGTTTTTACCTAACTTTACTCGAAATTTTGACGTCGTCTAAAATTATAATTGCTTCCCTTTATTCACCCCACTACTCGTACAGCTGGTGATAATAAGAAATGTAAAACTTTCAAAGATCACTGGAAAAGTTTTAACGATTTTAGGGGACAGTGATATACAATAATAGTAACATTTATTTATAATATATAGTCTGAAGTAAATTTTAAAGGCTTCCATATTTTTATGGTAGTCATTAATAAGAAAAAATAATTTTATTTAATAAATTTTTAGGAAAAGTGATTTGGTGACCATTTATTTCATATATTATTCATATTTACAGGAATATAGGTTATCTTTACACATATTTTTAATCTTTAAGGGTTCATAATTTCTTTAGCAAATAATATTTTATTTTGATGCGATATAATTTACGGACTTTTTTTTTAAATAATACACACTTACAAAAATATTTATGTTTGTAAAATATTTATGTATTAATTTAAAATATTGAAAATAGTAAACAAAATTGTCTATAACACAACTATACAGTTGTGTTATAGACAATTTTATAGTAAATTTATAGCATATTTCAAATAATAATTTACAAATATTATGTTATACTAATCTTTTATAATATACTTTAATAAAGTAATGTTGGATTTATTTCTTATATTATAATTACTTAATTGTTAAATAAAAGCTTGTGAATTTGGTAACTGTAATATGCTACATACAAGATGGCGACATCTGGTAACTGGTCAACATAGTACAGTAATAGTTCACCAGATGGCTTTTTATTTTTCTTAATATTTATTAAGATGTAAATTACAATTATTATAATCTTAAGAAAGACATGTAAATTTTGAAAAAAAGATTGTTTTAATTTGCAAATATTTTATTTTGCTCAATTCAATTAGAAAACAAATATGATGATAATATAGAGTACTACATTTTATTATGACGACAAAAGATGGCTCTGTCCATTTATTCGCGATTTCTGAATCGCGCTGGCAAGATTTTCTCGCGAAACATGACTACCTCGAAGTTCGGCCCGAACAAGCATACTTACCTGGCGTAGGGGACACCGTGATCACGAAGGCGGTTCCCCCAGAGCGAGGCCCCTCCATTGCACTGCGGTCGGGTTGACCTCTGCGATTATCCCTAATGCGGATAACTCGGACGCGTAATTTTTGGTAGTGGGGACTGCGTACGCGCCGTCCCCCTCAGAAAACTTTAAATATTTTTATTAATTGTATAGATATAGATAAAACTTGTATCGTGTGTCGTACTGTAATATGTCCCTTACAGATCTATTATTATACCACAATCTATGCATTTTCACAACAAGCGAGTGTCATCGCAATCTCCATCACACTTGATGCGGACAAAAGTTAACCTATGAGACACGAACACAATAATAATATTAATGTAACATTTCTTTAAAACTAGTTCTACCAACATTCTTTCATTTTACTTTTTTCCATTTTACTTCCATAGGTCATGGCGTGAGAACGTAAAACTGGTGAACACAGAACGTATTAAGATCGAGAACGTGGACTACCACACTGACTTCACCATCGTGAACGCTGTACGTCGCGACACCGGCAAATATACACTTAGAGCAGAAAATTGCAACGGTTTCGATGAAGAAACTGTTGAACTCACAGTTCTTAGCAAACCTAGCTCACCTAAGGGTAAAATGTTTAATTATAGTTTATTTCTTCTATTTATTAAGTTTTATTTTTGTTGAAAGTTCTATATTTTTTTCAATTTGTCTGTAAAAAGCATTTTTACATTTGGATCAATACCTAGTACAATTATATAGTAAAAAATATGATAGACTCACAACAATAATTTCGCCATATTCGATTTTGTCTCTTTTATTTTTCAAATATTTATGAAATTAATTTAAAGTATGGCTTATTTTGTATTCCTTGCTCAATAGGACCTTTGGAAGTCACAGACATCCATGCAGAAGGTTGTAAGGTCAAATGGGAGAAACCTGAGGATGATGGCGGTTCTCCAGTCAAGGAGTATGAACTGGAAAAGATGGACCTTGCCACTGGCAAGTGGGTCCGCGTTGGCAGGTATGTGTAACAACTTATTTTTTATCATACTGAAAATATATTTCTTAGAGTTTATTAATAAAACATTTTAAAATTAAAAATATTACTTAAATATTTAATTTTGTAAATATTTATGCATATGCATATGTGTAATTACTCCATATCAATAATGAAACTGACATAAAATTTATTTAATACAAAGTATCATTCCTTACTCACAGTTTCTGTAGCTTGTGGTATGTTATCTTAAGAGAATATTATAAAATTGCATATATCGAGGCAGTAGTTTCATAGTAGTTATGTCTCATTGTTTTGATGATAAGATAAAGGGTTATATAAAAAATATTGTATAATAAAGCAAGATATACCCAAAAAATTGTATAGGTAAATTTAAAAAATCCTTCACCTAATTTAATTTCAGAGTTGCCGGCGACAAAAAACCCTTGGAAATGGAGGTGACTAGCCTGGAACCAGGTCACCAGTACAAGTTCAGGGTGACAGCAGTCAAC
The DNA here is from genome assembly GCA_013403705.1 of Heliconius hermathena. Taxonomy (NCBI): domain Eukaryota; kingdom Metazoa; phylum Arthropoda; class Insecta; order Lepidoptera; family Nymphalidae; genus Heliconius; species Heliconius hermathena. The sequence continues at coordinate 428,973 of JAAIXJ010001735.1, forward strand.
GACGAGGGAGACTCAGAGCCTTTGGAAACTGAAAAGGCTATCCTTGCTAAGAATCCCTTCGGTAAGTTGGCTTAGTAAGATTTTAATATTATAATTTGTATAATATCGACACAGATAATAAAATATGTATTTGTTTAAAATTGATTTTAAAAAAATAAATCCCGCTGAGTTTCTTGCGTCGGTTCTTCTCAGTACTGGTGGTAAATTATTTGATGTTTAAAAAATGAACCATGTAACTTCTTATTTTGAGTAAAATTATTTGAATTTGAATTTATCATATAATTTATATAATATAATTTGTTTATTTAAAATTAGACTAAATAAAGGATATAAAGAATTTTGGGTTATGATTTTTGCCATTGTACATGCTCAACTTGTTTCGTAATTCCGTTAGGAAATACCTACAATTTAATTCTAGATGAGTTCCTTCTTTTTTGACTGAAAATGACTTTTGATTCAAATTGAATTCTCTTGATTTAAAATACTTTATAAATCTCTAATTGACTTCATCTAATTAAATTTTAATAAGATAAGATGAACACAATGAAAAATATCTAGAAAATGAAAATATAATTATATGTTCTCCCTTTTAGACGTTGCAGACAAACCGGGAAGTGTTGAAGTGGCGGACCACGACAACCAAAGTGCAACCATCAAATGGGAACCGCCCAAATCTGATGGCGGAGCTCCCATACAGAAATACATTATACAGAAAAGACCTAAAGGCGGAGATTGGGAGAATGCTGCTGAGGTATTGTATCTATTTGTTTGACTTCGTGATGATTAGCATATTATAATAGGATAGAGATAATTTTGTGTTAGAAACTTTGTTATATAGTATCGCCCTATTTTTGTTTATGTTACTCTGATAATATTATAACATTAACACATTGTTAGAGTAGTTACTATTGAATTCTGTCAGCTAACATGAATATCTCTAAATTGAAAGGAAATGGGGTAAAAAAATATTTCAGTTATGGTGGTCAGTCCTGGCGCAGTGTCACAAGGGTACGACTGTAAACGGATCGATGCACAATCAGTCGGTTTTACAGTCACACTATGTGCCCCTCCTTCACGACTGGTCTAACATTTAATGAATAGATTTTTAAATTAATATTTTATTATTCCATCCCAGGTTCCTGGCAATGCAACTAGCGGTAAAGTGGATGGATTGCCCGAGGGTAGCGAATACGAATTCCGCGTGATCGCAGTCAACAAGGCTGGACCATCTGAGGCCTCTGAGCCCACTAAGATGACTACTATTAGACATAAAGCATGTAAGTACCGCATTTGTTATTTATAATAACCTCATTACATAATTTGCTAATGTTGTTATAACCAATCCCTTTTTTATACTATCAGTAAAACCACGTATCGACCGTACGAACCTCAAGGCGGTAGCAGTGAGGGCCGGTAAAGCGATATTCTTTGATGTCAATGTGAAAGGTGAACCTGCACCCAAAGTGCAATGGTTCCGCAAGTGGAAGAACGAGGAGAAAGAGGTAGAAAATGTTTATAAATATAATTTGTGCTTAGTAAATTAAGTATTTTAATATCTAAAGTAATAAGTGACTTTGGTTGCAAAATAATTTTCATATGTATTGTAATTTACTATTTATTTTAGTTTTTCTTACTAATTTCATTAAAAAAAAAGAAAATACACGTTCTTACTCTTTATGTGATTACTTTAACAAATAAATCTTAATTAATTTATCATTAACTCCACATTTATTTCACAATTTCCTACAACCAGGTCACAGAAAACGTAATCAACGTAGATTACAACACGAAACTCGACATTAAAGAGGCAGTCCGCGCCATGACGGGCACTTACCGTATCCTAGCGACCAACGAGCACGGCAAAGACGAGGCAGAGGTAGAGATCACTGTGCTCTCCTCGCCAAGCAAGCCTGGAGGTCCTTTGAAGGTCACTGATGTCACCAAGAATGGCTGTAAGCTGGCCTGGAAGAAACCTGAGGATGATGGCGGTGAGTTTTGTTACTTAGTATAAGAATCAATATTGCTATAATGTATAAAAAAATATTTTATATGTATTGTTTAAATAATTTTGTTTGCAAAATATACGTTAAATGTATCAATACTTTATGTTTCGTCATGATGGTATATATATATACCACCCATGATATAAATACACTGTCAAATGGAACTAAGGACTAAAACCTAAATATCTCCACATATTAAATTCAAATTAAAAAGCACCTTCACGCTGAATCCCGCGCACGGAAAACTAGGCAGAAGGAGCCTAGTGTTAAGACACTCCATTCCCCATTTCTCCAGATATGTAATAAAAAAACAATCTTAAGACGTTTTGGTAATTTATTTTATGTTATCGATTTAATAATATTTTAAAGTATTACAAATTTTAACATAATATATTGGCACTGTTAAGAGAAACATAAATATCTATCAGACGATAGTGTGGCACTTAGAAGGCCGCTATACCGCTAGTAGAAAACATGATCTTCGTTCCTATTTTTCAAGCCTAGTATTGAAATAAATCTATTTTTCATATTCTATTAAATTTTGAGACATTGCACATAATAATTATGTATTTAAAATTTCCAGGCAAACCGGTAACAGGATACGTAGTAGAGAAACTAAATAAAGCAACTGGCCGTTGGGTGCCAGTGGGTAAAACTGATGATACAGAAATGGAAATCAAGGGTCTGCAAGAGGGCGAGGAGTACGAGTTCAGGGTGAAAGCCGTCAACGATGAGGGCGAGTCGGAGCCGTTGAAGACTGACCACTCTATCGTCGCTAAGAATCCTTATGGTGAGTAGATTTTTTTTTATATATCTGGTTATGAACCCTCCGTAGCGCAGTAGCATAAGCGTGCTTACTGTAAATGCAACAGTTGCGAAGTGGACAAAAATGTGGTCAATGTTGTTTCATTTTTAAAATACGAATTTTCTAAAATATTTTTCAAAATACAACAGCAGTTTATATTATATAAAACCATGTTATATGTATGTAAACTGACACCTTCATTAATAAGTTTTAATGAGTGTTATGATTATTTATCATTTTTCTCTCCCAGATATACCTGGTAAGCCATCAGTACCCACGCTAGAGGACTGGGACGTGGACCGCGTTGATTTGAAGTGGGAGGCGCCTAAGAATAACGGCGGTGCACCCATCACTGGATACATTATTGAGAAGAAGGAGAAGTACGGACACTGGCAAGAGGCGCTAGTCACTACGGTACGTTAAATTCGCTGTTTTTTGTATCGAGGATGTCGTAAATGTGACGGTATTAGGTATGATTCCTGCTCAGTGGAATGATTTATTAATACTATGGTTCTTTAACGCTCTTGTAACAGGAAAAAGTGTGGCGTTGAGGCCTGCTTCTCATGGAATATCGCGAAAATTTATGCAGAATGAATAGTCTAAACACTAGGCTTCTTTACTGCTATTTGTAAAAAATATTATGGTGTTTGATTTTAGTTTGAGAGTTCATGATATAGTGGCCAAAATAACTGTGATAAATGTATTTTTTTAAGCTTTTCATTTTATTTTAATTTCTTTATTCTTGTAACACGACATAGTGCGACGTTAAGTTCCGCCACCCAACAAGAAATTTCATATAATTGGCAGTACTTGGGGGACAATTTGTCTTAAAATATGTTCCCTCACACCACCAAATATAGCAGATGTGGAATACACCGTGAGGCCTTATAATAATAATAAAAAATCTAATTTGTTCTCAACAGACGCCAGAATGCAAAGCCCGAGTACCAGATCTAAAGGAAGGCAACACCTACCAGTTCAGAGTGCGGGCGGTCAACAAGGCGGGCCCCGGCGAACCCGGTGATGCTACACAACCACATGTAGCTAAGGCTAGATTCTGTAAGTCTATTCATTTTTTAATATTTATTACCAGCGACCCAATCGCGGCTTCGTTGCTACTACTATTACTTAAAAACAATATTAGTATTATAGTAATATGAAATATTCAATTCTTACGAGAAATATATTGATTGTGTTTTAATCTTTTGGTAAATTTTCGTAAATAATTTGTTTATTAAAGAAAATATTTTTATAGCATATAATATTGTTTTTTAAAATAAGATTATACAAAGATGTGATTTTATAAGAGATTTGCAGTTTGTAGTTTTTGTAAATTGCCTTGTATATCTACGTAAGGGATGTATAAATTTAATTTACTTATTAACAACACTTTCAATAAATTTTGTATATAATAATTTAATCACCAATTATAATGTTTATTTTAGTGAAACCGTACATTAATCGTGACAAGATGGTGGCGGTACGAGTTCGCGCCGGTACAACTATCAAGTTAGATGTCGATATCAAGGGTGAACCTCCACCGACCAAGACATGGACGCTTGCTAACAAGGTATGTTTATTATACGAAAATGTTAATAGACGAATATAACCAAGCTAAGACAAATTAACTTTATTTAGATATAAATATTAGTCCAAGTGCAATTTGAACTTACAACTATCTTGGTCGGTCAGACCCCACTCATTTTGATTACAATTATATATATAATTACAGGTAAGCGTCTTAGTTCATTTTAATTAAATGCCAATAAAACAAATAACTGTAAACTAAATTATTACTAGGTCATAGAAAACGGACCAGGAGTTAAACTCGAGAACGAGGACTACAACACTCGCCTCCAGATCTTTGAGTCCTCGTGGAAGAACACCGGAATCTATACCCTCAAGGCGGAGAACGATTCCGGTGTAGATGAAGCTACAGTTGAAATTACTGTATTGGGTTAGTTTTTTTGTTTTGTTTTTTTGAGCTACAAAAATTTATTGGGTATTCGAAAATTATTATTTTTTGTGTTAAAAAAAGCAAAAAAGAAACAAAGTAGTCCGTAATAATATATCAATTTGGGAGTTAGTGTAGTTAGTATTTGAAATCTTTGTGTTAATGATGATGGAAACCGAGATGGTTGACAATATTTGTACGCATAATGTTAAAACATTAGTGTTAAAACACTAGACTACACTCAGATCCTGTGTCACTGAGCTACAAAGGCTTCAGCATATTAAACATATAACAATACAAATATAATACATTTAAGTTGTATAAAAATATTTTATAATTTAACTAACAAAAATCATCCACAGACAAACCAGGCAAACCGGAAGGTCCATTGGAAGTGTCTGATGTTCACGCGGAACACGTAAAACTCTCGTGGAACAAACCAAAACACACTGGTGGCTTACCACTCAGCGCCTATATTGTGGAGAAGATGGACACTGCCACTGGCAAATGGAGTCCCGCTGGTACCATTGAGCCGGATGTCACTGAGGCCACTGTTACTGGTGAGTGTTGATGAGATATATCGTAAGATATACATAATCAAAATCTAAATATTCTTTATTCAAATTAAACGTTAAAAGCACTTTTCTATAAAACGTCAAGATACAAAAAATGTCAGTAGTGTTAGTCCTACAGCATTGGCTTGGAAGGCAGTGGTGCTGAGAAGAGCCCACAAAAACACCACAGTTTATTTTTTTATATAGTTTTATAATATTTATTTTACAAGCACTACATTTTCGAGTAAGTCATAAAATTCTTTAATTCATTCATCACTATAATAACCTTGCACAGAATAGTGTATACCTTAAGGTTCACAGCTTCTTATATTTATATACTGTGGAATTGTAAGACCGTTTTTTACTAAACAATGAGAAAAGAAGTCAATGTTAGTACACCAATGTTAACTTTTCCTCGATTACTACTTCAAGTCAGAAATCCGACATGTCTAAAAAATTACACTATTTTACCATAGTCCCCGATGGACAGATTTGGTTCAGATTTTTCATTGAATTTTCAACTACTTTTTTCACTAATTCAATATCTATCTACAATATCCAGGCTTAGAACCAGGGCGCACATATCAATTCCGCGTAAAGGCATTAAACGAGGAGGGTGAATCTGAACCCTTGGACACCGACCACGGTATCTTAGCAAAGAACCCATACGATGTGCCAGCGCCACCTGGTCTGCCCGACATCGTGGACTGGGATGAGAAATCAGTCAAGTTGAAATGGGAACCCCCTATAAGAGACAATGGGGCGCCAATCACGGGATATGTTATAGAAGTCATGGATAGGGATAGAGGCGAATTTGTTAAAGTTAGTATTGTAATTATTGATTATTTTTTTTATATAGGTGTTTGTGTTGTATTTTAATTTTTTTTATAAATGGAATAATTATATATAGAATTTCTTAATTTTTCGGCAATATTTAATTATTTTAAGTATTGTTTTAAATAAGTTAATTAATGTAAAAAAAAATATCTTGTAAAAATAATGTAACAATTGTTGAAAAGTTACCATACAGCATACTCAAATTAAATTTATTTGGTGTACTAGATTACAAATTTTATGTATTTTTTTGTTAATATATAACTTGTCCACCAGGCCGCAGAAATCCACGGTAATGTATGCCAAGGCACAGTGCCAAAACTGGAAGAAGGTAATCAATACCAATTCAGAGTACGAGCCTTGAACAAGGCAGGTCAGTCTGAGCCATCGGAGAACACCAACTGGCATACTGCTAAACCAAGATTCTGTGAGTATATTTTATGGTTTTGTTGTAATAAGTAGGACTTGTTCGACTCATTAAGATCTTTTTAATTTTTAGTCTACATTTTTTAACATATTTAAAAAAAAAAAAAATTAAATCAGCTTCACGCTGTATCCCGCACACAGCAGGGTAGGCAGAGGGAACCTAGTGTTAATACACTCCGTTCCCCACTTTCTGCCGAATTCTGGAAGCATTGCGTGTTGAGTGGCAGAACTCAACGCCGCGCTTAACCTCGACACCAGAGCGAAGAAATGGAAATATAAATTTAAGTAAATATTTCATCTCCTCGAGTGGGGATCGAACCCACAACCAGTCGGTTTTACAGTCACACTTCGTGCCGCTGCGCCACGACTGGCCTAAACATATTTTAGTTTTTTAATAATAAATGAATACAAAGTAAAAACTACGCCAATATAATCCAAATTTGTCTAAATTTGCTTAACTTAATGAAATAAATAAATTGCAACAATCGTAAGAAATTTTGAAGTATTCCTTTTCTAAATAAATTTATTTTATTAATACTTAACATTTCCTAACAGTGAAACCAAGAATCGATCGTACAAATCTCAACTTGATAACTGTCAAAGCTGGTCTCCCCGTGTCCTTGGATGTCAAGGTCTTCGGAGAACCACCCGCCAAGGTCACTTGGCACTTCCAAGGTCAAGAGCTGGCGAACCGCGAAAATCTTGAGATTATCAACGTGGACTATAACACTAAGTTCTTGATGACCAAGTGCAAACGTGCCAATAGTGGCAAATACGTGATCAAAGCCAAGAATGAAGTTGGTGAAGACGAAGCTGAAGTTGAAATTATTGTTGTTGGTAAGTTTTTTATGTATTATGTTTTAAAATCAACTATAGGTTGAATAGTTAGTTGTCTAAACCGTTAATGTAAACTAATCGGAAAGCGATTATTTTGACGTGTTCAGAAAATAATTATTGACATACAACTAAAGCTGTAATTCTTTAATGTAAAATACGATATGTGATGAGTAGCCAATGGTATGGATGATAGATATATCGATTTTAATAAACATGCTGGCTATAATTAGAGTCAATCGATCCATGGTTTTTGTTTAATTTATTTTCTAGGCAAACCGTCCAAACCCAAGGGTCCATTGGACGTAGCAGATGTAACCAAAAACAGCTGTACTCTATCGTGGCAGAAACCAGAAGACGATGGTGGATCTCCAATCGAATATTATGAAATTGAGAAACTTGACCCATTAACTGGTAAGTGTATTTTTCTACTTATAAACGATACTAAAATAATATATAAAAATGTCAAGATATTATAAACTGATAACAAATCAAAGCAAAAGGTAAGTACAGTTTTGACATTTTTCCAAAATAATGTGCTATAGGATAAAGTAAAAGCTTTTTTTTCATATTTTTTTTGCTAATAACTGTTTATTATGCACGTCATTTTATCTGAACAAGTAAATAAATCTGTAGAGTGATATGTTACTCTTCTCTCCACAATCTATATAGTACATCTAAAGCCCGACAATTATTAGCGGGATCCAATAGCGCTTATTTGAGTATTAATACAAAATAAATACTATGAATGTTTATAAGCTTACATTTTAAATGGAGTCGAAGCCATATCTCCTACGTGAAGATGGACGCTACGATAGCCAATGTTCATAATATATGTTCTATAAAGCTAATAATAACCTAAATTGTCATTCTTAGTAATAATCATTGAGGTGCGGAAATTTTTAAAAATCTCTACACGGAAACGTTATTTATGTTAAATAAATTGTATAAGAATTTAAACGTTGATTAGCTAAGTAAATGTATGGCTCAGTATTCCGAGCACTTGGACGGTTTCTAAGAGACGCGGGTATTCCCGCTACATACATTTTTTTATAGTATTTAAAAATTGTTTCTAACATTAGTGTGTAGACCTAACATATTAAAAAGCTAAAAATAAATACGAATATTATAATTATAATCTCCATCTCACAGGCCAGTGGATCCCGTGTGGTACAGCGAAGGACACTAAAGCAAATGTAACAGGCCTACAAGAAGGCAAACCCTACAAGTTTAGAGTGAAAGCGGTGAATAAGGAGGGCGAGTCGGAGGAATTAGAAACGGAGAAACCAATTATTGCTAAGAATCCGTTTGGTAATGAACTTTTTTATTATTTACAATTTTTTAAGCAGTGTTTTTATGTTTTTGTATCTGAGTAGCTAGAAAGGACCTTGTGTTAAGATACTTAGTTCCTCAGTTATTGTTATATATAGTTATTTTCATCATGGGTATCTAGCCCGTATACAATGTATAAATATCAATATATTTATAATAATAAAACTATTTTTTTGTCTTATTAAAAAATTTAATTTTCTGAATTTTGTATAAGAAAATTTGTATAATAATAAGTTTATATTATATAACATAATGGCAATAATATTATTCTAACTAATCTATATTACAGATGAACCAGGTAAACCCGGTCGTCCAGAACCACGCAACTGGGACAAGGACTTTGTCGACTTGGAATGGTCACCACCGAAGGAAGATGGCGGCGCTCCCATCACTGGATATATTGTGCAGAAAAGGGAGAAGGGAGAGAGGTAGTCTTTTGTTTAGTTAAGATAAATGTTATGGGTAGAATGACTTCTGACTTTTAATAATAAGAAGTAATAAATATTTCTAATTTTTTATAAGTTGAAATTTTTGTTATTCTGTTGTGTTTATTGATATAACTCAATTTAAAAAATGAATTAAAATAATACATATTAAGATGAAATGATTACAAATGAGTGATGAAAGAATGGCAAAAAAGATTTATGATGGAAAAGTGAGTGGTAAGAGAGGTAGGGGGAGACAGAGATAACAGTGGACGAGGCGGAAGAGGTATGTAGAGACCGTAGCGTTTGGCGCTCCGTTCTTTCTGACTACTCCGCTAGGGATAAAGGGTGAAGCTAAGTTAAGTTATGAAACGATTATTTCTGATAACGTAACATATGAAATGAAAGGTATTTTATAAAATAATTAATAAATAAAATATTTATTTAAACAGGAAATGGGTAGACTGTCTTCGTACATCCGGTGAACGTCCCACCGGTCATGTAACCGATGTGGAGGAGGGTCATGAATACCAATTCAGGGTAATCGCTATCAACAAGGCTGGACAGGGTGAGCCCTCTGAGCCTAGCAAGTCTGTTACTGCTAAACCTCGATTCTGTAAGTATTGTAATATGTATTTTATATTTTTAGCTACCTTGTATATACATGTATATAAGTTGATTAAAGAGTTTTTTGATTAGTCGTCTCGTTATGAGAAATGTTGCGCTTTGTTTAACTAGGTAGAAATCGAAAAAAAATACAGTCAATCTGGATAACTTTGACAGATGCGGGGGATATTTTACACTGCATTTTACACTACACACTATTTTACACTTTTTATAAAATTTAAAGCGCATTGCAGGAGTGTATTTGTTTCATTAGGGCTCTCATATTCACATAAATCTTTTAAAATATATAAGTACAGAATAAAATCTGAATTTTGTAGTGTGTCAAAGTTACCCTCATCAAATTGGTAACTTTAACATATAAGGAACCATTCATAAAAAGGTAGTCATAATTCTTCTTATATTATTCTTGGTAACATTGGTTCATGTTTTTACTAAATAATGGACGGAACTATTGATATAAAATAATCATTTCGCTATTATGTCTTATATTATAAAAAAATCAAGCAATCAAGAGCATTGGGTATTAGTATACTATAATTTTTTTATTAGCATAAAAAATACTTAAAAAACGTTTAATAGAAAAAAATTGGCAAATTCTTGCAAAAAAAGCGAATATAATTAAAATTAACAAAAAAATTTAAAGAATTTATTTTTATTAAATTTTAAACTGCAATTAATTCAGCACGCTTGATGTTAATGGTGCTAAAGTAACATTATCTTCATCTATATTTGTGTTTTCCTGTGTTAAATCTTTCCTTTTTAAAATTAACATTTATTAATGAAAACAAACATTTAAGAATAGCGCTAAGAAACTACTCGAGATGGCACTGTCAATGTTACCCAAGCGAATCAAAGTTACCCAGATTGACTTCCAATATAATAACCCAGAGCGTAACGGACCAGACCAGAGTATATGTTAGTTGTTTTCCAATATCAGACAGGCAGGAAAGACTTAGTATACCCTCTGTTCCCCATACACCTCCAAATTTTGGTGGAAATAAAACTAATTCATTCCTCAGAGTGGGAATCGAGCTCAAAACCGTTGCGCTTACAGTCAGGCGCTGTGCACTGCAACTCGATGGCCAACAGTCAAAATTATTCATAGTTATTTTGTGACCTGTTTTTTATTACCCGCTCTTTTTTCAGTGGCACCCAAGATCGATCGAAAACACCTACAAAGTCGCAAAATCAAGGTCGGACAAACACTTAAACTCGAAGCTGACGTCAAAGGTGAACCAGAACCTACGATCACATGGACTTTCAAGGATCAAACACTCAAGAGTACGGAGAAATTGAAGATAGAGAATGCAGACTATCATACTTCGTTCTCTCTGCAAAAATTGACAAGAGAAGATGGTGGAAAATATGTAGTTACTGCTAAGAATGATTCTGGTACTGATTCAGTGGAAATTGAGATTACGGTTGTCAGCAAACCGTCCAAACCAAAGGGTCCTTTGAAGGTAGGCATTGTTTTAATGTCGTATTTTTATTGAATAGTCTTGTTATATATTTTATAAAAATATATATTGTTATTCTACATTTGTTAGTCATGCCAATTTTGCGTGCTAAATTTGCCAGTTTTACTTCTAATAAGATTTGGGATTATATTATAATAAGTTGTTTGTAATGTTCATTCAAAATTGAAAAAAAAAACGGATTACGGTAAAATCTTGAGGCTGGTCGTATCGCAGGGACACAAGCGTGTGACTGTAAACACAACAGGTTGTGGGTTAGATTTCAACTTGAGGCAATGAAATATTTAATATTTTCATGACATAGTATTAGTAATAAAAAATATATATCAAAACATTATTACTCCTACACAGGTATCCGATGTGAAAGCAGATGGCTGCAAACTAAAATGGGAACCGCCAGAAGACGACGGTGGTGAACCTGTAGAGAACTACGTCGTAGAGCGCATGGACACGGATTCAGGGAGATGGGTGCCCGTTTGCACTACAAAGGTACCCGAGGCTGAAGTCACAGGGCTGAACGAGGGCAAGGATTACATGTTCAGAGTGAAAGCGGTCAATCCTGAAGGTGAAAGTGAACCTTTGGTTACGGAAACTGCTACGACCGCTAAGAATCCGTATGGTAAGTTGTTGTTTTGTTATATTTCCTTAAAAAGTCATGAATATTATGTAATTATATATGTACATACATATATTGCAATACTGAAGAAGGCGCTTGTATATTTTTTGTGTATAAAGAAATAAATGAATGATGAAGAATTTATTTTGAACAGATATAGTATTATATAAGTAATTTAGTTATAAAAAATCTGACTATAAACAATTAACTAATTATTATAACTGTTCTAAAAACTAAAAGAAATACATAATTTATTTTCTCTTTAAATAGATAAGTTGAATTTCTAAAATTTTGCTTTTGATAGTTCTAAAAATTAACCTGCTATGACCTTAACAGGTGAACCCGATCCACCCGGTAAACCTGAGTTCAAGGACTGGTCGGCTGACCATGTGGACCTCAAGTGGGAGAAGCCCGCCAACGATGGTGGTGCACCGATCACTGCCTACATCGTGGAGAAGAAGGACCGAGATACTGGAAAGTGGGTTAAAGCTGCAGAGGTAAGCGAACATAGACAGTTTTACTATTTTATCTAGTTCCCAGCGTAAGGGCACAAAGTGTACTGTAAGCGCGTAGGTTGTGGGTTCGATTTCCATTCGGGGAAATGAAATATTTAATATTTTCATTTTCTTCGCTTTGGTATCGAGGCAAAACGCGGCGTTGAGTTCCGCCACTCAACACGCAATGCCTACGTAATTCTACGGAAAATAAAGAACACGGAATGTCTTAGCACTAGGTTCCCTCTGCCTACATTGCTGTGTGCGGGATACAGCATGAAGCTGATTTATTTATTTAATGGTAACGAACCGTTATTTAAATGTTTTATTTACTAAAAATTCTTGCTAAAATTTCTATTTACAAAAACTAGAGGCCCTATTTACGCGTACAATACACGTTGCCACAGCATCTTATATAATATTTCATACAAAAGTATCAAATATATGTGTGTGACATTTATTTTATTAATATAATGTATTTTTATGCCTTATTTTTAAATAAGGCATAAAAATACATTATATTAATAAAATAAACATATTAGTAAACGTATTAGTATTCTGCACTAGTTCTCTATATATAACTCTATAATTTTGCCAAAATATCATATTCCTATGTCCGCATAATTTTCTTAAAGGATACAACATTTTTGCTTCACATTTTAACATAGATGTATGGTTTCAAATTCAAATTCAAAATATTCTTTATTCAAACAAACTCTTATAAGCACTTTTGAATCGTCGAATGAACATATAACAAAAAATAAAAAGCTACCACCGGTTCGGAAGGCAGTTCTGCTGAGAAGAGCCGGCAAGAAACTCAACAGTTGCTCTTTTCAAAGTCAATGGTATAATATATAATTTTATTACATTAACTGGCAGCTATCCTGCATCACATTCAATAGACATTAATTCCATACATGTTTATCCTCTAAATATTCTTGAACAGTGTAATAAGCTTTACTTGTTAGTATTTTTTTTAAAGCTACTTTAAATTGTGGTAGTGGCAAACTTAGAATACACTGCGGAAGTTTATTATATACACGTATACTCAGACCCATAAAAGATTTATTAACTTTTTGGAGGCGAAAACGTGGCGTAACAAGTTTATCTTTATTTCTCGTTCCTATCGTATGTATATCTCTATTTTTACTATGACACTGTACATTTTGCCGGACAAACAGAATATTATAATATACAAATTGTGAAGCAACTGTAATAATACCTGCATCTTTAAAAACATCTCGCAGAGAATCTCGAGCTCTTAGATTATAAATATATCTCACGGCTCTTTTTTGAAGAATAAATATTGAATTTATATCTGAAGCACTGCCCCACAGCAACATGCCATAAGATAAAATACTATGACAATAGCTATAGTAGACTAGTCGGGCAGTTTCAACGTCCGTCATTTGTCTTACTTTTTTATTTTTTTTACTTTTTTTTTGTCTTACTTTGTTTGGTTTGGTTCTTTAATTATGGTGTTTCGAACGTGCCAGTTGAGCACATATCACTTCGCCAATGTCACGTTGTATGGAGAAGACACGTAGGAGGTTGTACGGTAAAAAAGAGATAATCACACAATAAGAGAATGCATGTAAAAAAAAGAATCCTGTTAAAAATTACCTTCACCTATAAAAAAAAAGACAAAACATCAATATATACATAATATATTATACATAAGACAGTGTTAGTAATAAGAAATATTTAATACAAAGGTGTTAGCTTACAATTTTATATTGTTATATGTAATATATTTACATAAAAATTTACAAAGAGGACTAAACACAAACTTTAACAAACATTGAACATTTAGGGGTCGGGGAACTTTATGAGGAAGGACATCGTATAAAGGACGGATTAGGTTAGGGCAATTGAAAAGGATATGAGAAGGGGAACCATCGTCTAGGCCACATTCACACAGTGAATGGTCCCTGACCCTGATCTTGGCTAGGTGTACAGGTGTACATGCATATCCAAGGCGCAAGCGACAAATAGTTGATATAATCCTCCGTTCAGTAAATCTTTGAGAAAAAAACCAAGGTCGCCCGGGGATATTAGGTTGAATAGCAGCATAATGCTTACCTTTCTGCAAAACATAGATGTAATAATATATTTTCATAAATCATAATTTTTATAAGGTACCCGGTACCAAGACTGAGGCTCGTATCCCCGATTTAATCGAGGGTAAGACATACCAGTTCCGTGTGAAAGCTGTGAACAAAGCAGGCCCTGGAAAGCCTTCTGCGGCCTCTGAGAACTTACTGGCTAAGGATAGATTTGGTAAGAATGGAATAGATTTATTTTTAGTCCTTAATATAATTTCCTTTTGAATCTAAATAATTTTCCCTATAGTGAGTACGGTCTTATCTTTGAATGTTTTGAATTATTTGAGGCTGATTGGATCTTGTCTCAGTTGAGGCTCTTGGGTGTTTCGGAAATGCCGGGCTTGTCTATAAGAGTACAAAAATATTAATAATATAATTAGGAGCCATAGTATAACGCATATAGAACGTATAATAAAATTATTTATAATTAAAATGTGTAAGCGCAATTCAATCACCTCTACACAAAAAAATATGACATGAGCAGTATATCCGGATTTAGAATTCAATCAGATTTGTATAAAGTCAAAAAATAATATTTGTATTAATTATAATTTATGTTTCAGCCCCGCCAAAGATCGACCGAACTAACTTGCGGGATCTAACACTCAAAGCTGGACAGAACATTAGGTTAGACGTCAAAGTATCTGGTGAACCTCCACCAACCAAGACTTGGTAAGTCATCCGCATAAAGAAAACGGTTAAGGCTGAGTAATTTATATAATTTATCGCTGTCGTTGCATATGACCTGATTTTAAAGGCCATTTTTGATTTCTTCTGATTGGCTGATTTCTTCGGCGTTGAGGCAGCGATTTCCTGCAGGATATAAGCTATTTTCATTTTCCCACTCTAGTAAAGTTAAATTTTGCCGGAAACTGAACTATTTGCAGGAAACTGAAAACCATAGTGGCCTTCTCCCTGCATAAGGCACTCCATTTCAATCTCTACCCAGCGTATTTGTTATATATGGGATGCAGCGTGAAACTTAAAAAAATATATTAAAAAATAGCCCTTAATCTAATTCGATATAAACTCCACTTCCTTAGGTTCCACAACAAAGAGCGACTGTCCACTCGCGACGATCTCTCCGTAGACGTAGAGGATTATAGAACTAAACTGTCCGTAGTAGTCGCTTTCCGCAAACACAGTGGTACCTATGTACTTAAGGCTGAAAACAGCAGTGGAAAAGATGAAGCTACTATACAAATTAATGTGCTGGATGTACCCGCTAAGCCTGAGGGACCTTTGAAGGTGAGATTTATTAAAAAAATTCTTAAAAGTAAACAGGACTATTAGATAGTACTATATCTTTTTAAACATTTTTAAAGTGTTATTCCACACTTAGGAAAGAGAAATACTTATTTAGAAAACGTATAAAAATTTGAACGCAGCGGGACTCGGACCACTAAGCCATGCGTTCAACGCATGGCTTAGTGGTCAGAGCGCCTGGTCGGTTTCCAGGAGGCGCGGGTTCGAGTCCCGCTGCGTTCAAATTTTTATACGTTTTCTAAATAAGTATTTTTCTTTCCTAAGTGTGGAATAACACTTTAAAAATGTTTAAAAATATTTAAAAAATAGTTTCTCTCTTGCCAAACGATAATTCTTAGTAATTATCTTTGGGTAGCGGAAATTTGTAAAAATCTCCCTACAGAGATGCTAACAACATAAATAAGTTGTAACAAGCGTATAAAAATTTCGACGTAGCTTGGCGAGAACGCATGGCTTAGTGGTCAGAGCGCCTGGTCGGTTTCCAGGAGGCGCGGGTTCGAGTCCCGCTGCGTTCAATTTTTATACGTTTTGTAAATAAGTAGTACTATATCTTAGTTATAATTTTAAATGCGATGTTGTGAGTCATCTTGTAAAATGTTAGTCGTAATAAATACAAAGTGACAAAAATTTGCAAATTGTCTTAAGTTTGAAAACAAGTTGGCTTTTGAATGTATAAAAATATGTCAAGTATTTAAACATTATTATTAAAAATTAAGAAAATAATTTATAGTATTTATATTACTTTAAAATGGGGTGGAAAGAAACATTTTTAGATTTGAAATTTGATTTTTACAATGTTCCTGGCTTTAAATATGGAAACAATTTTTATTTTTTATTTTATTACATTTGTTTTCACTTCAAATTTAATAAAGTTTAATAAAGTTAATAACTTTAAAAATCTTTTCATCATTGATAAAATGGACAAATTAAAATCATAATAGAACCTATTATTTAATAATCAATTTATTATATATATATATCTTTCAATAATATTATTTACATCCATAAATCCATAAATATTTTTTTACTTAGTATACTATATTAAACTTCATCAATGTGACCTATAAAATAAACTTTTTGGGATTTATTCACCTTTTATCACATGCCTTCGTGCATAGGGTATAGTATCTGTGATAACGACATTGACTATGTTAAAATTAATTCTCTCCAGATATCCGACGTCCACAAAGAAGGCTGTACGCTCAAATGGAACCCACCACTAGACGATGGTGGCGCTCCCATCGACCATTACCTAGTAGAGAAACTAGATACAGAAACTGGCAGATGGCTTCCGGCGATGAAGACCAAGGACCCTAAAGCTGACATAGAAAACCTGGTGCCCGGTCATGAGTACAAATTCAGAGTGTCTGCCGTCAATAATGAAGGTGTCTCTGAACCATTGGAGGGAGAACAGTCTATTATTGCTAAGAATCCCTTCGGTGAGTATTCGTTTTTTATTATTGTTTCAATTTGTTTATCTGACTCACAAGTGTGACTGTAAACGCGACGGTTGTGGGTTTGATCTTGGCCTCTGGATAAATTACTTATTCTATTTTGTTCTTTTATAGACGAGCCAGGCAAACCCGGAACACCAGAGGTGCTGGACTGGGACAAAGATCATGTGGACCTCAAATGGTCCAAACCAATCAAAGATGGCGGCGCACCTATCACTGGGTATATTATTGAGAAACGAGAAGTTGGGTCGACCAAATGGGTGAAAGCTTGTGAGGTATGTTAGAAAAGTTTTATAAATTTATTTTAATTTTATTTCTTGATAATTTTTTACAAAGCTTTATTATACAAAAATGGCTAACATTATTATTTTAAATTTACTCTACTTTCATCTCATTGTTAGTGTAACTCAGCGCTACGCTTAGTCGTTAGTAACTATGAACATATTTACAAGTGTTATGTATATGATACACAAAATCATTAATTTTAACATCGTTTGTCCCTTTAGGTTGGACCTAACGACAATGACAAAGCAACTGTACCTAACTTAGATGAGGGTACCGAATACGAATTCAGAGTGAAGGCAGTGAATGAAGCTGGACCTGGAGAACCAAGTGACGCCAGCAAATCTGTTACTTGCAAGCCTAGACGATGTGAGTTTAAAAAACACAAATAAAAAATATATATATTGAAAGATTGATTCGCTTTTTAAAAGTTAAGATAAAAAATAACTGTATTAAAATAAAACACATATATTTTTTACTATAAATCAGCAATAAATATTATTTTTTTACAAAACAAGTTGTTGAAAATTCTTCTAAGTTTTTATTATGTCCAAAACGACAAACAACAAGAGTATTTTTTAATAATAATTAATATATTAAAAAAAAAAAATAGTTTCACGCTGTATCCCGCACACAGCAGGGTAGGCAGAGGGAACCTAGTGTTAAGACACTCCGTTCCCCACTTTCTGCCGAATTCTGGAGGCATTGCGTGTTGAGTGGCAGAACTCAACGCCGCGCTTAACCTCGACACCAGAGCGAAGAAATGGAAATATAAATTTAAGTAAATATTTCATCTCCTCGAGTGGGGATCGAACCCACAACCAGTCGGTTTTGCAGTCACACCTCGTGCCGCTGCGCCACGACCGGCCTCAATATATCTTAATATATATTTTAATAATATTTCTATAATGTCAATATCCATTTTCCAGTGGCACCCAAGATCGACCGTCGTAACCTCCGTCCAATAAAGGTTCATGAAGGTGAACCCATATCCCTCGACGTCAAAGTGTCTGGTGAACCCGCACCTGACGTCGCTTGGTCGCTCAATGGCAAGATTGTTAGTAGTGGAAATGGGCTTAAGTGTATGTATATTTGTTGTCTTTTTTTTTATTTTAATCATAATTTAAAAAAAAAACCTTTTTGAAGTTGTCGTCGCGCCAAACCAAATGTTAAGACACTCCGTTTCCCATACATATTAAATATATTAATTTCTTCGCTCAACACGCAATGTCTTGATAAAAATGGCGGAAAGTACGAAACGTGCCACTAGACTTCCTTTGCCTATCCTGCTGTATTGCGGAATACAGCGTGAAGCTAAAAATAATCTTCAGTTAAAGTCATAGATTTAGTATTATCACGCTGTATCCCGCACACAGCAGGGTAGGCAGAGGGAACCTAGTGTTAATACACACCGTTTCCCACTTTCTGCCGAATTCTGGAGGCATTGCGTGTTGAGTGGCAGAACTCAACATATGTTTATAGATAACACATTATCAGTTTTTTTTTGATTTAATGATAAACAACAGTTAAGAAAAAATATAGTGCATTTTTTTTTTATGTATTAAAAATTATAATTTATTTTTTTATGTTATATACATTGCTTTTACAGTGGTAAATGTGCCTTACCTGAGCAAGTACCAGCATTCAAGTCCGCGTCGCAAGGACTCCGGTACATATAAGATACAAGCCATTAATAAATATGGGCAGGATACTGCTGAGGTCGAGATTATTGTTGTTTGTAAGTATTATGTTTTTTTTAAATGGTTTGGGGTAGTTTTCAGTTAAATAAAAAAATCATTGTTATTTTTTTAAGATTTATGTCTGAAATATTTTTTTATGTATAATAATATATTTGTTTGATATGAATATGTCATTGGTAACAAATTTTCTTACTTAAGTTATAGTAGTTTCGTCTAAAATAATTTTCACCAATTTTACAGCTAAACCCGACAAACCAGAGGGTCCACTAGAAGTGTCCGACATCCACAAAGACGGGTGCACGCTCAAATGGAAGAGACCCAAGGATGATGGTGGTGAACCCATCGAAAACTATGTGGTGGAGAAATATGACCCCGAAACCGGTGTATGGGTACCCGTTGGGAAAACCTTGGGCAATGTGCCTGAAATGGAGGTACGTATAGACTTACAAGTTTATTATAGTACCACATGTATATAGCAGAGTACATTGGAGGGACCCAGTGTTAAGCCATTGCGTTTTTCACGCACCTGCATTATGCAAGATATTGCGTGATAAGTGGCAGAACTCTAACCCTGGCGTTTGGAGTTGCTGTTGTACTTGTTTTTTTATTATATTGTTAAACATGTAAAATTTTGTAATGTTGTAATAAAACATGATATTTTTCAGGTCGACGGCTTAATTCCCGGTCACGAATACAAGTTCCGTGTGAAGGCGGTCAACAAGGAGGGCGAATCTGAGCCATTAGAGACATTCGGCTCTATTATCGCTAAAGATCCATTTAGTAAGTATTTTTATGTATCACGCACATAGCGGGGTAGGCTTTTGAATTTTTTTATGTGTCCTGGATATAGTAGGATAGGCAGAGTAAACCTAGTGCTAAGACACTCCTTTTCCCACTTTTCGTTAAATATTCGACACATTGCGTATTGAGTGGCGATTTGACGCCGCTCTTTGCCTCGGTGCCAGATTTTTTCGATGTAAGTATAAATATATTGTGTATGTGTTATAGCGTTCTGTAATGTGTAAGTAATCTTTATAAACTTTGTCGGTTATATTATCATATTATGTTTTAAAATTTTATAAAACATTGCACTAATTGTTTCTTCATATAATATATAAATAAATAAATTTATAATAATGTAATATTGTTTATCAGCTGTCCCAGATGCGCCGTCCACTCCTGTGCCAGACGACTGGTCGGCCACACACGTGGACCTCAAATGGGAGGCTCCAGTATCAGACGGAGGGTCACCCATCATTGGTTATATTGTGGAGAAGAAGGATAAATACAGTCCGCTATGGGAGAAGGCGATAGAAACGCATACACCTACTCCCAGTGCTACGGTTAATGGGTAAATACGATTTTTTTAAACTTTTTTTTACATGGGGTTCCTTAGTATCAGACGAAGGGTCACTCATCATTGATAATATTGTGGAGAAGAAGGACAAACAATCCGGGATGAGAGAAGGCGAGCCCGATCGATTGCCGCAAGCCGAGGTTTGAGTACCGCAGGGGATGAACTTGTTGCCGCGGCTTTATACTAAATCATTATTTTATTTTGTCAAACACGTAACATTTACCAAGCAAACCAACATTTACCAAGCAATAAAACTTTTCTTACAGGCTAATAGAAGGCAACGAATACCAATTCCGAGTGATCGCAATCAACAAAGCTGGTCAAAGTAAACCTTCAGAAGCCAGTAAGAACTTCATCGCCAAACCCAGGTTCCTGGCTCCCAAGATTGACAGGAGACACTTACGTGACGTGACTTTGTCCGCTGGGTCTACATTAAAACTGGAGGCGGCCATCACTGGTGAACCAGCTCCGGCTGTAGAATGGAGGTATGTTTTCTGTTTTTATATATTGCATATGTAGATTTGATGAATTTGAGTGAATTGACTGACTCTTTAGCATTGCAATCTGAAATTTAATTTTTGGGTTTGTCACTAGACTGTACTACCAAACAAAATAAAATAGATACCTACATACGATCACTAATCAATTTCCTTATCCCACCAGATACCAGAACATGCCCCTGCGACCCTCTAAGGCGGTCACAATCGACAGTCCGGACTACTTCACCAAGCTGGTGGTCCGGCCCGTGCGGAGGGACGACTCGGGCGAGTACACCGTCTCGGCGGTCAACTCTAGTGGCAAGGACGTGGTCACCATCAACGTGGTGGTCACCGATAAACCTGCTAAACCTGAAGGCCCATTACAGGTAAATTTTACACTTTTTCTAGTATAGCAGGGTAGGCGCAGGAAACCTAGCGCTAAGACACTTCTGTTTATTTTCGTCGAAATTCGAGTCGAATTTAAATATGTGATTTCTTAATGTTAGAATTCTTTGTATTTACTGTAAACAGATAAGCAGATAAACAGATTCTAATAATCGTATGAAATTTTTTTTGCTATAATAAATATTATTTCTAACTAGCCGTGGTCATAAAAATAACTTAGAATCGAGACATTATGAAATGTAATATATAACACAATATTTTTTTTTCAATTGAAACCTTTTCCTGAAACAACCATATTTAACCCATTTGTTTAAGCTTCATAATATTTTTATCATTATTTTATACATTACTTATATTAAAATAATCATTATATTCAGATTTCCGACGTTCACAAAGACGGGTGCACGCTTAAATGGAAGAGACCCAAGGACAATGGCGGCGCACCCATCGAGTATTATCAAGTGGATAAATTAGACACCGATACCGGAGTATGGGTGCCTTGCGCTAGGTCGGATGAACCTCGTAAGTATAGACCTAAAACATTTGTATTAGTTTGTCGTTATTTCAGATTCTATTTTTAGTGGTTAAGAAATTTTCTAAGTATTTTTAATGCTCTTTATATAGTGGTAATTACATAGACAAAGTGTAAAGCCAGAAATAGTCATGTTTATAATCTTTCTATAAAATTTTAATCAATATATTTTAATTTTAATTAATTTCTATAAGTAAATAACTTATAATTTTAATATTCCTCAGGATGTGATGTAACCGGTTTGACTCCCGGCAAGGAATACAAGTTCCGCGTGTCGGCTGTCAATTCCGAAGGAGAATCTGAGCCGCTCATTTCAGAAGAGAAGATTGTTGCTAAGAATCCATATGATGAACCTGGTAACTTAGTTTTTTTTTGTTAAGAATTTATATTTTCTGCAAATGGCATTCATAATAATTATAATAAATCTATAGAAATAGTGTTATATAATACTATTTCTATTGAACCAAACAACAATTACTGGTCCTTTTGTTGTAACTGATACTATATTTTCGATCAACGATCACCATCCAGTAAATATATCTTAGTTTTAATTGACGAACAGGTAAAATAAAATCTAAAGCTAAGCTAAATATAAAATCATCTAGAAAGTCTAAAATTTATAAGAAATATTTAGATTTCGTATATCTACATGTAAATTTATATTTTCAGGTGCACCCGGCACTCCATCAGTCACAGACTGGGACAAGGACCACGTGGACCTTAAGTGGACACCGCCACAACAAGATGGCGGCGCTCCCATAGAAGCGTATATAGTCGAGAAAAAAGATAAGTTCGGTAACTGGGAGAAGGCTCTGGAAGTACCGGCTGATAAAACTGCTTGCACTGTACCGGATTTGGTTGAGGGACAGACTTATGAGTTCCGGTAAGATATTTATTATTTTGACATTTTTTTAGTAGCTTCACATTTTATCCCGCGTAGAGCAGGGTAGGCAATGAAAATCTAGAGCTAAGACTCTTTTATCTCCACTATCCGTCTGAATTTTAGACAATAGTAGCGGAATTCAACGTACTAAGATTAACATATTAAAATAAATGTATAATTTAAAAAATGAAAGCAAATTTATTATTCATAATTTTACAATAAATACGAATGATAACTTATTAATATAATAAGAATAATCTTGCTTATGCAATAAACTAAAAAAACAAGTAATATTTTGAAATGTCCTTATGTTTTTTACGTTAATTGCTACTAATAGTATATTGAATAAAATGTTGTACTTGGTAACGGTTGTAACGTATTGTTTATTTAAATAAAAATAAATACATTTCTTCTCTTCTTATTTATCATACAAATTTATTTAATAATATTTTTTTCTCAGCGTTCGTGCAGTAAATAAAGCAGGTCCAGGAGTACCCAGCGATAGCACACACCCGATTATAGCCAAACCCAGGAACTTGGCACCTAAGATTGACAGAACAAATCTTATTGATATTAAGATCAAGGTCGGACAAAAGTTCGGATTTGATGTTAAGGTGAGTGAACTTAGTTTATTTTTTAGATTCACTCTGTATCCCGAATAAGGTAAGGTGCTTGTGTATTGAATATTCCACAAGAACCGTCCAATTTTCGAGATTTTGAGTGTTGAGTGGCGGAACTCAACGTTGTGCATTGTGAGGAAATGAAAATAATTGATTCCCTCTGGGTGGGAATCGTCGCCACAACCGTCGTTTATAGTTCCCGTCCCGTTTTAATTTTTTTACCTATTTGTAACATTTATTTATATAAATAGATTATAAACATAAAACTTAATTTCAATAAAAATTACAGGTAACCGGTGAACCAATGCCCGAAACCAAATGGTTCTTGGGCAAACGTGAAGTGAAATCCGGTGGTGAGATGAAAGTGCAGCATTCCGACTATAATACTAAATTAAATTGTAAATCAGCTACACGAGGAGATAGCGGCAGATATACGATAACTGCTGAAAACTCAAATGGCAAGGATGTGGCTGAAGTAGAAGTAATAGTGCTGAGTGTGCCAAGTCCACCTGGTGGACCACTTAAGGTTAGTTTTCTTTTTTTGTAGTTTCATGCTGTATCCCGCATATGGCATGGTACCAGGGAGAACTTCGTATTAAGACAATTTGTACACCACTCACCGCCCAATTCTTCGATACATTTGTTGAGCGGTGAAACTCAACGTTCGTCATAACGAAGGAATGAAATTAATTTAAATACCAATATTCTCTTCAGTTGTAATCGAATCCGCGCCGTGGGATACCAACGCGCCACGCTTTTACTAAAAAGTATTGAAATATTATGTTGTTTTTTCACAATTTTAAAATTGTTATTCCACACTTAAAAAAGAAAAATATTTATTTAGAAAACGAATAAAAATTTCAACGTAGACGGACTCGAACCCGCGCCTCCTGGAAGTTTCCAGGAGGCGCGGGTTCAAGTCCTGCTACATTCAATTTTTATACGTTTTCTAAATAAGTATTATGTTGTTTCCGTTTTTTCTCTTGTATTGTCTTTTGAATAATATAAGCTTATTTAAGTTAATAAATTTTTATTATATCCAGTAGGTTTAAAAATATCTATTTTTTATTTACCTATTTCTTTTCTCAGGTATCAGACGTACACGCAAACGGCGCTAAGCTCTCCTGGAACCCGCCAGCGGATGATGGCGGCCAGCCTATAGAGAAATACGTCGTGGAACGTATGGACGAAGCTACAGGCAGATGGGTGAATGCTGGTGAGACTGATGGACTTGAGACCAATTTAGCTGTAGATGGTCTACAGCCTGGACACAAGTACAAGTTTAGAGTTCGTGCTGTTAATAGGTGAGGAACATTTTTAACCGACGTTCGTAAGGAGGAGGTTATTCGAATGTATTAATTCGAATGTTTTTTTTAATGTTTGATACCTCAGAACTTTTGACTGGCTCCACCGATTTTGATGATTCTTTGTTTATTTTATTATTTATCTGCTTTTAATTTGGTTCATTTCATTCATATATTATCCATGGGAAATCACATACCTCTTAAATTTGCATTAAGTGTGTGCGCGACAAATGACGAATAACAGAATGTCACGCCAATCGATTTCGATGATTCTTTTTTATTGGTAAGGATACACTTCAAGGGTAGTTTGATGAGAGTTTGGTTAGGTTCTGATTATAAGATCCGGTTGAAGTCGATTTTTTTTGTTAAAAAATTTAATTATATTTTGATATGTTGTTTGATTGTTATTTGTAGCTTACTTAGTATCTAGCTCGTTTGGTGTAATATACTATAGCATCTTGAGCATAGAGTGAGTCAAAGTATATGAAAAGAATATCTGCACACTTAGATTATTGATTCTCTTGCAATTTTTATATAAATGCGAATACGTAATTGTTTCATCAAATGAGCGATATTATAAATGCCATTGCGGTAGCACAATGTTTGACTGTAAACACGATTGTTGAAGGTTCGAACCCACTCGAGGGAATTAATTACTGT
The DNA here is from genome assembly GCA_013403705.1 of Heliconius hermathena. Taxonomy (NCBI): domain Eukaryota; kingdom Metazoa; phylum Arthropoda; class Insecta; order Lepidoptera; family Nymphalidae; genus Heliconius; species Heliconius hermathena. The sequence continues at coordinate 454,399 of JAAIXJ010001735.1, forward strand.
TATTTTCTTGCTATTTGTGTGATTAAGTAAAAACTCGATTCTGTATAATTTTGTAATTAAATGATTTATTTTTTATCTTTCCAAAAAAAAATGAAAAAGCAAAATAATTCTAATTGTTTTAATTATTTATCATAATATGTAAATAAATTTACTTTTCATTTACAGACAAGGTAAATCCGAACCACTTACAACACCTCATGCCACTGAAGCCAAGAATCCCTTTGACGTCGCCGGTAAACCAGGGACACCAAGGATCAAGGACTTTGACAAGGACTTTGTGGAACTGGAATGGACCAGACCAGATACGGACGGTGGAGCACCCATTACGGGATACGTTATTGAAAAGAAAGATAGATTTGCACCCGATTGGGAGGAGTGTGCTCAGGTTTGTTTCTTTTATCTTTATTGTTTTTTTAAACCACGGATGCAGTTAATCAAAGATAAGAGTAGTTTATTTTTACATCAACGTAAAATATAAAAGTTGTCTTTTTGCTAGTAATTATCTTGTTTGAGTTATAAAACCAGTACTGTTAGAGTAAGAAAATCAATTCTAATATATTATTTATAACTTAATACTTGCTAATAATTAGTTATATTATATTAAAAAATCTTATTTCATTTATTATGAAGTTATAATACTTTATTGTTTACTTTGCAGATCGAAGGTGACGTTACATCTGGAAAAGTCCCAGACCTCATTGAAGGTAACACTTATGAATTCCGTGTACGTGCTGTCAACAAAGCCGGCAAAGGTATACCAAGCGATGGCACCGCACCACACCTCGCCAGGCCTAAGAATCTGCCACCTAAGATTGACAGGAACTTCATGTTCGACATTAAAGTCAAAGTCGGACAGAACTACGAACTCGATGTCCCAGTTGCTGGAGAACCCACACCCACCAAGGAATGGCTCCATGGAGACAATCTCGTTCTTAACACTGACAGAATTAAGATCGTTAATGACACCCATAGTACGAAGATCAGGGTGATTGACGCTAAACGTGCTGACTCCGGTACATACACTCTTAAAGCTAAGAATATTAATGGTACTGACTCAGCCACAGTTAAGATTGTAGTTATGGATGTGCCTTTGCCGCCCGAAGGACCATTGCGCGTGGATGATATTACTAAATCAGGATGCAGTCTAAGATGGAGGCCGCCCAAAGACGACGGTGGCAGCGAAATCACACACTACGTCGTCGAAAAGATGGACCAAGAAAACCTTAGATGGGTCCCTGCTGGAGAAGTCCAGGGATGTAATATTCGAATCGATCACCTTATTGAGGGACACGACTATAACTTTAGAGTTCGCGCTGTCAACAGGCATGGCGAATCTCAGCCACTGACAGGCCAAGAACCTATTACTGCCAAGGATCCCTACGGAACACCAGACAAGCCGGGCACACCAGTTGTCAAGGACTGGGACAAAGATCACATGGACTTGGAATGGGTGCCACCAAAGAAAGATGGTGGTTCACCTATTACTGGATATATCATCGAAGCCAAAAAGAAGTATGGTCCGTGGGAGGTCGCTGCTACAGTACCAGGAAACCAAACAACAGCAACAGTTCCTGGTCTTCAAGAGGGAGAGGAATATGAATTTAGAGTCATTGCTGTTAACAAAGCTGGAAATGGCGAGCCTTCCGATGCTTCCACGCCTCAAGTCGCTAAAGCCAGATTCTGCGCACCAACTTTCGATAAAACACTGTTGGCTGATAAAACAGTTAAAGCTGGACAGAGGATTCAGTATGAAATCCCGATAGAAGCATCTCCGAAACCAACAGTTGAGTGGCAGATCAATGGCAAGGTTGTTCATCCGTCCGACAGAATTGATATTCAGATCTTGCATAACAGGGTCATCCTAGACATTCCATTCTCCGTCCGCTCTGACGGTGGCGTTTATAAATTGACCCTCAAGAATGATCTCGGAGTTTGTTCAGCTAGTGCCAACGTGACGGTTTTAGACAAACCATCTCGACCAGAGAAGCCATTAGTTGTGTCAGACGTTACCAAGGACTCTTGCTCGCTCTCATGGAAAGTACCATTGGACGACGGTGGATCACCAATCTTGCATTATGTCATCGAGAAGATGGACTTATCACGAGGTACGTGGTCCGACGCTGGCATGAGCACTTTCTTATCGCATCAAGTAACAAGGCTTATTCACATGAAGGAATACTTGTTTAGAGTTAGCGCTGTTAACGCTATCGGACAATCCGAGCCATTGGAATTAGATCGCGCTATTGTCGCAAAGAATGAATTCGACGAGCCTTCCGCTCCTGGCAAACCAGAAGCCACTGACTGGAGCAAGAGCCATGTAGACCTGCAATGGACTCCTCCTAAATCTGACGGAGGTGCTCCTATCACTGGATACATTATTCAAAAGAAAGAAAAAGGCAGCCCATACTGGGTTAATGCGGCTCACGTACCACCTGGTCAAACTAAAGCTACCGTACCTGATTTAGTTGAAGGCCAAGACTACGAGTTCAGAGTTATTGCACTGAACCAAGCCGGACAGTCCGAACCTAGTGAGCCATCGGACATTATTACCGCCAAGGACAGATATGTTGCTCCTAAGATTTTGACACCGCTTAAAGAAATTCGCATTAAGGCTGGTCTCATCTTCCATATCGACGTCGACTTTATCGGTGAACCCATTCCTGAAGTTAAATGGACTTGTGACGGAAAAGCGGTAGTAACAAACGAGAGAACTACCCTTACATCTGTGGGTCACCACACAATTGTTCATACTGTCAACTGTAAGAGGTCAGATGCCGGAAAATATCACTTGTCCTTGAAAAACGATTCAGGTTCTGATGAAGGAAGCTTTGACTTAATAGTTTTGGATGTACCTGGACCACCGCAGCCACCGTTTGAATACGAGGAAATTACTGCCCAATCTGTAACATTGTCATGGAAACCGCCTAAAGACAACGGTGGCAGCGAGCTTACTGGATATGTTATTGAGAAACGAGATTTAACCCATGGTGGAGGCTGGGTACCGGCTGTTACATATGTTAACCCTAAATACAATCACGCGACTGTACCTCGTCTATCTGAGGGCACTAAGTATGAATTCAGAGTGTTCGCCGAAAACTTGCAAGGACGATCTGAACCTTTGGTCACAGACAAGCCTGTCGTCGCTAAGAATCAATACACAGTCCCTGGAAAACCAGGCAAACCAGAACTCGTTTCTGCAGACAAAGATCACATTAAGATTAAATGGTCGTCACCGATTTCCAACGGTGGTTCCAATATTCTTGGCTATGATGTTGAAAGACGCGACAAAGCAACTGGTAGGTGGATTAAGATGAACAGGGAACCTGTTAGATTCAATGAGTACACAGATGACCGAGTACAAGAGGGTCACCAGTATGAATACAGAGTATCAGCTGTTAACTTAGCTGGCCCTGGACAACCTTCAGACCCATCAAACGTTATTATTGCTAAGCCAATGAAAGAAAAACCGAAATTATGGTTGGATGGCCTTATTGGTCGTAAGATCAAGGTCAGAGCTGGTGAACCCATCAATATAAACATTCCAATTACTGGTGCACCAACACCCAAGATTTCTTGGACTAAGGGAACTGTTCCTGTTGTACCATCACATAGAATTTCCGCTGAAACGAAAGCTGAAGAAACTAAACTTAGCATTGAAAAATCAACAAGGGAAGATGCCGGCAAATACACAATTACAGCTTCGAACGAACACGGAAAAGATTCTGCTGATATCGAAGTTATTGTGGTCGACAAACCTGGAATACCTAAGGGCCCACTTGTTTGCAACCCAGTTACTCATGAATCTATGAGCCTTTCGTGGCAACCGCCTCTGGATGATGGTGGTAGCGAAATTACTGGTTATGTTGTTGAAGTTGCTGAATATGGAGTTAATGACTGGCGCACGGTTGCTGGATTCTGTCCAAAATGTTCGTTCACTGTTAAAAATTTGACTGAAGGCAAGAAGTATGTGTTCAGAGTTCGTGCTGAAAACTTATATGGTGTATCTGAGCCGCTGGAGAGCAAACCAATTGTAGCTAAACTGCCATTCGATCCACCAGATGCACCTGACATACCTAACATTACTGGTTACAGTGCAAACAGCTGCTCACTTGAATGGAAACCACCTGCAAACTGTGGCGGCAAGCCTATTACTGGATATTATGTTGAAAAGAGAGAACGTGGTGGTGAATGGGTTAAGGTTAATAACTATCCAACACCCAACACTTGTTACACTGTTCAAGATTTGCGTGAAGGAAATCGTTATGAATTCCGCGTTATAGCTGTTAATGAAGCTGGCCCAGGAAAACCAAGCAAACCCACCGAACCGATTATTGCACAAACACCGAGACTTAAACCTAGCGCACCAGAAGCGCCTAAACCGGACAGAATTACCAAAGATTCTGTTACATTGTCCTGGAGGCCACCAAAGAGTGATGGAGGATCCAAAATCAAGGGTTACATTATTCAACAGAAGGCCAAGGGTGATAAGGACTGGAAGGATGTTAATGACGTTCCAATTCCAAGTCTTGTACATACAGTACCAAAACTTAAGGAAGGCGAAGAATATCAGTTTAGAGTCATTGCTGTTAATGACGTGGGTAATTCTGAGCCAAGCAAACCTACTGGCGATATTACAATCGCTGAACAGCCTAATAAACCATGCATGGATCTCGGTGGTGTTCGTGACATTACTGTACGTGCTGGAGAAGATTTCTCCATTCACGTACCATACACCGGCTTCCCACAACCAACAGCATCTTGGTTTGCTGATGATAACTTGCTGGACGTTGAAGGTGATTCAAGAATATTCCAGAAAATCACGCCCGACTCTGCATCTCTCGTCGTCAAGAATGCCAAGAGATCAGATGGTGGTCAGTACCGCTTACAATTACGTAATCCGTCTGGCTATGATACTGCAACCATCAATGTACGTGTTCTCGACAGGCCCGGAAAACCAGAAAATCTTCGCGCAGATGAATTTGAGGGAGAAGCTCTCACATTATACTGGAATCCACCAAAAGACAACGGTGGCGGTGAAATCACCAATTACGTTGTTGAAAAACGTGAAGCTCGTACACCTAACTGGACTAAAGTATCTGGTTATGTTACAACACCGTTTTTACGGGTGAAGAACTTAAGTGTTGGAAAGAGTTACGAATTTAGGGTTATGGCAGAGAATCAATATGGTCAGTCTGATCCAGCACAAACTGAAGAACCAATCAGAGCTAGACATCCATTCGACCCACCAGGAGCACCTGGCGCGCCACGATCAGTCGAAACCACAGAATCGTCTATCACGATTACTTGGTCGAAACCACGCCACGACGGAGGGTCACCAATTACTGGCTACATTTTAGAAAAGAGATTAATCACTGAAGACAAATGGACCAAAGCATCTCATGCACACATTCCAGACACCACATACAAAGTAACAGGATTAATTGAAAATCACGAATACGAATTCCGTGTAGCTGCCGTAAACGCAGCTGGCCAGGGACCGTTCTCGCAGAGCTCCGACGCGATCCGTGCCTGCGCACCGCCCAATGCGCCCCGCATCACTAGCGACCTCAGCCTTAGAGACATCACTGTTATTGCCGGTGAAGAGATTAAAATCACCGTGCCATTCACAGGAAACCCTAGGCCAAAGGTAAGGAAAACTTTTTTAAAACTATCTTAAGTAGTAAAGTTTACTGCAATTATAGCAATGTTAAAGATTTTATATTCAAGAAGGCTTAAATCCCAGTAGTTAGGGATTTTTTCTTCACATTGTATCACGCATATAACCAAGGGTAGGCCGTGGGATCTTATTTTAAAACACTCCTTTCCCTAATTTCCGCAGCGGAGCAAAGAAATGAAAATAATTCATTCCCTTGATTGAAAGTCGAACCCACCACTATCACGTTTACAGTCAGACAGTGTGCGCTATGACGGCTGTTATTTTTTATTTATTTTCATATTTTTTTTATTAACGACGTCATATAAACAATACAATAAATTTACAGGTATCGTGGATAGTAAACAACGATGAAGTGTTCCCCGACCACCGTATAAGATTCGTCACATCTGATATCGATACGGTGTTCATAAACTCTAGCGCTAAGCGATCTGACACCGGTTCCTACACTGTGCAACTTATAAACAGTGAAGGCTCGGACAGTGGTACTTGCAGAGTAAGTTTTATTGTACTTTAAAAAAATATATGTACATATTTTTACATTTATTTATCCTCCTAGTGTGTTTCTTGGCAAGAGGTAGGCTACATTCGGATATTGAATTAAATTGTATTTGTACTAAAAATAAAGATTAACTTATGTGAAATACATTGTCATACGTCAATTTATATTTTATTTAACTTAACTTAAACATAACTTAGGTTCACGCTGAGTCCCTAGTGGGGTAGTCAGGAAGAGGGAGCGCCAGGCGCTACGGTATCTACATACTTCTTTCGCCTCGTCCACTGTCATCGACCTTTTTATACATGCCCTCCGGGAGATCCTCATTCTTTTTACGTGACCTTTCTTTTATCTTTGATACTGTGTTTTCGAAGCACAATCGGTCTCCCCCCTAGCTCTCTTACCGCTCACTTTTCCGCCATAAATCTGTTTTGTCATTCTTTCATTATTCATGTTTCGACGTGCCCAAACCAGCTGAGTACGTTCTTCTTCATTCTCAATTCTTATATTTTATTTATTACATTTTTTTTCATTCTACGCGTTTTATAATTATTTTTCTCATGATATTTAAAAATCCATATCTGTATATAGGGCTTCTAAATTTTCCACTTAGTGTTCTTGAAAATAAATTACAGAATGTTCACTCAAAAAAATCTATTTCTTTCAGGTGTTAGTTGTAGACAAGCCTTCCCCACCGGTGGGCCCACTGGACGTATCCGACATTACTCCGGACACGTGCACGTTGTCATGGAAACCACCGCTAGACGACGGAGGATCTCCAATCACCAATTATATTGTGGAAAAGATGGACAATACTGGAGTAAGTGTATGAAATATAGCTTATACTTCAGAATAACAAAAAGGATACAAATTATGTATGTGGTTAGTATATGTATATATATATATGTTGTATAATTTAGATACAATATAACAATAACTTTGTGAGTGACTCCGCGTCTGGTTAGCTAGTGAAGTCTGAAACTGCTAATATTACTATAAATTAATTGACAACTAATATTATAATATTTTCCAAAGGTATGGTCAAAGATCTCATCCTTCGTACGCAACTGTCATTACAATGTGATGGGTCTGGAACCGAACCGCAAGTACATGTTCCGTGTGCGCGCTGAGAACCAATATGGAGTGTCTGAACCATTGGCCATGGACGATTATATTACTGCTAAAGTGAGTTTATATTAATAATTGATTATTTAAAATATGTTATCTAATTCTATCTGTATTTTATACATAATATTATAATACTAAACAGATATTTTGGTTGGAAGTGCCAAGAACGAGTTGAAGAACCAGTAGTTTCTGAGATATGACATATTTTTATTAATTATCTCTTTGGTTATCTCACAAGTGATTTAGGGAAACTAAAAAATATTTTTTCTTAAATATTAACTCGATATGAACTTATTTAGATAATTTTAACTTGTATAGGCATTATAAATGTACTATTTCCCCCCAGTTCCCATTCACGGTCCCGGACCCGCCAGGCGTGCCCCGCGTGCTGGACTGGGACGGCTCCACCGCGTCCGTGGTGTGGGACCGGCCGCGCTCAGACGGCGGCGCGCGCATACAGGGCTACAAGATTGAGTTCCGCGACGTGCAGGACAAAGTGTGGAGCAGCGCTGACTACCTGGTGAAGGATTGCAATTACCAGGTTTGTTACTTTTACTATATTTATCACAGTACGGTGGACAAGTCGTACAAGTCTGGACTATTTGGACCACTTAAACTGGTCAGTTGTGTTTAATCAAATAGGAAGTGCAAATTTGGAGGAAATTTGAAACTATAGTAATGTTCTGGTTAGCTAATACATAAAAAATGTATACACATAATTATTAATTCGGAAGACCATTAATTTCGACCAAATTTTGTGAACATTTGATTAAATGTTCATACAATATTGATTTGATTAAATGATCAATTCACTAATAAAAACTTAGAAATCAATAGAAATTTACATAATTACTTATTCTTTCCTACTCCGCAGGCATACAACCTAGAGCCGGGTCACGAATATGAATTCCGTGTTCGGGCTAAGAACGCAGCAGGTTTCAGCAAATATTCTGCTAGTTCACAACCATTCAAAGTGCGGGGTAAGGCTGGTCCCCCTGGACCCCCACGTTCCCCTCGCGTACTACGTGTTGGTAGGAACTATGTTGATTTGGCGTGGGACGCTCCGGCTTCCGATGGAGGTATGTAGATACGTATATTATTTATTTAATATTTTATTTATGACACTGAAGCAGTGTTACAAGCATCTGGCTATAAACGTGGCGTATGTTAATTTAATTTAAACTCAAATGAATACATTTTATTCGTTTCCTCCTTTTAACCAATACAAAGGCAACTCTCACTTTGTGCTGCGAAATTTACTAAATTGACGAAAAAATGGACAAAAAATTTTGTGATAGTACCAGCCATATGCGGGATAAAGCGTTAAGGTAAAAAATATATATTATAAAAAACTTCCTTGAACAACTAACATACAATTCTCAAAAATTCAACGTGCGTCTAAAAAGTAAAAGTAAAGTGTTTCAATACTAGCTTCTCTGAGCCTTACTTGCTTAGAAATGCTTTAACTGATAATTGCTAACTTCTTTTACTAGGCTCTCGTATAACTGGCTACATAATCGAGCGTCGTGAACTAAGCAGTTCAGTATGGGTGAAGAGCAACGATTACAATGTTATGGACACAAGCTTCACCGCGCTCAATCTCAGTGAGAAGGCTGATTACGAATTTAGGATTATTGCTATTAATTCTGCTGGTATGTATTTGTTTTTAAATTTGTTATATGAATCATAATCACTAATTGTGTGGTAAAATTGGGCAAAGCCACACAGGCCACTACTAGTATATATTAAAAAAGTCGAAAAAGTTGTTGGATGTTACTCTGTTTGCTATCTATATGATTCATATAATAGTTATTAAAGAGATCTTCTCTTCTAGTATTGTGCTTAGAAAGAAGATAAAAAAAAATATCAGCTTCACGCTGTATCCCGCACACAGCAGGGTAGGCCGAGGGAACCTAGTGTTAAGACACTCCGTTCCCCACTTTCTGCCGAAATCTGGAGGCATTGCGTGTTGAGTGGCAGAACTTAACGCCGCGCTTAGCCTCGACATCAGAGCGAAGAAATGGAAATATAAATTTAAGTAAATATTTCATCTCCTCGAGTGGGGATCGAACCCACAACCAGTCGGTTTTACAGTCACACTTCGTGCCGCTGCGCCACGACTGGCCTCAGAAAGAAGATTTGTCAAAATAATCCTAAAAGCTGTTCAATATTAGTAGTATGAGTAATACTGTGTTTCATGTAATCACATATTTGCAATTATTTTACAAAATAGTTTCAGAATAGTGTATTTCGTTTCTAAATATATTTTCAAAATAAGATAAAATAAATAAAGATCTAAGTTAAAAAATATGTGGCTTGTTTATCATAATGAATACCAACAATTGCTTATTATTCTATAACCATAAAACCCACAGGTAAATCAGAGCCATCAAGTTGTACCACACCGGTACGTACAGGCGAAGAAGCGGGCGGCGCTAGGCCAGAGTGGCTAAAGCGCATGGCGGCCTCCATATGCGCACCGCTCGGAAGACCGTACACCCTGGAGTGTGTGGCGTCCGGCAGCCCGGTGCCGACTGGCCGCTGGTTGAAGAATGGCAGGGAGGTCGTCATGGGCACCAGGTACTACTGCTTTTTTTTTTGTTTTTGTAATATTTGCTACTAGTCCTATTGGATTTTCCTCGCCGCTGGATGAACACTAAAATCAATGTATAAATATTTATTGTGTTTCATTAAAAAATAAGAAAAAAAACACTTAAGCAATTTTCTTATACGATTATATATTTATTTGTATGATTTATCAAATTATATATTATTTTACAGATTCATTGCTGAATCCCGTGAGGGTACGCTGAAACTTAATATACTGGAAGCGGCTGAAGCTGACGAAGGGGACTACACTTGCGAAGCTAGTAACAGTCTTGGACAGATTTACTGCACAGCTCATCTTAAGATTGGAAGTGAGTTCATTTTTAATGTTAAGTGAAATAGAAGGTGTATTTTAAGAGTGTAGTGTTGACGATAGAATGAAAAGTACTCACAAGTACATGTAGTGTAAATAGTAAATACAATAAACTTAATAAGATCTACAAACAGGTTATATAAAACTGACCATGATATCGATAATAATATAAACGAGAGTAGGGTTCACATAATTATGTCAAATATCGATAAAAATAAACGTGATTAAATCTAATCGGTTCCCTACAAGGATGTATTTTGTAATAGAATATAAGGATTTAATTGAGAATATTTTAATATATTAACAAAATTTTATAATAGTACTCAAAAAAAGTTACTAAAAATAATCATGATTGCAGGTCCACCACGCATCACCCGCATGCCAGGCGATCTTCACCTTCCAGAACATGATAACACAAAGATCAAGATCCTATACACTGGAGACCAACCCGCCGACGTCACAATCACTAAAGATGGACAAAAAGTGTCTGAGTCCCCACATCTTAAATTTACCGTGTTTGATGACTACATCCTTATATTTATTAAGGATATCAGCAGGGATGATATGGGTAAGTAGAATTTTTATTTGAATGAAAATAAAATACAGAAAAAATCAATTTAGAATATAAATTAATTTGATAAATAATATTTGGACAGTCTTTCTAATATATTTTTTTTAATTTTAATCAGAATGTTGTGTAAAAAGTATTGTTGGCAAAATAATCTACTTCTACAATTATTTAGTTGAGAGAATTTAGATTTTTACTTATATATTTATAGTAATAATTACAACTTACTTATAGGTATATACAAAATAACAATCAAGAACAATTCCGGAGAAACGTCAGACTCGTTCTCCGTAACGGTCACAGGCCTGCCTGGGCCACCACAAGGCCCACTCGAGACCACGGACATAACGAGACACACCTGCACTTTGGCCTGGAAACCGCCCACTTACGATGGTGGTCTCCCTATTACCCATTATGTAGTGGAAAGGATAGATGTTTCTGGAACTTCATGGATTACTATAGCGTCTTCTGTTAGAGATACAAGATTCGCAGTACATGGTCTGACTGAAGGACAAGAGTACAACTTTAGGATTCACGCGGCCAATGATAACGGTATTGGACCAGGATTGGAGGGCGTTAATCCTGTTAAGGTATAAGCTTGGCATTTTTTATTTGTTTATTTTTTTATTATAACTTTACTCTGTACCACTCATATGTGTGATACAGATTAAATACATATATAGAGACACAGAGTAAAGTTAAAAAAAGAGACAGAGTAAACAGAGGGAACCTTGTATTAAGATACTTCGTTTCCCACGCAATGTTCAATTTTCAAGATACTGTAGGTTAAGTAGCGGAACATCGTGCTTTATCTCCCTACCACAGAGAGAAAATGAAAGTAATGGTAATGAAAACGGGGGAATTATTTTGCTTTCATATTTGCTTCGGTAGCGAAGGTTAGTTTCGACACTCAACGCAATTAGAGAACGGGTAAAGAGATTACACACTGGGAAAAGAGTGTCTTACAACTAGGTTCCCTCTGTTTTATGCGGGATACCTCGTAAATCGAAAAATAATATTATTAAGCAATTTTAAAAAAGTTATTGATTATATCATGTTACAGGCCAAGGCTCCTTACGATCCACCATCAGCTCCCGGCATTCCAAAGATCGTGGAAGTCGGTGGACACTTTGTCCACTTGGAATGGGACAAGCCTGAGACTGATGGCGGTGCCAGGATACAGGGTAACAATATATTTTATTATATGTTGTTACAGTATTAGACATTTATTCGTTTATGTAGAAACATTAGTAAAACAATCTATAGTCATGATCAAAAAAGGAAAAATTTATTAGTTGTGTTATGAGTACAGATTCTTTTTGGTGTTGATGACTAACGTCATATATTCATTGTAATAGATCACTTTTATTTAATAATATTGAATAACATTATTCATTCTAAAGGTAGGTCGTAATATTGTCTCAAATTAATTATATTATTAAACTTTATGGAAAATGAATTATTTTTTAACATGAGGCCATCATAGCCCAGTGACACAGCGTCTAATGGGATGTCTTTGCCCTTATTTTGCGGAAAATGTGTGATACTATTTTTTCTTAGAAGATTTTCATATATCGTTTTTTTTAAATATCCTAATTTTCAAATGAATCACTTAATTAAATCATATTTCTAGGTTACTGGATAGACAAACGTGAAGTAGGCTCCTCGAGCTGGCAGCGTGTCAATCCAACTCTATGTGTACCCAATCAGTTCAACTGTGCCAACCTTATCGAAGGTCGTCAGTACGAATTCAGAGTGACCGCCCAGAATGAAGCTGGACTGTCACCGCCAAGTACTAATAGTCAGCAAGTTAAAGTTGTTGATCCTAAGGGTGAGTGTTAAATGATATTATAATTATGTATAACAATAGTGTATGTAAGATATTGTATGGCTCTGTGAATATATCGATATAAGAAGTTATATATAGTGATATTAAGAAATTTATACTAAAATTATAAAACATGATATAAAGATGCTCAAAAAATATACTTTTGCAAATATAAATATGTTTACATTAATTTTTAACATTGCAAAGTATGTTAAAAACCATATACTTGTTTTTTGTTGCTATATATATTGTTGACTTGTTTAAACTATTTTTATTTCAAGACTTTTTAAGTTACTTATACATTGCTATAATCAAAACGAAAAACAATTTCTGCATAATAATTAAAAAATAACGACGTTTACTAATAAAATGTCAATATTCCCAGCGGCCACACCACCAGAGGTCGTCAAGCCGCTAAAGAACGCGAACTGTATCCAGTACCACAACGCCAAGTTCCAGTGCACCATCACTGGTTCACCCAAACCTACTATCACTTGGTATAAGGGTAAGTAACTTTGTATATATTTTAAATTCCATTTGAATTGTGTATTAGGTTATGCTGCACAAAACCATAGTGCTTACTGTTCAGACTGTTGTGTTGAAACCGCACAGCAATGGCATGGCTGTAAATGCGAGTGTTGTCATTTCGATTCTTACTTAAAAGAATGAACTATTTTAATTTTCTCAGTTTAGTAAGAACAGCTGGAGTTCCGCTTAAAATTGAGTTCCACTTGCTATTACGCAATGTCTCTAAAGTCTTGCAATACGTTGAGAACAGAATGTCTTAACACTATATTTCCCCTGCCTATTTGCTATATTCGGGATATGTCACTTTCAAAGACGTTAAATATCACTTTTGAATGTACTTCTTGTCCAGGTGCTCGAGAAATAATGAATGGCCCACGTTACCGTATCTGGAGCGAAGGTGACAACCATTTCCTCACAGTAATGGACGTGTTTGGTGAAGACGCTGATGAATATGTGTGCCGCGCTGTCAATACAGCTGGAGTAAAGAGCACAAGAGCTGAGCTCCTTATTATGAGTAAGTAGGGTGCTTACATAGTTTGTAGGTAATAGATGGCCTTGTTGAGCTGTTTTTGGTATGTTATATGTTTATGAACTTGAATGGATTATGTGTAACTGAGTTTAAATTTTCATTTTGAAAAAAAAAGAGATTGGTATTGTGATCGTTTCTCAATTATTTTCTACATACATATATTAATTAAACTCCAGTTTAGTCAATATCTTTCGTGATTTCCCCAAAACTGTAAAATAATATGTTGAGCCATTATATGACTTTTGATTTATCATAATAATAACCAATAATTAATTAATTAATCGAACCATTGAATTAAGTTAATACGAAATTATATATATTATTGGTATTTCTTAATCAATATTTATTAAAAAAATAACTTTCAAATACTAATCAAATCCTATTTCCACAGCCGCACCAAAACTAAACGTGCCACCACGATTCCGAGACACGGCCTACTTCGACAAGGGGGAGAACGTAGTGATCAAAATCCCCTTCACGGGTCACCCTGTGCCTAAGATCACGTGGGTGAGAGAGGGCGAGACCATCGAGTCCGGATTACATTATCATGTGGAGAGAAAAGGTGGGTTTTTATATTGTGGAAATTCATTTATTCGGACGCCAGAAAAAAGATTCAACTCAGTACTGAGACTTTAGTGAATTGGTGGAAATATTGTTGAAGTTCTAGAAATAAACATTTATAACAAGAATAACTCCTTATTTTGAATAAAATTATTTGATTTTGATTCAGTTACATAAGATTTGGAATTATTCTGATTACCAACAGTGTACATGTAAATATGCTTTCTTCAAAATATTTTTCATTAGTGTGTAATAACACTTTAAAAGTAATACTAGAAACAACACTAAATATTTTTTGTGCTGTGTTTCCAGAACGCCACGCCATCCTCACGATCCGTGATGCTAGCAAGATTGACTCTGGTCCATACAGAATCACCGCAGAGAACGAACTTGGACAGGACTCTGCTATTATTAACATTGAGATTAGCGGTATGGTGTTATTTTAAATTACTAATATTATATTATTTGGATTATATATATTTTGTCATTGAAAAATGTATACTGACAAGAAACATTTATCTAGTTAAACTGTGTATATGTTTCTGTAATTATATGTAATTTATTTGTCCAATCTAACCAAAAATGGCATTTTGATCCACAGACCGGCCTGACCCACCACGCTTCCCTGCTGTGGACAACATTGGTGTAGACTCCCTAGCCTTGTCCTGGAAGGCACCAGTGTGGGATGGCGGTTCAGATATCACCAATTATTTGGTGGAGAAACGAGAACATCCCATGTCGAGCTGGATACGAGTTGGAAACACTCGGTAGGTTATTGTTTTGCTAATGTGGAAATTTGGAAAAAAATGAATTAAAAAATGTGACAGCGCATGACTGTAAATGCGACGGTTTAAAATATTAATATTTCTTGTTAATGGCTTGAAAATGCGTGAGAAAAATGTATGAAAATGTAATTCAAACATCTTCATTTCAGTTTCACGACAATGGCTGTCACTGGCTTAGCGTCCGGCAAGCAATACGAGTTCCGCGTTTACGCTGAGAACATCTATGGACGATCGGAGCCAAGTGAACCCACTACCCTCGTACAAACAAAGGCGATTATTAAGAAGGAGTTCAAGAAGAAGGAGTATCCTGGTATGGTTTTCATTTTATTTATGGTTTTGGGTATTAATAGCAGTAGAGTATATTCAACCCTTTATAAATATATTTACAAAAAATCTTTACAAAAAATTTAATATTTTTCTATTTCTTGCTTTTACCTTTTGAATTCAATATTCATCAATTCAATAACGCTGCAAAACTACATCATTATTTAAAAGTAAAAATATTTATATTCTTAAAGTAATGTTTTCATTTCCTTGTGTATTCTTTATACTTAATTGCTGAATTAATAATTAGTTCTATTATCTAAAACTAACGACGATTTTCTGAACCAAGTTACCAATTATTAGGATTGAATTAGTTCGGACAATCGACGCTCTGTTTTAAAAATAAATCGAATTCTTATTTCTCATTTAATATGAATTATTACTGCTATTTTCCAGTTGACGAAACCGGTAAACGTATACGCACAAACGCAGACCATGGTCCAGTCAAGGACTACGATAGTTACGTGTTCGATATATACAGCAAATATGTTCCACAGCCAGTCGAGATTCGAACCTGTTCTGTTTACGACAAATATGATATATTGGAAGAGATTGGTAAGTCTATTTTGGTGTTTAGGGATTTTTTTTGTTTTAGTTTAGAAATGTTTTTTTATTCAGTGGACATAAGTTATAACTTAGAACAGTAGTACATATTTCAATATATAATTTATTGTTATATAATTTGATAAATGGTTTTGTATATGAAATATTCATTTAGTTGAAAACAAAAAGATTATATTGAGGACGAATCTATTAAAGTAGTTAACTCATTTACAGAATCATTGTCACAACGTAATATTTCATATAGTTATTTTATTACAATAATAGTGATTTAAGCTTTCCTGGGATATTATTATTTATAGTATTTTCTGGTATATTAAAGAAATGAAGAATAAACGGAATGCAAGATCAGTGTAAATGTTAACATATTAGAACAAGTGAATCAAGTGGTATTTTTAGGAAGTATGCTCAGTAGAGATTCCGTTCTGCATCCATCTTGTATCTTCCATAAGAGATGTATGCAGAACGGCGCAATTAAGAGATACACAGAATGGCAGGTACTAGCGAGGATGTCACAGTAAAACTAATAAGAACATGTTCAGCTGGTTTGGGCACGTTGAACGAATGAGTGATGAAAGAATGGCAAAAAAGATTTATGACGGAAAAGTGAACGGTAAAAGAGGTAAGGGGAGACCTCGGTTGACCTTCAAAAATACAGTATTATATATACTGGAGGAAGGCCACGTTAAAAGCATGAGAACCCCCCGGAGGCATGTATGAAGAGGTTGATGACTGTGGATGAGGCGAAAGAGGTATGCAGAGAGCGTAGCGTTTGGCGCCCCGTTCTCTCTGTCTACTCCGCTGGCGATACAGTGTGAAGATAGATTAGATTATTATTTATAATATAGCATTGGTACACATTGTCAACTAAGTAGTAATCACTTTAATACTTACTTTTAATATTAAATAATATATCAGTCTAACATAACTACTGTGAGTGGTACATTAGAGTATTAATACAAAGTAATATATTTTTCTTTAATTATTATAATAAAACGTATTTATGTAATATACTAATAGATATCTACGTTTATAAAATAAATTAAAATGTCTCCCATATATAATTCAAATAAGATTTCATTTTTTTTTTATTACTACTGCATTTCATATATAGAAAAATTACATATGACTTTAATATTCATGCCTCTTTTACTTCTTTGAAGTAAAATGAATGGAAACAAGGTAAGCAAACCAATTTATAGTTTTTTAGGCAAATTAAAAAATATAGAAAATAATTAAGAAAAATAATTGGTCAAAAATATATAAAAAATTAAATAAACGCATATTTAAATGAAATACAAGTAAATTTATTATAAGCATGACATATAAAGCGTAGAAACTAAAATTAACTCACGAAGTTGCTTGGGATATTAGATGTTAACAGTAACTAACACAGTAGAACGATTTTGAACTTTAAGTTAAATGCAATTCAGTTCATATTGCTATAAACTATAAAGAATGTTGTATATTTATTTATTTTTTCTAATGTTTAATGATGATACGGCGTTGTATTCAATTAAATTTACAAACTTTCAAATAAGTTGGAATTAAAGAATTTATTGATAAAATGAAATAGCTGTATTGATCAATAAAATTTAATTTTAAGCACTCTATAGTAAATATGAACTGAATATATAAGAAAAATGTGGAATTTCGCAGGTGACTTCGTGAGAGCTTCCAAACGGAAACCCCGTGGAGGTCTGTGTGTGAATAGATCGATGTAGTGCATCTCTTTCTATCTGCATCTCTCTCTCACACGCATACTATTTATATATAATTTTTAAATTATTATTATAATATACGTTTATTTATTTTTATAATGGTATCACTCGCTTAGCGTTCGGACACAGATAACATATAACAGATTTTTAATAATAGTCGAAAACATGGTTTTGAAATTATATAATTGATTAAGGTTATAAATAAAGATTAATAATTAATGTTCCTATATATATAGGCAAATAATCGTTAATTTAATATGTATTATTATATAAATATTATAAATATTTAATTATTGCTTACTTATAGTTTTTACCAAAAGTATTTTTAATGCACGGTGTGCGCTTTTCATAATTATTGTAATACTATAATAGAATATATATTGTTTCCAATATTTATGCAAAAATATATAAAACTAAAAACAGTGTTCAAAAAACGCTAATAGGCCGTAGAAAATGATTTCTTATACATATATTTATTACCATCAATACGCAGCGCAATAACAAAATAACTTAGGCCTTCAAGATTATTAAAAAATTAGTCAATTAAAATAACCCAATAAAACTTGCCTAAACCACGTGCATAAGGGTGCATATAAATGTTGTAGGTACAGGTGCGTTTGGTGTAGTACATCGTTGTAGGGAACGCGCCACGGGCAATTACTTTGCGGCCAAGTTCATACCCGTCACGGGGGCGATGGAGAAGGAATTGATAAAGAAAGAAATTGATATAATGAATCAATTACACCATCGTAAGTTGATTAATCTACACGATGCCTTCGAAGATGATGACGAAATGGTCCTTATATTTGAATTGTAAGTATTTTTGATCTGTGGTTATATTGTTTTGAGTTATAGGTTTTATATACATTTTTTTAATATTTAAAAAAATGTGAGTTTCCTTTCCTACTTAGAAATTTACATATATATGTA
This sequence comes from Heliconius hermathena, assembly GCA_013403705.1. NCBI lineage: Eukaryota > Metazoa > Arthropoda > Insecta > Lepidoptera > Nymphalidae > Heliconius > Heliconius hermathena. Next base: position 472,955 of record JAAIXJ010001735.1, read on the forward strand.
TGTAACACATTGATGTTGCCTAACAGTCCTCCAACTAAGATTCCAATTTCATGAATGACTAAGTAGTCAATTAACACTTATTTTACAAACAAAAGTCATATTAAATTTAACTCTTCTTTTTCAGCTTATCGGGCGGTGAACTATTCGAGCGTATAACAGAGCCTGGCTACAACATGAGTGAGGCGGAAGCGGCCCACTATATGAGACAAGTGTGCGAAGGAGTCAAACATATGCACGAACAGAATATTATACACTTAGATTTGAAGCCCGAAAACGTTATGTGCACTACTAGAACTGGTACTGATGTTAAGGTCAGTTAGTTTAAAATTTTTGATTATTGGCTGATATGCTTGATAGAGATAATTTAGTATAGAGTGTTATCTACTACTCTATTATCTCCTTTTAGCTCATTGTAAAAACACGTTTTTGTGTGTTGAGTTTAGAATGAAGGGGGGAATATAAAACAATATATAAACAAATGTTCTGTCCAGGGATATAATCCACAACTACTGACTGTATAGTTGGAGATTAAACTGCGCCGTAATGGTGTTAAAAGTGATTTAATACATTTTTACATATTACTGTATACTTCTTTACTTTTAAAAAGTTGGTAAACCCTACTTTCACAAAAAAAAATTAAAACATGTCCTTCAATTCACTTACAAGTACAATACTTGCCTAACAAATTTGCCTCAAAATAAAAAAAACATATTTAATCGATACACTCTGTCCACAGATAATAGACTTCGGTCTTGCCACAAAACTAGATCCAAATGAAGTGGTGAAGATTTCAACGGGAACAGCGGAATTCGCTGCTCCAGAAATAGTCGAAAGGGAACCCGTTGGTTTTTACACTGATATGTGGGCTGTCGGTGTCTTGGCTTATGTACTGTGAGTGTTAAATATTTTTTTAGTAATATAATGTATTATATTAGGTTGTGAGAAGAGGATAACTAATAAAGGGTCATACATAAATTTTGTCACACATTTACGGGGAAGGGGTCCATAAAGTGTGACATTATGTGACCAGAGGGAGGAGGGGAATTTTGGTACTGCTGCTGTGACAAGGCTTTATTTTTAAAGTTTTTTTAACTTCAAAAGTGTTAGTGCCTAAACGTTCGGTTTAACTTCAATCATCTAGTCATTACGGGTTATTATGAAAAACTTAAAGATATTTCATATCGGAATGACACTTCCGTCCATCAATCGATCCATTGCTCAATATTGCATTTTTATATATATTTATAAAGAAATAAAAGAGGAATTTGAGCCTACTACCAACGCTTTTTAAATAAATAGCATCCCAAGAACAATATAGTGTCAATATTTTTTTTATAATAAAGCGTATATACTTATCTACATTTATTATCTTATATCATAAAAAAAAATATCCATCAGGTTATCCGGTCTATCACCGTTCGCTGGTAACAACGACATAGAGACACTGAAGAATGTTAAAGCATGCGACTGGGAGTTCGACGAGGAAGCCTTCCAGCACGTATCTGATGATGCAAAGGACTTCATTAGACGACTATTGGTTAAGAATAAGGAGTTAGTATTTGTTTTTTTTCTTATTGAAATAGCACAAGTCTTACTGTAAAAACTATATTTAGAGGAGATTATTAATTTAAATCGCCCGCCACTCAAAACATAATATGTTGAAAATATTTCCCTGCATGGAATGTTTTTACACTCTCTACCTAATCCTTTTAACTCGGGTTACAGCGTAAAGCTTACTTAATTCTTTCTTATTTTTATTATTTGTCATTTCTAAGGAACATTAACACTCTTTTATTATTCTAGGAAGCGTTTAACCGCGCACGAGTGTCTCGCCCATCGTTGGTTAGCGGGCGACTCCAGCTCACGCACAACTACCATACAGGCTAGCAGATACCAACGTATGAGGGACAGGCTCAGAGAGAGATACGAGGTATGCTATACTTTGTATGCCTTAGAATAGACTAAATCTTATTACTACGTGAAGACATTTTGAGAATAATTTTGGTTATCAATGTATACTTTTAAGAAATCATATTATATCTTAAACATAGCGGGATTTGAACCCGCGCCTCTTCTTTACTGCCTAAGCGCTCTGATGATTAACCAATATGTTTTAATCATGCTACATCGAATATACACTTTTTACAATGTTTTTAACAAGAAACGCAGTTTCTTCTCTTTTAATTTCTTATAAGTTTTCTTGAAAATCAGCGCAGCCATCTTCGGCCAACTTCAGGGTGAACACGACTCGTCGATCATAGTGTAACCAAGATGTTCATTTAATGTATATTTTGTCATCACAGAACTGGTCGTCGTTCGTGTTGCCTATCGGCCGCCTCAGCGAATACAGTTCTCTGCGCAAGTTGCTTGTGGAGAAGTGGAAGATTTACGACGGACAATTCGGTAAGCTTAATTTTTTTTAGCTTTATGATGTATCCCGCACATATTAGGGTAAACAAAGGGAACCTGGTAACAATGTTCCCCACCGTGCTTTGCCTTGCTGCTTGTTACCAGAGTATTGAATAAATAATATTTAATATTTTAATTCTTTGAGTGGAAATCGAACCCACAAACCGTTTCATTTACAGTTAAATTACAATCTTGTGCCCCTGCGCCACTATTGGCATATTTTTTTTTGTGATAAAATAATATTTAGTAATATAAATTAATTAATTAGAACTAGTCAAAAATGAATAATGGAAGAAATGAAAAGCGAAAGTTGTTTGTTTTATCTTTTCTATTATAACTTTAACAAACAAATAGAAACCATCAATAGAATATACCGTTCTCATCTTTTCTTTCTTACCAATATGCGAAATAATCAAATAACCTATTTTTATTTAAATAAATTCACCTCATTAATGAAAATTCAAACGATCCAATAAAATTGTTATTTTGTTATTAAATTGTTGTTGCTATTCAATTATAATTTTACCATTCCAGATCGTCGTCAAGCAGCACCGCGTTTCGTAATTAAACCACAATCAGCGTTCTGTTACGAAGGACAGTCCGTGAAGCTATACTGCCGCATCATCGCCGTGGCGGCGCCTACTGTCACGTGGTCGCATAATAACAGGGAACTGCGACAATCCGTCAAATACATGAAGAGGTTAGTAGTAGAGAGTAGAGTGTGGTTACTAGCATTTTGGATGGAAGCTAACTGTGTTATATATCTGGATGGCTGGTGAGAAAATATTGTTTTAGTTTTGTAAGCTTCATGCAGTCCGCATTAACAATAGGGTGAGCATGGAGAATCGAACCTACACAAATTACATATAACATAATCACCCAAATATTGACCATCTAAATAATGGAACAGTCCGGTGGACGCATCTACATCTAACCTTACTACATCTACATCTACCCTTAGGGCGATCAGGCCTCGTCGACCGTACTTCTGTTCTTCGTCGTTGTCTGGGAATAGTGTATATATTTTATATGCATACATGTTCATTTTTAGTGTTTGTGATTTTAAAAAATATTGTAATCTATTCTATTATTTTGCTTTTCTATCAAATAGGTACGCGGCCGACGATTACTACTTTATTATCAATCGCGCTCGTCTGGAGGACCGCGGGGAGTACATCATACGTGCGGAGAACCACTACGGCTTCAGGGAGGAGGTCGTTTTCCTTAATGTGCAACGTAAGTTGTATGAAAACTTCTATTTTTATTTAGTTTCACGCTGTATCCCGCATATTGCAGGATAGGCAAACGGAATAGTGCTATGATTTTAGGATACTCCGTTCCCCACGTGCCACCGTAATTTTCGTGACGTTGCGCGTTATTAGAGCGATGAAATAAAAAAAAAACATTTTCTTGAGTGGGGATCGAAGTCACAACTGTTGTTGTGCATATATAGAACCAATATCCATGTTTTTGAATCCGCTCACAAATTGAACTTTTAAAAATTCACGTAAATTATTTTTATCTATAGGTTTTTTTTATTTGCTCTCTGGGTACCTGGGACTGTTTATTTGTCACACCCGTCATATAGATGACTAGGGTAATTGTTGCTTATGCAAACAAACTATGTGTTTAAAAGAAATAAATGAACAGATTTTTTATTTAATAATTTTAATATGTTTTTGTAAGCTCATTTTTATTACTTAGTAGTGCAAAAAAAGGTTAAACTAAGAATTATGGATGTTGATTATACAGATAGATTGTCCAAAATAATAAATCTACTTGCAAATTAGTAGCTAGTAATAAAATTAATAACAATATATAAAAATAAGTCAAAATAATAAATCTCTAATTACTGTTTCCAAACACTATAAATTAAATTAGATTTATTTTAAACATAATTTATCTTGCCATTTAAAATGTCAACGAATAAATATGTCACTTCAGAAGATTGATATTCATATATATAGCTGACTTATATTGATTTTGGTTTTTCTTTCTATGATATAAAATATTATGTAATGTTGACAGAGATTATTCAAGACAGTCAATTTGAATTTGCTGGGCTACATTCATATCAAAATTTAAAGTGCGGTGTTTTATCACTCTACATGCAGTGTCGTCGTATTCAGGCAGAAACCTTCCTGTTCTCTGTCTACTCTGCTACATGCTGTATAAAAGCGTAAAGCTAACACGACTTATATAACATTACGGAACTATTGCAATCGGTTACTTTATAGATTTTTTTATCGGTTACTTTATATAGTGTAAAAATCCGTGAATATAAAACTTTTCCGTTACTGAGTGACAAACTAATAATGCACAAACGAAACTACTGGAATAAGACGGAGTTTTCACGCCCAGTCTGGCGTCGGTACAATACATGATGGTTGTCAGATTTATATGAAACTGACCGAAGACTGATGGACAGATGATCCAAATATTTTATTCAAATATATATATANATATATATATATATATATATATATATATATATATATATATAAAGATGGTTATTTAAATATTTTAGTAGTTTTGTGAGTCTGATCGGAGTGACGCCATTGTGAACCTGTATTTAATAGCTGTCGGTCTGATATCAGCGACCGCGTAGACAGTAATGAAGTTGCACTCCTTATCGCCGCTAGCGCTGTCTCCCCGCCGCCCCCGACGTCACCTTCTCACTATAACTATTATCCTTGGAGAAAGAATTTATTCTTATTTTAGAAGTTTTACCTCTTTTGTGGAATAATTCGGATCACCAATATGTGAATAAACATAAAAGAAAGGTGCTGCTAAAATATTTTGTCATTTTAAAGAAAATAGAACCCCAACCTAATATAGAAGACATGAACAAGAAAATGAATACCCTAAGATCTAATTATTTTTCTTGTTAAAAGGCATACGTATGCGTGTTCGCGAAGAATTTTTTGGTTGTACTGATCGTCAGTCTGACGTACCGTGTAATACCATTCGTCAGTCCATCAGTCAGCCATCAGTCTATACGTGACCAAGGTCATAGACTGAACTGACGGCAAAATGAGCGTCTCACCTCCGTCTTAGAAAGTTGATATTTGGTATGTAGGTAGGTAAGTATAGGGGAGCGTTGACAGAAGATTCTTATGGAAACGGTAAAAATGTTATATATTATTTATGTTATGTTTTAAGGTCCACGCAAATTACGATAAGGACGAGGACTAGTTTTATATGTAATCTGTATTTTCACAGTCGATATTTTTAGTAGCAATAAATATTTTTTTAATACTAAATTCATATTATATCACTGTCGAATCAGAGGTATGGGCCACATTTTTTATTTAGATTTGTATTATAATACCGGTGTAGACGTTTACATAAAAACTAGTCATGTTTCTAGATTTAGTTAGATTTCGAGCTGTTTGTATGTTTTTTTTTGTATAGATTGTAGATCTAACGATAATTTGTTCAATAATAGCGGGTTTGTACTATTTTTTTTATTATATATCGTGTATACATTGCAATTAAGTATATTGTAAAATGTATGTTCATAACAAGATTTCTTAAAATGTCGAAAATAATTAAAATATAAAAGAAATCCCTGTAAATGATTTATATTCAACAATAAACTATATTCTTATACGTACCCACTGCAAAAGTAATTAATCTTAATTTATATATGTACTCGAAACATAATCACGTCACGGTCACGTTTATTTTTGGACGCTGTTTAGTGTTTAGATTGTTCGTTCGACTAAATCATGTTCTAGGTAGTGAGACATTTACTATATCACATTTAGATTGTAATACTTTTTTAGCTTCACTCTGTGTTAAGACATCGTCAATCGTTGCTCCCTCTTTTAAAGTGTTTAAACAAATCCATCAGCTGAGTTATTAATTTATAGAATATACAAATAAATTATTCAATAGATTTCATAACTTTTCTTTTAAACATCACAAAATGAACTTCCACAAAACTACCAATTACTAAACACAAAATATCAATTATTCTCATAAAATTTTACTATTCGATCACATCAACTGAAAAGTAAACACAATTTCAATTCCACAGCGGTACCAAAGGTGCAACGCACGCACGTGTCAGAGGCGCCCCGTCGCCGCGAGGCGCTGCCCTACACGTTCTGGCAGGAGACCAGCGAGACCGCGCCCTCCTTCACCTTCCAGCTGCGGCCGCGTGTCATGCAGGCGAGGGACACTTGTAAACTCTTGTGTTGTCTCAGTGGAAAGCCCACGCCCACTGTGAAATGGTTAGTATGTTGTTTTGATTTATCTTCGCTTCGGACCTTATGGACAATAAAATATAGCAAATTATTATATATTCTTATTGTCCCTAGCTTCCGAATTCTTCTTTAATTCCGGTTTAAATATTTTTTTTTATATTCCTTTAATATAGTTTCCCATTCCTGCAGATTTAAAAAGAGAAATAATATTATTTTTCTACAGTTCAACATTCTAATATGGAAAAAATATTAATTGTTATTGTTTTGTTAATGTAATTAAATATAATAAATCAATAATGTATATTTTAGTTAACAAAGTGAATTTAAGAAGTCCATCAAAAGTTACTATTTTTTATAATTATGATTTGTTTAAATTTATTTTTACTAGGAGTCAACCAAAAATACATATTGATTTTGATTCAATTTGGTCAAAATATTACTACTAATGTACAAAAGTATTTATGTATATTTTAGTTTTGTGTCTTATAACTAACTAACTATAATATTCTTAAACCTTCAGGTACAAAGACAAACGCGAGCTATCCAAATACGACTACGCCATGACACATTCAGATGGCGTTGTCACAATGGAGATTATTGACTGCCGTCCCGAAGATTCTGGAAAATATACATGTATAGCGACCAACGTACACGGCACTGATGAGACATCCTGTGTTGTAATTGTTGAAGGTAGGGTGTTCATATTTTTTATTATAATGATTTATATGACATTGTCTTTAACTTCTAATTATTTATAAAAACAAATACTTTTGACCTTTTTATTCTATTTGGGTAAAATAAAAAACGGTGAAATATTTAAAAAAAAAACACATCTGTACACCCTTCATATCTTAAATCTTTTTATCTAATTTTCCATAATTATATTCTATATTCAAGGTGAAGTAGTAAGTGAGGAACAAGCTACCCTAGCACACAACCTCCTTTACTCTGGTGAAAGAAGATACATAGAAAAACCTTTGAAACCTGCGCCGACGCCTATAATTACCAAGACTAAAGTATGTATTTTGTCATATTCTCGTATTGATCATTAAATAATGAAATTTTAAGTACTTTTTCTCCACATTTTGACATATACATGTTTGTTAGGCAGAACTCAATTTTGAAATTTGGCTACGTTATTGATTGCTTACTGAGAAATAATGGAATTCGTTAATATGAAATTTGATATAAAAAACACTTGCAACTCTAAATAAAAATAGTCTTAAAAACAAACTATAAATATATTCGCAGGTTACAATTGACCCACCATCAAAATCTTCACTGGCCAGACCAAAATACTCGCCACAGAGCTCAGTGGAACCTAACAAGAAGAAATATGGTGCTAAGTTAGATTCTGACACGTCCTCCAGATCACGTAGTGCCACTAAGGAGTTAGTTTGTGAGTATAATTTGAAATTTTATGTTGATAATATTAAAATTATAGGAAATATTCTTAAAGTATATTAAAACTTAAACTATTACTATTACTATTTACTATTTGTTGGTTTTTATGACTTTATTTCACAAGTCAATAATCAATTCTCGTGTTTCTTCTAGTATATAAAGCGACGCAAGGTATCGCAAAATCTGTTTTTGCGTCAGAGATTTCTAGGGCACGCTGCTCTGTAGTCACGCCTCTGTGAAGCGGCAGGCCGGTGGAGAAGTTACTTTCAGGAGTTGCTGAATACTCAGCACCCATGCAGTTTTCATCACGACCCACCGCCTAACCTTGGACTTATTGTCCCAATAATCCTTGACGAAACTCGTTATTGCCTTCGACGCATGAAGAACGGAAAAGCGGTGGGATCTGACGACATTCCGATCGAAGCGTGAAAATAGTTAGGCTCTCTTGGTGTGCTCATGCTTACTGTCCTTTTTAGCCATATCTTGAACACTGGAATGATGCCACACCAGTGGCGGCTCAGCTTCATTACCCCTATTTACAAGGAAAGAGGCAGTGTTCAAGATTGTGGTATTTATAGGGGCATTAAGCTTATGAGTCATACCATGAAGCTCTTCGAGCGCATGATCGACCTCAGACTCCGCCGCGAGTGTACTATCTCTGAGTCTCAATATGGATTTCAGCCAGGATCGGGCACTATGGACGCCGTTTTCGCCCTCAGAACATTGATGGAGGCATACAGGGAAAAAAGGAGAGCTCTGCATGTGGCCTTTTTAGATCTGCAGAAGGCCTTTGACTGTGTGCCTCGTCATGCATCTGGTGGGCATTGCGATTCAAAGGGATCCCTGAGGCCTATATTGAGATTATCAAGAGACATGTACCACGATTCCGCTTCTATGGTTAGGACTGCTGTTGGCGGCACTAAACCCTTCCAGATTACAGTAGGGGTTCACCAGGGCTCGGCTCTTAGTCCGTTCTTATTCAATGTGGTGCTCGATACTGTCTCGGCTCACACCTAAGACCAGCCTCCATGGCTGATGATGCATGCCTATATCATATAGCACTTATTGACGAGAACCGACTGATGCTGGAGCGTAAAGTGAACCTGTGGAAGGGTACGCTTGAGAACGGCGGTCTTAAACTAAATATGTCGAAGACCGAGTACCTAGCCTGCGGGAGCACAGACTCGAGCCCTATCCTTATAGGTCCTGAACCAATCGTTAAGTCGGAAAAGACCTTGGTCCCATCATGCGCGAGTCTGGAGGCGTCGATCACGATGTCTATAGCCGGATAAGCGCTGCTTGGGCCAAATGGTCCCGCCATTCGGTCACGGTCACTGGTGTGGTCTGCGATCGCAAGATACCGCCCATACTCAAGGGTCTGATATACAAGAGCATCATTCGACCGGTTCTTATATACGGCAGCGAATGTTGGCCAGCACTATTTCGGCACACTCAGAAGCTTCACGTCACGGAAATGAAGATGCTGAGGCGGATGTACGGCGTAACGCGGTCTGACCACATACGCAACACATTCATTCGAGGTAGTCTTGGAGTCCGTGACGTAGCGGATAAGAGCGTCGCCTGAGATGGTTTGGTCACGTTACGCGCAGGCCTAAGAACTATGTCGGTTGCAAGTGCCTTGTTATGTCAGTCCCTGAAGTGAGACCTCTCGGACACCCAAGGAAGCGCTGGTTGGATGTCGTGATGCAGGACATGAAAGCCAATGGTCTAACCACCGATGACGCTAAAGACCGTGCAAAGTGGAGTAGGTTGAGCAGGAAGGCAGACCCTGGCAATTAATGCCAGGAAGAAGAAGGAGTTTGCATATCAACACGTTATTATTATTAGTTTCATATAATTTTATTCTGCTATTCTGTTCTTATCCCGTACAACGCTTCGGCCCAGAGAGGTCTCTTCTACTACGATGTAGTCCACTATCTTAAACAAACTGTTTATTTTATTAGCTCCTATGTACTTAGCACCATAAAGAATATATTACATAAGCAATTGTCCCCACCAGTGCCGGCGTCAGACTCGTCGATGTGCGCGCCGTCGTTCGCGCGCGCGCTGCCGGGCGCGCTGGCGGCGCGGGACGGCGCGCCGCTGCTGCTGTCGTGCGCCGTGCGCGGCGACCCCGACCCGCGCGTGCAGTGGCACAAGGACGGGAAGCCGCTGCACTCCTCCGAGGTGAGCCCGCTTCTTTATATGTCAAGTATGGGGTAAAACTGTACAAGGACGGACGGAGACTCTCCTGCCCCCTGTCCCCCTCCCTTTAAGATGATTTTAACTGTTTTTAAACGGAATTTTAATGCAGCATTTAATTATAAGCGTAGCGCTTGGTGCTCCGTTCTCTCTGACTACCCCGGTAGGGATAAAGTGTGAAGTTAGTTTAGTTTTAGTTTTATTTAATTATAACTGAAAGACTAAACACTAAATTCACTCTCTCTTTTGCAATATTTATGGAACTTTGTTTACTTTCTGTTATCTTCAATTAATTAAAATTTTGTTCTAAATATTTCCTATAATATAATGAAGGGGGGGGGGGGGTGGCCTTGTCATCAAAATCAATAGTAACTTACTAGGCAAGCGGACACCACTGTAAATCGCATCAACGCTCATCAGGCTTGATACCGTCAAACGCAAGCCTATTCCAATATTAAAAAAAAATTCGTGTCATTCATTATATTTACTCTCTCTTTATTAAAATCTTTCAATATAACATACATTTAAATAATATTTCTATTATATTTAGGTTGTGGATCTAAAATATAAGAACGGTGTAGCGTCACTGGCCATCAATGAGGTGTTCCCAGAAGATGAAGGAGTATATTCCCTTAAAGCTATCAACAGTCAAGGAGAAGTCGAGACCAAATGCAATGTTACTGTTCGAGGTACTATATAAATATTTTTAATAGATTTATACATGATTTAATAGAAAAGTTATGAAAAAAATATTAAATAATAATGACTTATTTCACTTCTGATTACTTGAGCATACCAACTTGATAATTTTCAAATGTAGTGTGCTAATTGATGTATGGAGTTGCTACCCACATACATAAATTATATTATTTTTATTTATAAGTATTAACTTATACATAAAAATAATAATAATATTTAAAAGTGTTTATAATAGTCTAATAAAATAGATAATATTTTTATTATTGATTTATGATTATTTGATGTACTAATGGATTATTTGGTCTACAGCGGAAGGCACGGCCTCAGTGTCTCTAAAGAGTGACAAACCGCCAAGGATTGTAGATCATGCCAAATCACAAATTGTAGCCGATGGAGATCCTGTTACGTTGTCTTGCAGGTTTGTTTTTGTTTTGTTATTTAATTACTTATTTTTGGTACGTTAAGAGTGTAGTGTTATGTCACTGTGTCTGTACTGTTCTCTTAGTGTCAAACAGTGAACAATGTTTAATACAAATTTTAATCGATTCTTACACTAAATTCGTAGATTTCAGATAAAAGCTTCAATTAGCAAATATTTAGCATTAGAGTATGTGTAAAGTATGAGCAAATTATTCTTGATATGAAATTGCTATATATAAATAGAATATGTAATTATTCATAATCTTTTTTCTACATTTCTTTACTCATAGACATTTATATTTATAGAATAAATACATCTATATTTAAGTTTCTTACAAGCAACCAATAGTAGGGATTGGTTGCTGTAAGAAACCGCTTCTAGTTGTAAGGTCGCCATTGTAGAAATAAGAAAAAAAGTAAAATTCAATATTTCAATTTTAACATTTTATTAGTACAATAAAGTATTATCACATTATGTAACCATTGATAACGTCTCTAAATAAATATGCTTCTCAATACAAACTATAGATGGCGTTGATTGTTTTTAAATCGCGCTTGCGTTACGTTCTAATCGAAAATATAAATTAAGACTTACATGTATGTTCTTTTTTTTATCTTCACGCTTTTTCCGTGGATTTTTGAGTGCAGCTATTTACTTAACGTAAGATAGCTGTATTAATTATAGAAATAATTTATATTATTAAATTATTATAGGATAGATGAGGCTAGTTGTGGCGCAGCGGCACGAGGTATGACTGTAAAACCGACTGGTTGTGGGTTCGATCCCCACTCGAGGAGATGAAATATTTACTTAAATTTATATTTCCATTTCTTCGCTCCAGGATTCGGCAGAAAGTGGGGAACAGAGTGACTTAACACTAGGTTCCCTCTACCTACCCTGCTGTGTGCAGGATACAGCGTGAAGCTGATTTTATAGTATAGATCGATTATATTTTATTTAATAATTTAATGATGTATATTATCAGTGGTGGCTGATAGACATTGAGATTTGAGAAAAAGCATCGATTCGATATATTTTTTGATGTAAATATAAATAACAAATACAAATAATTATATAATAATGCATTGCATACTTGCATAGTATCAGTGATGGACATTGAAAAATGTATCGATATTATTTTTGACGTTTGATTCGTTACGTCGGTGTTTCAATAAATACATCGATGTTTTCCATTCATTGATTGTTTTTTTCTATAAATTGAATCTATATGTGGCAAAGATACAAAAAAAACTGGTTTCTATTAAAAAGAAAGTGGCTATAATTAATTTGTTCATGTGTGAGCTATCGCGCTTAGTACCATAATATTGTTAAACAGTATTTTGTTTTACTTAGCACTTAAGCAGTACTCCTACGCAACTTGCCAAATACATTTTAACTACAAATATACGAATTATAAAAAATTAAAAAAGTAATCGTAAGTTCGTAATTATTACATCATATCATTATTTAAAAAAAAATCAATGCAATACATTCTACAACACGAGGCTAGAGCATTTTTTTTATTTTATTTAATTTGCTATATTGTACCTATACAATTTTAAAGGTATTTGAGTAAGCTCGGTTTGTCGAATTTGAGTAGTTACATAAATATTTTTGTATATATATATTTTTTATATTTATACAAATTTTATGCCGTGCCATGGGTTCATCCTTCTAAGTGTCGTTTTGATCATAGATAATATATCGATTATTGAGGCCAGTGGCGCAGGAGCACAAAGTGTGACAGTAAAACCGACTGGTTGTGGGTTCGATCCCCACTCGAGGAGATGAAATATTTACTTAAATTTATATTTTCATTTCTTCGCTCTGGTGTCGAGAACTGGTATCAATGCCTCCAGAATTCGCCACAAAGTGGGGAACGGAGTCTACTAGGTCCCCTCTACCTACCCTGCAGTGTGCGGGATACAGCGTGAAGCTGATTTATTTTATTTTATCATAGATAATAATGGTACGGAAGTCGGAACCCATCGTGCGCGAGTTCGATTCGTTCTCTACCAAACAAACTCGTCTTTATTATATGAGTATTACTTTAGTAACAATTAAGTTTAATATTTTTAAATTTTTCTTTTGTTTAACAGGATCGCGGGCGCCGAACGTTTCGACGTAGTCTGGTTACACAACAACAAGGAAATCAAGCCGTCGAAGGACTTCCAGTACTCGAGCGAAGCTAACATACACAAACTACAGATAGCCGAGATATTCCCTGAAGATGCTGGTATGTAGGATGTGTTTTGTTGTTATTTTCATAAAATTTAACTAAAGTGATACAGTACATAGTTTTTATTGAAAATAATATTAAAAGTGTTGTATGTAACTCGACAGTAATCACCACACATTTTTCTTAGCCTCAAAAAAAAAACTAAAAGTCAAACGTTGTCCTATATACGAACAAATTTAAAAATGAACTACTTTGGTAATTATGTATGTAAAGATGTTCTTTGCACTTGTTAACCAAATTAACTAAAAAAAGTCTGATAAATTATCTTTGCCTTACTGTTTCTAAGATCTTAGTCCAAGCCAGTATTTTTTTTAAAATAAAACTTATAACCTTTTATTCTCAGGCGTATATACGTGCGAGGCGTTTAACGACGCGGGCGAGGCATTCTCCTCCTGCTCCCTAGTGGTGTCAGTGTCAGGGGAGACGCCCGTTACTCCGCAGTACAGCGCGTTCCCCAACTCCACTACTCTCGTCGCCGGTGAACCTGCGGTGTTCAGCGCCGAGTTGGACAAGGTAAGATAGATCCCTCTTTGAAAGAAGTCCGTTACTTTTACGTATAGGCGTATATAAGTATAATAATCATATAAACAATACGCAGAGTAGGCAATTAACAGAGGGAACCTCAGTTCTTCACTTCCCATCCGAATTTGAGACGTTTCATGTTGAATAATATTTCTCAACACAGATTTCTTTCTAATTACTAGATCTAGGAAATTAAAATACATTCTCCCGATTAGGATTCGAACACACAATCATAAAGATACGATCTTTAGTCGGACGCTAAGAATTGATTCCGTCGAGTGTCGACTCCACAAGCGTCGTGTTTATAAATTAGACGCTTTGTTGCTGCATCTCAACGGCCTGTAAAAACGTTACCTGCCAATTAAAAAATATCTTTGAAAATTATAATGAACCTCACATATTCTAGAGGCCAGTCGTGGCGCAGAGGCACAAAGTGTGACTGTAAAATCAACTGGTTGTGGGTTCGATCCCCACTCGAGGAACATTACATTTATATTTTCATTAATTTCTTCGCTCTGGTGTCGAGGCAAAGCGCGACGCTGAGTTCCGCCACTCAACACGCGATGCCTCCAGAACTCGGCGGAAAGTGGACAACGGAGTGTCTTAACACCAGGTTCCCTCTGCCTACCCTGCTGTGTGCGGGATACAGCGTGAAGGTGATTTGATTTAATTTTTTACATATTCTATTACAGCCACCGCTCCAACTCCAATGGCTCAAAGACGGTAAACCCATCGACGAGACATCAAACAGATACAAATTCACAATGGAGGGCACATCCAGATACCGCCTCGAGATCGTCGCCTGCAACCCCGACGACGCCGGACAGTACCAGGCCCGCGCTGTGGGCTCGAAGGGAGACTCGTTAGCAGCCTTCTATTTAAATGTTGTCGATAATTAATGAAACACAACAAAAAATCAGGCTTATTACCTGTTAAAAATAATACCACGACTGACGTAACAAGTATGGAAACCGAAACACTACCTTACGACACACCATACTTTAAACAAATGATATACGAAGTTAAATAACTGAAAACGATTTTTTTTATACGATTCGGAGTTAGTGTAAAGAAGTTTTTTTATATTTACATGAATAATAATAATTATTTATTTAATTTATTAAGTAATTAAGTGTTATACTTTATCGAAAGCTTACGAGAGGTCGCTACAGTACGTTCTCTAGTCACTCACGCTATTTATCGATTGTTATTTATTTATTTATTTATTCTCTCAATATATATATATATATTAATATTACATAACATTTGCAGCATCTGGTTAAAAGCTTGGAATTAATGAATGTTGTAGGGATGTCGATTTTTTTTATTCGCCTTTTGTTCGCCTCGCCCGTCCGCCACCACGGGCGTAGAGCGAAAGGTGATTCAAATAAAGCGACGTCTCATGTTACTTTTTTATATAATTTAACTGTATTATTTAATTGTAAATAATTTAATTTGTATCACGTGACCGCGTAATTTATAATATATATACCTAAAAATGAAAAGTGACTTTTATTTTTAACGATATATATATATATATATATATATATATATATATATATATATATATCTGTAAATACTATTTTTTTACTGTAAAATGCTTCAGATATTTTTTTTTAATTTTCCCATACACGTACTAACAATCATGTCTTTTGATATAAGTCCCATTTAATTATGTATAGAGGTACGGAATTTTCGTATTTACGAAATAGATGCGAATAAATGCGAAAATTACACATAAATGCGAATAATTGCGAAATGTATGGTAATGTTCGTATGATGGATTGTTACGGCCTTATTCATAGAAAACCCTTATAGAACGTTTAAAACGTTCATTAGTTAAAATGCTCTATAAGTTTATGAAACGTTCGATAACATTGCGTATTCATAACAGTTCTATAAACCTTCTATAACTAATATAAGACGAACGAGGCTTTCTTTCACATTGGCCAATTGTTTTGCCCATCTGTGGCTGCAAGTTCAACCAAATTAAATATAAACGTATTGCTAGAAAGTTCTTCGAAAATTCCTTTTTTCCAAGGACTTCCTAAAAATGAGCTAATTGATGGGTATGCGCACTTTCATAGGTTAATTCTTCGGTCTATTAATATAAATGAAAACCCCAGTGTGAAGGACATATTGTTGGCTGTCAAATGCAACTTTCTGTCCTTTGCTGAAGCAGCATTACAGAGTATTTGGAGTCCAACCAACAGCGTCGACGCTGAACGCTTCTTCAGCATATACAATGTCGTCGTAACAGACCGAAGAACGACGTTTAAGGAGTCGAATCTTGAAATTTCTACAATGTTATATTTTAATTAATTAAAATTGTTTAATGTTAAGACTTGTACTTTGAAATTTTGTATTTTGTTAAATTTTACTTTCATATTTAGTAATAAAATTACTAAACAAGTATTTTTGTTTAATAAATACCTAATTTACCCAAATTTTATAATTTCGAAAGTATAAATGCGAAATTTATGCGAAATTTTAAAATTTTGAAAAATATAAATGCGAAATTGGTGATTTTTTTTTGCGAAAATTCCGTACCTCTAATTATGTACCATGAATTGGCTTCAATATTGTAGGTATGTTTCTGTTGGAAGCTTGATATTCTATTGGAAGATGGAAAAATCAATATGCCTTCATTTTCGTGATGGAAGCTGATTTTTTACTGTTTTTCCAACATTATATAACGTTTATTCAAGTAACGTAATTATTTTTTTTCATAATCGACTTTAAATAGCAAACGCAGCAGTATTTCGGGTAGGCCGTTCCGGGTATCTTAAGATACCTAAGGATAACTACTAGGAGAAAGAAGATTGCAAAGGCAAGAAATAAATAGAAAAAATGGATTATATATTATAAAAACTACAGCACTCTTCTCTGTAACTAGTAATTAAAATACATGTTCTTCTAAGTATTAATTTCTAAGATGTAATGTGATGAACCAGTCAGGTCATAATATTATATAATATTTGTAATTAATATTCGTTCAGTATAGTGTATTAATTAATTTTTTGTTTGCAAATCGAGGTCGACATGAAAAAATCCATTAGTTTGAGCTGAAGAACTGAAACGCCAATTTGGAAGAATGGAGAGTAAAAACAATTAGAAATGACTCGATCAAGTGGTAACTATTTGAATTGGCCTATAATCCGGCCATTTAGTCCAATGCCGCGGAAAGTGGGGAACGGAGAGTCTTAACAATAATAAAGCGTGAAACTGACTTCGATCAAAAAAGTGAAAAAAAAAATCATTAAAGTATAATTAAAAAATATCCAAGATATTAAAAGTTCAATAAATGAATATCAATATTGGGCACAATTTCCAGGCTACATATTTGAGCTTTTTACGTTTAAAATAATTTCTTTTTTGTGGTTACTTAGTTTCATCTTTGTATTTGGTGATTTGTACTTTGGGTGGAAAGTGGAGAATGTAATGTTTCGACGAGGTAGGTCCACTTTGCCTCTTCCTCTATTCCAAATAAAAAAACAAACAAAGAAATATATTGTAGTAAGTTATCACAATAATGATAATCTTTGCCAATAGATGGCGGTAGTCAGTTCTAATTTTAATTTACATTATAATGCTTATGGTCTTAGCGCAGCGGCACAAGCGTGCGCCTGTAAACGCTACGGTTGTGGATTTCCAATTGGGTTGAATAAAAAAAATATTTTTATTTCTTCGCTCTGGAAACTAGGCAATCGAGGCATTACGTGTTAAGTGGCAGTAGGAATTCAGCGAAAAGTAGGGAACGGAAGTACCTGAATAGGAACAAAGTGTTTACCAATAGATTACACGCGTGGGTGGTAGGTGGCGGCTAAGTCCGTCTCGTGGGTCATTGCGTTGTGCATATTTTTTTACAAAAGTTTCCAACACCATCGTTGGTGCGGAGGTGACGATAGTGCCTTGTGCTTGTTTCTGAGCTTGTTAGTTAATGACAGACAGCACCAGCCTTGGCTTTCGAGTCCCTAATTCTGTCAATAGCATTCCCAATATTCCAGGTATTCGAGCACCTGGTGTTATTATTCAACTTCTGTTAGATTAGTGGCGTTCGATTAGTTGAAAGTAAGCTAAGACAGATCAGAATTATAATGGAAAAGGCCTAATAATTTAATAAAAATATATATAAAAGAAACCTAGTAGTATTGATGAGAAAAAAACATGAAAATATTAAATAAGAACCACTAGCATTTAACAATGAGGACCGCCGCGGGACAGACACAGTGAGCTGTATCGAGTCATCCGCATGGACGTGACTTAGCACTAAGTTATATTCAAACACTTATATTAAAATATGAAATCCTCGAGAACGAGTTTAGGCTTTTATTACTTTTTTTCAAATCGACGCGCTGAGTAAAGTGACGCGGCGGATTGTGTTATTTAAGTATGTGAAGACGTATGTGGTGTTTCTTGTTTCATCTAGCGTTGTAATTATCGTTTAGTGAGGGAAGGGAGTAAAGGAGGAGAGGGAGTAAGGGAGGAGAGGAAGTAAGGAGTGACTAAAATTATAAAACTGTTTCTCTATTTACAGCTTTGTAAAGAAATGATTCGATATTCATGCAAAATTAAACAATTTCTTTTCCGATTCTTATATATATCTACTTACAGTAGCTGGAAAAATTCTTTTAAATAGATCTTGTCTTGAATACTGAGATGCGACACTCTCCTGCACATAAAACTTTAATTTGAATTTAACATTATTTACCTCTTTAATATAAGACGTAAACGTGACGGTTATGAGTTCAATTCCTAATCGAGGTAATTAAATATTTTATAAATATTTTTATTTCTTCGTTCTGGCAACAAAGCGAAGCGCAACGTTGAGTTCCGCAACTCAATACGCAATGTCTCAAGAATTACTGTTTATTAAAAAATTAAAATAAAAAAAATAATAATTAAATCAGTCATTAATCAATCATCTTCACGCTGTATCCCGCACACAGCAAGGTAGGCAGAGGGAACCTAGTATTAAGACACTCCGTTCCCCACTTTCTGTCGAAATCTGGAGGCATTGCGTGTTAAGTGGCAGAACTCAAAGCCGCGCTTAATCTCGACACCAGAGCGAAGAAATGGAAAATATGAATTTAAGTAAATATTTCATCTCCTCGAGTGGAGATCGAACCCACAACCAGTCGGTTTTACAGTCCCACCTCGTGCCGCTGCGCCACGACTGGCCTCACTGTTTATCGTTTCTAAATTATTAATATTTATTCGTAGTAGGATTTGTTACCCCGATCCAGTTCGACAATGTACGATTCTAGAACTGAATCGACGGTTATGGACATTTTTCACACTCGGGAGAAATATTTATTTTCATTTCTTCGATCTCAATAGACAAACTGCGGCGCAGAATTTCAAAAACCGTCTTAATATAAAGCTCTCACACTTTACCCTTTTACACGGAGAATACAACGTGAAATTAAAAAAAGAATAAAGAACAAAAAAAGCCTGCTTACTATGTAAAGTGAAACAAAAAATAAAATTATACAATTGTAATACAAAAATTACCGCCCATCATAAATTGTGCAGCGAATCGTACGAAACGAAACGATACTCTCGCGGCGCCGAGTGCCGCAGCGGCAGTCAACGCCGCTCACGGTTACCCACATATCGTATCTCGGACTCAGAATCACGTAACAAATACGAAAACTGGATGATTTTTTAAAAACATATTCGAGCCGAGTTCATTTATAATAAGAGAAACTCAACGGACAGACGAACAAAAAACCCGAAACCCTTTTCGAATTTTGTTCGAAAAAGAACGATCTTGCGATAAATATTGAAATATGGAATGGAGATGTGATACTTTTTGTTCTTTTGCTGGCGTTTTTTTTTTTCAATGTTTTTTTGTTCGTTTCCATTTCTCGTCGTTAATGGCATATCGGACACGAGTTAATGGCCGCCGCTACCGTTTTATAGACAATTAATTTTAGTGTTACGGTTCAGAGTGGCACCCTGACGTAAAGCCAAAATATTTAAAAAATTTTTTTAAGTATCACTGTATCCCGTTTATAGAAGGATGAACAGAGGGAACCTAGCACTAGAAATTTCTAGAAATTGCGTAAATTGCAATAATTAATTTCCTCCTCCGCTTCCTTCCTTTCCTTTCTTCTTATACGTATATTTAATATTATTATTTTTTTAATATTTGATGTGTAAAGTGTAAGTTGGCTGCAATTTGTTTACTACTGAATATTACTATTAAATAAGATTCTGATTACGGATAAAAATGAAAAAAAAAATTGACATGTTTTAAGTATTTTGTTAGGTCACAAATTACTTAATCGAGAAACTCTTACATTGAACTATAAATTAACTTTGCTTCCACGATATACTAAAATAGTAACATTGCCTACATAGTTAGTTGACCAAAAATCTGTTTGTTTAATTTGCAATAAAACGTAAACACGGCGGTTATGTGTTCAATTCCCACTCGAGGGAAGAATTATTTTCATTTCTTCGCTCTGGTAACGAAATCAATAAGCGCGGCGTTCAGTTTCACAACTGAAAATGCAATGGCTCTAAAAGTGGGCTCTAAAATGTCGATGCGTTGGCAACGGAGTGTCTGAACACTAGGTTCCACTAAATTCTGGCTACCTAAATGAATGTAAATAACGAATATAAAATCCACATTAAATCAGAATTGATATTATTTTTCGTTTTGTCCATATAAGTTTAGGCACTGTCTAAGAGGACACGATGTGGAAGCGGCTGGTCTTCAGCTTTAGCGGAACTAATAGTTAATTGCTCGATTATAATTTATTTGACAGCTATTCTACAACCATATATATTTTATATGAATGTATTTACCTCGTTTAAACTAGATGGCGCTTGGTAAGATATTTTTTTTACATGTATACGTACATGTATAGGTACGTTTTATTTACGTAGATACTTTTTAACAAATTTAATTTATTATTATTATAACTTATTATATTATTTTTTAAATTTATAACTTAGATAAGCTTAATACTATTTTATTTAGGTTATAAGTGAATTTAAAAAAAAAATACTCTACCATATTAATAATAAGCATTACTTAAAAAGTAATTAATAAACATAACAATGGAGTAATAATACTACTAATTAAATAATAAGCACTTAAAAAACACCGAAATACTCAACTAGGCATCACACTCGTTCCTCACATCCAAAATCATAACCCAAGGACGCTGACCCCACCATTGTCTCTTCAGAAAGCCTTAAAAACGTAAAAAGTAAGAGGGCGGCAAACGTAAAAAGTAAAAAAAGCACCCCATTCCATCATTGTGATTCTGTCATTGATCATTTTTCAAAGAAACCAAGAAATTCCGCTGCTCAAATTGAATATGGACCGGTATCCATATCACTGTGGTTTAAACGTTGAGTTATGAATATATTTGTTTTGTTTTTGTGTGTTTAATTTTTATATTGTTATTTTGTGTTTGGTTATGACGGTGTCTGTGTATAGTCATAGACTAAGAGATTTTTCTGAGAGATTTTAGTGAAAATTTTGTGAGTATATCGAACCTACACTTGCGGTATGTCAGAAATTTCCTAACCCCTATTGTTTCATCATTCTTAATATTTTAGTGCTCCTGGTGTAGTCGAGTAAATATTTCAAACTTCCTTTACCATTTTCATTTCTTGCCTGGTCAAATGGAACTAAAAGTATTGTATGACACATGGACACCGTTTGAATCCTCGAAGTAACTCTGACCGCGGATACGTTGGGTACATAGATACGAATAACTTGATGTAAAATACGATAAATCTACTGCTATAACTAAAGGCCAGTCGTAGCGCAGGGGCACAGAGTGTGACTGTAAAACCGACTGGTTGTGGGTTCGATCCCCACTCGATGAGATGAAATATTTACTTAAATTTATATTTCCATTTCTTCACTCTGGTGTCGAGGACAAGCGCGGCGTTGAGTTCTGCCACTCAACACACAATGCCTCCAGAATTCGGCAGAAAGCGGGGAACGGAGTGTCTTAACACTAGGTTCCCTCTGCCTACCCTACAGTGTACGGGATACAGCGTGAAGCTGAATTATTTATTTATTTTACTACTACAACTATAAGAACAGGTTCTTATAGTTATAGTAGTAGAGTTCTTCGTATATGCAGCATGATGTTGATATTATTTTTTTTCTATATTTAGGTGTAATTATAAAATACTGTTTATATTTAAGATGTACGAGCTTTTTTTACGTAAAATCAAATAATAGACATTAATAACTGTTGTGTTTTTTTCTTACGTTCAATATATAATTATAGATATGTAGAAAGTTAATTTAGTATAAACTGGGTACTATTCAATTTTACATCGTACTGTTTTGCTCCAGACGGTTTTTGCATAGAGAAAAATGTAATAAATTAATATACAAAACTCAATTTTATTTATGTTCAATAACAGTTTGTTAAATGTTTTAATCTTCAATAGAAGACAATGTTTTACTTATATTGAAAAGTGAAACTGGGAACACGCTTATTAGATTTACAAAAATACGACAGAACCATTAAAAAAAACTTATAAAAAATATATTTTATTTTATTAGAATTACCTACACCAACTAGACTTTGTCTGACTGAATGATAATAAGTGAAAACTTATGAAAATTTGAAAGACGAAAAAGACTAACCACTAGTAGTAGTAACTTCGAGAGAAGATCTTGTCCATACTTAATTTCATAATATAATAAGCTTTATATTTAACTAGACAAAATAAACATCAGCCATGAACACCACACGAGAGAGATCCATCCCGGAATGGATCCTGGAATTTCGACTTGTAAAAAACATATTATAATAACTTTAAGTTAAATGATAATTACAATTATTATCATTATAATTATCTAATTTTAAAAAATCATTAATAAAAAAGATGTTATAATGATATTAATCATTATAATATCTTATCATAAGTTAAAAAAAATAACACAGGGCACAACAGCACACAGCAGGGTAGGCAGAGGGAACCTAGTGTTAAGACACTCCGTCTCCCATTTTCCGCCAAGTTCTAGAGACATTGCGTGCTGAGTGGGGGAACTCAATAAATTAAGTTTGATGACAATTATTATTATTATTATTATCTAAATAAAAAGAAAAAAAAATGTTAGCGTCATCCTGACCTACGTAGGACTAAACGTTGTTGGTTCAATTTCCACTTGGAATAGATTCATATTTGTAATAATAAAGGAGATGAATATCAGGTAAATAAAAAGGAGATGATTATCAGGTAAATCGTTTAGCTCAGAGTATCTCTGGAAAGTCAAAAATAATGCAAAATACATGAAACATATACAAAAGTGAATCAATATTATTTACTTCATTACTCGAACGTTAATAATAGAAGCTTTCTTATCTACAAAAACTTACATCTGTAACTCTAGGTGCAACCGTAGAAAATAAGAGAAGCAAAACTTTAAATATAGCCGCGTGAGTACCAAAGGATGAATATAAAACTATAGAAGAATCAAATCAACATTTTACACAACAGCAGTGGTACTAATTTAAATTCATTTTTAAATTTTAATACAAAATGGTCTTAATAGTATGCAAGCCAAGGGCGATCGTAGATAAATTAGCACATCTCGATTTTGTTAAAACTACCTATAAATACGGCGGGCAATGACAAAGGGGTACAGACGTAAAGACGTACAGACCGACGCTACAACAATGTTCCCTTATTTATAAGTTAAATATATCGTACATCCGCGCGATCGCGATGCCTTCTACCATACATATGAATTTTATGAATCGAGCACTGGGCGGCTGTGGATGCGGGATGCTTGCTATAATTTTTTAAAAAAATATCTCTAAGCCTAAGTAAGTCACTGACAAATGAATAGACTAATATTTACTTTTAATAAGGACGCCATAGATGAAAGAATGTTGAGGTTTTTGTTTTTAAATTCTAATTTTGCACAATCATATACTTAATTTAGTAGAATCTATAAAGAGCATCTTATGTCATGCTTTATTCCGAATAATCGGCAAAATAAAATGTTTATAAAACAAAGCTATAATAAATTACAAAAAAGTAATATTTATCAGAATTCAAATAAGATTAATATTTTAAAAAATGGTATATTTTTCAAAATGAGTAAATAATAAGTAACATCGGGTCGTCTCCATGGTCGCGGGCGGCGCGGCGGCGGGCCCGCGGCGACGTGCATCGATTTATGCCGATACTCGATAATTAAAAACAATCCGCCATATTGCTTTTTGTCTCCTTTTATTCCCGTTTTTGTGCGTCGCTCATTTGATTGTCTTACTTTTGGCCTTTTTTCGCGACGTTACTTAAAGGATCGTCGTTTTTGCATTACGCGGCTATTCGCTCGTTCGTCTCGCATTGAGACGTTTTAATTTATAATTTTTATCGTTTACGAGGGCCTGCGCCCGCGCAGCTCCACTCCGTCTCGGCCCTTTGTTCCCTCTTACTTGGTCCTCTCTTATACGTGAACATACTTTTATCTGTTCCCTCTGACTGCAATTGTTGAATTTTAAGCCGATGAAAGTTTTAATAGTCGTTTAGGATGTGATATATTTTTATTCGAATTAATTACTTAGGACATTATGAGGAAATGAGGCCACCGTGACTCAGGGGCAGAAGGGTGTATGTAACGCGGCGGTTGTAGATTCGATTCCTATTCGAGGGAATGAAATTCTTAATATTTTCATTTCGTCGCTCTGGCACCAAGGCAAAAGCCCTGCGTTGAGTTCTGCCACTCAACACGCAATGCCTCGAAAAATTCCACGGAACGAGGGAAACGGAGTGTCACTACATTCCCTCTCCCTACCCTCCTGTATGCGGGATACAGCGTTAAGCGGAATATGATATATTTATTTTTATTAATACTTATTGTTCCTCTTATTGCTTTAATGTCCATCCAATGTAGTCTGAACAAATCATGATTTTAGTCGTGAAGTAATAATATAATAATAGTTTCTAGTTTTTTTTTTAAATTATTTATGATATATAAATGACAAACAAGTAGATAAATAGTATATTTTTTCTATATTTATGAAATTGACATTGACTCGAGATACAAAACTTAATGACCTCATTTGAACTACCGAATAACGAACTTCAATTGTGTTCGTATCGCATTTGAACCAAAAAAAATCAATATTGACTCTCAACAAAGCGAAATTTTGCACTTTTTTTTAAATTTTAACACAAAAACTTATGGATAAAAAGTCGTCCAGGTGCGGTAAAAGGGTTAAAATATATAGCCATCTCTTTTTTTCATCTCTCAAATGTGCTGTGTCTCGTTTTTTTAAGCAAAGGGTTAAAGGGAGGGTTTTTTTGGGTCAAATCTCGTATTTTCTCATTATACCTTTGATTCTTATTCAATAATGATATTGTATTGTATGCCGCTGCTTCTATTGTTAATAGTTCAAAAGATTAAAATTTAGTTCGTTTTAAATTTTGATGTCAGGATATTAGTATTCCTAAATAATAAGAAAATATAAACTTAAACATTTCGTATAGGTATAATATTACGGAATAGTAAATTGAATCCTACGGGGACTAAGTTCAATTTAGCATTACTTTTTTTGTTGAAAGAGGAAATCGTCGCAGAACATAACTTTGCTAAGTTTAGAGTAAATTAGATTTCTATATGTAAGTTCATACAATATCTTAACACTATGTATATATATATATATCTCATAAATATCTCAATTTTCAAGTCTAGGCTATAGATTCTGTCTAGCTGCAATTCTTTGTGAGAGATTAGTACGTCTTGTTATATGCAGGTATAATTTTGAGGTTGTCGTTGCGCAGTGGCACAGCAGCGTCTGACCGGACGAAAAGGTTGTTTCGTTCGCTGCCGTTCGATATATGTTTTACATACAAGTCTCTCGGCATAAAGATACACTATCCATCCATCAAAATAGTGAGAAAGTTGCTATAGCTACGTAGGTAGGTCAATGACGTATATCAGTTCCTAAAATATTTAAATACTAGCCACCAAAACACGGCATCGCCCGCTTAAAATATTATTTTATTATAACCAAATTATATGATCTTTTATCTCTTATTCTGACGTATAATACTGTAAAATTTCAACTAAATCCGTTCAGTAGTTTTTGCTTGAGAGGGGAACAAACGTTCATTCTCGCAAGCTTTGACACTTATAATATTAATAGGATAATTAAAAATAAGCAAAGAACCAATATTTATTATATAAATAATTATAATATACCAGTAAAGTCATCAAGTAAGTTCAACCTACGCTAGACACGTCAGTACTAATTACAGAATTAGGAAAGAATAACGGCACTCGTAAACATGATATGTAAAAACCTGCAATTGTCTTCGATTGACTAACCGACGCCCACTATTGAAGTTTTAAGTATGAATAATAACATAAAAGATTTTAAGTATTTTTTATATTATTAAGTTAAACAAAACCATCCATCCATCGATTACCGTGCGGTGGAATTATTTATTATCATTTTCCTGCTCTGGCAAGATGTTGCGCGGCGTTGAGTTGCACCACTCGACGCGCAATGTGCGGAAGAACATGAAAACGGAGAACAGAATGTCTTGACGCCAAATTTTCTCTACATACTTCTCTGCTACAGAAATATCTTTGGATTGTTATATAAAACATTCTTTGTTATATATAAATATGTATTTATATATCATTATGTAAAAAAAATATACAAGAGCTGGGAGGCATTTCTACTGGTGGGACTAGAACTCAAGATCATCACATACACTCGACCTCCTACAAAATACAGACAAAACCATAAAATTCATTTAGTCTATTATTTTAAATAGAAATAATCAAATAAGATCATAATTGTATAATGCCATCATCTTATGAACATCTGTTATTGTCAACACACCTGAGAAGAACACAGTTTTTTTATCTCATTCACACATTAACAATACGAATATATGTGAAGGAGACGGAAAGTGTGAATCAGTTCGGGCGAGATGGAAGTGACAAAAAACTCACGCTTCCTGTGTCTTTCGTATCATTTGAAAAAGGAATAATGTTTTCATAGTACGAGTTAATAATAGAGATGAATCTACAAGATATTTATTTAATTAATTTTGTAAGAGATTTTTATTTGCGTTATAGTTATTTCGTATGGTGCACAGTGGGACGGCATCTGGATGGTTTTGGGTTTAATCTCAGCTTGGAAGAATCATTTATATTTCCTGCTCTGTTAAGCTAGATTTTAGCGGTGAGTTCTGCCACTCAGCACGCAATATCTTGAGTGCAGTATAATTGTACAAAATTAGGTTTGTAACCTAGCATAGCATTTTTTATTTATAAAAAATATTAACTGCATCTCACTATTTCCCCTAGCCTACATCAGCTACGTAGTTTTGACGTATTCCATACAATGTAGACTTTTTTAACAATTCGAAAATAGAATGTTTTTAACTTAACCCTTCCATATTTGACAAAAAAGAGTTTTTATATTTAGAACGCGACGCAGCCCGAATGTGAAATACGTTCTTTTGAATTTAGAAACACCCAAAATGGAGATCTATTCAAAACTATATTATGTTACTATATTGTGGATATATTATATGTAGTTTTTATTTTGTGTGAGTCGAAATTTGGCAAAATTTTATATTTTTTAATTATTGTCCTTTTCAATTTATTTTTAATATCATAATTTTTAAAAAGTTTATAGTTTAAGACTTCAAGCCTTAAATAAATTACATCACGATCGTTGTAATAAGATTAAGATTAGAAAAAAATCGATAAAAAAAATATTTATTCAACAAAATCGGTTGAATTGTTTCTATTTATAGCGAGGTAAGATTTTATCTAGGATTGCAAAAAGTATCAGATGTTGAGTAACCCTTCTAAAATCTTGCGGAAAGAGGTAATTTTAATAAAAAAAACGTGTTGTTAGTGTATAATATTTTGACAAAATTGCGGAGTCATATTACTGCCTCCTGCAACCATAAAAAATACAATGACAGTTCTCTTTTATTGAAAAATAAATATACTTTTTTTATCCTTATAGTATGTAGTATGCGATTGAGTCTGGGAAACTTAGGCGAGTATTAAAAATTAAACTGAATCACATATTATTTGATAAGAGTTATCTTATCGAAAAACATTGTTAAAATTATCTTTTGTTATGTAATTAAACGACTACGAACGTAAAAATAAGCTATTTCAAAGCCTCAAAAACATGAATATATTTTTTCACTTTCGTAAATTTGTTTATTTTTTTTACCAAAATACTCATAGATACCTAAAATAGCTTATAATTCCAATAATATCATATTAAAAATACTTCAGTGGACAGAAAAAGCTGAAACGATGAAATATTTCTAATTAAAAGGCGGTACGAGCAAAAATGCGGCGGCGGTCGTTATTAATTTGAAAATTTAAACAAAACTGACGTTTCTCATCCGCGAACTATGTGCCAAACGCGCGGCACACATTTTTGTCTCCATTTTTGAGATCAGCGCGTTTTCAATGCGATTTCTTTACATTAAGATACAGCGCACCGCTAGTATTTAGGAATGTTATGCCACACCAATGTGTAGCTTTGAAGGAAAATTGGTGTCTTTTTACGCATTACCTGTATTTATTTTAAGATATTTGGGGAGAAAACATAGTGATAAATTTCTGTTTTGATTTTCGGATACTTTGAAACTTGGAAACTCTAGATTTAGAGGTGGAATTAAACTTTTTTATCATATCAGAAATCAGGAATAAAATGTAAAAATAATTTAAATCATAAGAAGATACATATATAAATTTCATGTGGATTAGCTCTTAAAATCACCGCGTTAAAGTAGAGACCAATGTCATCGCTGTACCAACTCATTTGTTTTTATTAGATAAATATTTTATAACATTTATCGGTGTTCTTGCAAAGTTGGGTTACTTACAGAAGACATAAATTATGATCTTTTATAGATACCGTATATACGGGATATACGAGAAGAAAAAAATATGTTATTATAAACAAAATAAGTGAGCGCAGGAACGTAAACGTGACAAGTTGTGGGTTCTATTCCCAATTGAGGAAAATTAAATATTTATTATTTTCATTTCTTCGCCCTGGTAACGACGCAAAGCGCAACGTTGAGTTCCGCCACTCAACACGGCGAAAATGATGAAAACGGGGGAAAATGGGAAGCGTACAGTGCCTTAATAAGAACGGACTGTCTTTACACTAGTTTTTCTCAGGTTCTCTCTGCCTACCCTTTGCGCGGTATGTAGCGTAAAAATATATTCCTGTGTACAACATCTACATGTCGCATATTTATATAATATATACATACATACTTCTACAACTATCTCTATTCTCAAAACGATAATAAATAAAAACTATATAAACTTTCACTCTAATAGTTTCCCACCCAACATGGAAGGACTGTCATTAAGTATATCCTGTTTGAATTAGTTTTTGCATTCACTTATATCAGGCACTTATACGAGTACGCGTAAGCGGCAGCAGTATAAAATAAATATATTAAGCGGAAAATATGAAAAAATATTAGTAAGTAAGTAAGTTTTAGCGTAATTTTACACAATAAATAAATTGAACGCCTTTATCTCATTATACAAATGTAATCTATTGATTTAAAATGACATCTCCATAATGGGAATAAAATAAATACATATATTGATTCTAAAATTGTGAAATAGCCTTCCTAGAAAAATGTAGACCATACATAATTCCCATGTTTTCTAATTTTATTGTATTAACATTTGAAATATACACTATTAATATTACCAACTTGAAATAGTATAACATTCTCAATAAACACAAATGGTAATGATATTAAAATTAAAATTAAAAAATTAAATTAAATTAGCTTCACGCTGTATCCCGCATACAGCAGGGTAGGCAGAGGGAACCTAGTGTTAAGACACTCCGTTCCCCACTTTCTGCCGAATTCAGGAGGCATTGCGTATTGAGTGGCAGAACTCATGCCGCGCTTAACCTCGACACCAGAGCGAAGAAATGGAAATATAAATTTAAGTAAATATTTCATCTCCTCGAGTGGGGATCGAACCCACAACCAGTCGGTTTTGCAGTCACACCTCGTGCCGCTGCGCCACGACCGGCCTCGTGATATTAAAATCAATTCATTATAATTTGTCATTACTTTAAAGAAAATATAAATTTAAAAACTTAACATACAAAATATTTCGTCAATCACTTTAATTAAAATCAACAATTTCACACACTACCTTTCTTGTGGACGAATTTATCGGACCTTTTTGAAATACGATGTTCTTGTATGCATAGTTTCCTTAAAATTTGCTCGCGCCGCTCACTAAGTCCTTTGTAATTATACCTATTTTGATGGCCAACTTTTTGTGCTTGAAAGTTCAATTTGAGTTTTACAATGTCAGATTCGACTTTGGGATAAGTCGTGAGGTTTGATCTGATTGTGCCTAAGAAAATTACAATGTTATATTTTCAAGAAAATATGATATTATAGTAATATTTGTATAATCATCCTTTTATGAAAGTAAAAAGAATTGCATCTTTAATATTGAATCCACCTTTTTTAAGATTTCTTTCCGCTGCATAGGGAAGTAAACGCAGAACTACGTCATAACAAACTATAGATAAATAATAAAAAAAATAGAGATAAATGTTTTATTAATTATATCACTATTTAAATACGAGGTGAAGCGCGGTGTTGTTTCGCTACTCAAAGCAATCCCAAAATTTGGCGAAAAATGGAAAACGAACTGTCTGAACACTAGGTTCCCTAAGCCCATCCTGCTGCGTGGGTGATACAGCGTGACGTGACACTGTATAAATATTAAATATTCTTCCAGAATATAATATCCTTGAAAACTTGTGCTCTCACTAGGTAATCAGCATATTACATTCGATTACAAAAATAAGCACAAATAGTAAAATATTCTGTAATTTCAGTATGACGAATTAACAAAATATATATTTATTACTTTCATTTTAGAATTTAGATTAGTAATTTTGAAACTTACTTTGAAACTATTCATTAAAAATTACATTTTTTTTTATATATATTGATCTGTTGAAAATTTGACTGTGGGCAACAGGCAATCGTTTAAGGCTTTTTACTGATTTAATTAAACGTTTAGGCGAAAATGGTGTGCACGTGCGGCTGGTCACTTATAAAATAATTTTATAACGATCTCAAATTGAAGAGGTTAAAATGCCTATTGAAGATTTCTTATTAAATACTTCATCATTATACGTATAGGTAGGTATACCTAAGTATAAGCACCTATGACATCTTTAGAAATAACTCTTAGTTTTAGAATGACATTAGTTTAGGTAAACAATTTAAAAATGTGTATTATTTCATTTCTAGATTAAAATCACATTTAGCGTAATTTTAATATTAAAATCGCGCTCTAACCCTCATATAACAGCGGGGTCCCGTATGACCCACCTGCATGATCTTAGCGCGGACAAAACGGAGGGCAACTACAAAGGGCGACCCTTCTGTGTCTATCGCTTGCAAAAAACTGACAAAAACGGGAAAGATGGCAAAGGTGTCTTAATTTTTAATAAAAAAGTTCGCCAAGGTTAAGACCCATGGGAAAGAGTTGCGCCCTTTTCCCGAAAGATGATATATTCCGGGTTTTTTGTAAATAACTGTTCACGTACCGTTGCGATTCAAGACAGTTGAAGAATCGCAAAATTCACCCCTTTTAGGAAGTAACAGATGATGCGTGCTTCGTGAGATACTTTTTTATATTTTTTCGAACGTGATTTATAACTGTTTGCAGTAATTTGAGATTTTTATAGACATTTTACAGTTGTGGTACATTTCAAAGAAATTTAATAACGGTTTTTTTAAGCGGAAATGTTGATTATTGTAAAAAAGACTTTTCCATTTTTTCGTTTCTTTTATTTTTTTTTAATTATTGCAATACGTGTGATTACTTGTTGCATTAATAAACTACCATCTTGCATTATCCCTGGACAAATGTATCAAAATAAATAATCAGTATTTAACAAAAAAGACGAATTAAAAAGGCACACGACCACTTTTTTTGATATTTCTTTGGACATTGTTACGTTTTTGCATTTCTTCAATCAGACGGTATTGTCCGGTACAATTGAATCGCCCTTCTTGGTCGTCTTGGTCAGGGGTGTAAAAGGTCATTGGGGTCAAAAGTCACACGATGCACTATTGTACACTTACAATAGATTTATTTTTAGGTCTATTTTTTAGAAAGACCCACAATTGATATTGGGTATTGCAAATAATGTGGGTTAATTTCCGAAAATATGAATTTCTTAAAGAAATATGATACGTGTGCGACCGCAGGTCAATCAGGCTGCATTGATAAGGGTTAAAGAATAAATTCTTAAGTTATAACTGTACATAAGATGTTTTATATTTATGAGATTTACTATGGAATATAGATTTATATAAGAAATGCATTTAAAAAAAAAATATAATGTTCTTTGTATCAAATAAAAGTTATTATGAGACGAAATTAAAACTTTTTTTATTGATTTTCAAAAAATATTGTCGATAGATATTTATTTCATTATTAACTTGGACCTCATAATATATGTAAATATTTATTATATTATTATTTATTATAAGAGTGATAATATATTACTATAATATATTACTTTAGTAAATTTTGAAAAATGTTATCTATTTAAAAAAAACATATTTAGACCTTTTAGACTACTTAGAGACTTAATATTAAATAAGCAAAATTTATGAGGTCAATTATAAGAATAGATAGTAAAAAAATAAAAATATTAAACGTAGATTAACCTTGATATCTTTTATTCAGTCTCAGCCACCCCATTTATCAACCAGTACCATTTCCCACGATTCACCCCAATTTTAGGGTTATCTTACGCTCAGCGAACTTTAAAAAGTTGATATGTTTAAAAGTGCTATCATTTTTTTTTCGTTTTTGGGTAAAAAAATGATAAAAGCGAATGGTGTGACCTTATTTCCTGATGAGGTCCCGACATTGTGAACTAGACTTAACCCCGTGTATTTTGAAATTCGATCTGGTTTTTTTTTCATTATTTTCAAAGGACGATTTAGCAGGTATCGGGTGAAAAATTCACGTGAGAAATTTATTAATCTATTTATCTGCTGATTATTAAAATATAGTTTTTGAAATAATTATCTAGAAAAGTAATATTCAGAATAATAGAGGATAGATGATTATTGAGTTTTTATATTTAGTTATACATTTTATAGACCGCGACAGTTGGAACTTACTTGACGGAATGATATAAAGGCTGTGTTTACGTCACAAAATAGATGAAATGGATGAAAATTTTTGTAGCTTAACGCTGTGTCCCGTAATAAGCAGAGTTGGCAGAGAGATTTATTAAGCTACTCCCTTTTCCACTTTCCGTCTCAATTCGGGAAAACGCCGCACTTTGAGTTACCGGATCAAGAAAGTTGATTATTTATGGCCGCGAGTGGGAGTCGATCCCGCCACCATCGCGTTTACGCGATGCAGTCCCAATATGCCACAATAGATTTTCATTAATAAGCTTATTTTTGACGTTTTTAATCAATATTGACATTTAAAAAAAAACACTAAAGTTTGTGAAATTCGCAAGATTACAAAATAATACATAGTATTAAATTATGAACGGAATATGAAAATAAATTTCAATAACTTGATTTTGTTGTGCCAGACGAGGGTTAAAATATAAACAGGATTTTACTTAACGACCGGCGACTTATTCTAGCTCTATTATTACTTTTAAAAATAAAAATTCTTGTCTATAAACAAATAAGGGATGAATTGTAAAATGCATTCATATCTAGAGGTGTTTCCCAAAATTGGCACCTACAATAAATTCCAGTTCAAATAGTAGCATTTATAAAAATATGTACCTACTTTATATTTCGAAAATTGACTTTTTACATGTAAACAAGTATTGTATAAAATGTCTTACAAATGAATTCCAACATCGATTATCGAGAAATAATTACATCAAAAGGAAATAACTAACTGGCACTTGTTTGGCAACTACATTTATTTTTGTAAGAAAAAAGTATTGGTGTTAATTGCATACTTTTTTAACCTTATACTGTATTCATCCTATTTAGCAGGATAGGATGGATCCTAGTATGAACATACCTCATTAGTCACTTTCTGTCCAATTTTCTATACAATGCGTGTTGACTGACGGAGCAGAACGCCGCGCTTTGTCTTTTTACAATTCGACACTGCGCTACAAAGGTATCAAATTACAATAATATCAAATATCTTTCTTTATCTATTAATTCTAAGTAATATACGAATTTTGATTCAATTTTGTCAAATCATGGTATAGAAGTTATAATATGGGTAATAGATAATAAAAAAATAAACACGTCGCCAACAGCTTTCGCAGTATACTACATGAGAAGAAATATTTTTAACAATTTTAAAGTTTAAAATTCTACACATAGAAAAGAAAAATATTTTTGAGAAAATATATAAAAAATTGAACGTAGCTGGATTTCGATCCGCGCCTTTTGGAAATCGTCCTATTAATCGCCCTAGTTGTCCCTTGGACGATTTCCATGAAGCGTGGGTTCAAATCAAATCCCGCTTCTTTTAAATATTTATACATTAGTAAAAATAAAAAAAAGCAAAAATATTTTTCTTGCAAGATATTACGTAACATTTGACTATTTAACTATCAAATATAAAAATACAAGTAGTTTATTAATTCTACTTTTTTAGTTAAGGTACTAATACAAACGGTGAGTAAAGATACATACAAAAAAAAACCTTACAAAGCACGCAAGCTAATTTGTATGCAATTAAATTAAGGTTGTAGAACCTAAAATTACCAGCATAAAAATGAAATAAATCTACTACATCCACCATACAATGAATAGATAAAAGAAAAAAAATCTGTATAGCCTCTACTCAAATAACATGAACTTTGACCGCCACAACTTCTATAAGCTCGAATCATTCACAGATCCTTTTATTTCCATATCTCGTTTAATATAATATAACCAGTCGCTTCTTAGTAAAAGTCAGCCATATGCCGAGCTAAAAATAATTTCCAACGTTTAATACAAAAATTGCAATAATTAACTTCGTTACAGACCAATAAATTACAATACGAGAAAGAAATGCAACACGATATGTAAGTGTATGTTGTATAGTATACACACACTAACGTGGTAATGTAGCACACTAACAAACTTCAGTTTTTGTTTTGTATCGATATACTTAATTATTGTTTTTAAATGTAAAATCTCTTTTGTCTCGTAGAGTTAATAATAACATTTCGTTCCTCAAGCACCGCCAATTTTCGGAATATTGCGTGTTGAGGCAGAATTCAACGCCGCAACAACAAAAAAATATTTTTCTCGAATGGCAATCGAACCCTTAACCGTCGCACTAACAGTCACACGCTGCACCAAGATTGCATTGTTTATTTATGTTTTTAGGGTTCCGTACCTTTTAAGGAAAAAAAGGATCACTTTGTTGTCCGTTCGTCCGTCTGTCTGTCTGTCAAGAGTTTTACTCAGATTCTCAGACTCAGACTTTACTAGGATATTCAGGTATAATAATCCAGGTATTTCCAAGGAAAATCGTATTATTACATTCATTTAAAAAAAATATATGGCCGTTTATATCGTCAAAAACACGTATTTCGACACTACAATGGAAATCAAAATTAATAGGATACTTGTGGTAGACCTACAATAATGAAATTGGCAGCTGGCATCTACAGGAAGTACTAGTTCAAGAAAAAATCTGAAAATTATACATTTGTGGTTAAATTATAAAAAAATATAGCTTTAAAACGGGGCAAAATTTTGTATTGAGAACAAAATTTGGTATTGAAAACGCTAGTTCAAGTGAGGTATCAGATGGAAGGTGGAAGAGCTCTAAGCTAAGCTAAGCTAAACTTGAATTTCAAAAAAAGCTTGCACGGAACCCTCAGTGAGTGAGCCCGACTCGCGCTTGTCCGGTTTTTTTATTTATTTTTCTACATATATATAGACATGCTTTGGGCAAAATACGCTCAATCACCAACAGCATCTTAATAATATTAAATCAACAAAAAAAAAATTAAATGAGACTAGTCGTGGCACAAAGTGTGACTGTAAAATCGACTGGTTGTGGGTTCAATTCCCACTCGAGGAAATGAAATATTTATTTACATTTATATTTTCATTTCTTCGCTTTGGTGCCAAGGTAAAGCGCGTCGTAGAGTTCCGTCAGTCAAGACGCGATGTCTTCAGAACTTTATGGAAAGTGGGGAACGGAGTGGCTTAGCACTAGGTTTCTTTTTCCTACCCTGCTGTGTGCGGGATACAGCGTGAAGCTGATTTTTTTGATTTAACAAGACAGAAAGTACTAAACTAATTCTCTTTTAATTAATTAATCGAAACAGGAAAATGAGAAAAAGTTCAGTACGAAATATAAAATTTAACTCATCACTGCTACATTACTTACTAAAATATAATAATTTTCACTGACGACGGCCGGTCAAGTTATCTTTTAAATCAGATGTCGAGATATCATAAAAAGTTGTCACAAAATTAATTACTTATCGATTGACCAATACATCCCTACTATGTATGTATGAATGATTTATATCACACACACACGCATTATTACACGGTCGAATGCAGAACGTGTTGGTATAAATCGTATTCTATATTATATTTGATGTAATCGTGTATATCAAATCTAGGAGAGTTATAGATATGCAAGTGTATGTATGCAAGTATATATGTAGTTTTTATTGTTAAAGTGTTAGAGTTTGATATAGACATTATATTATTTTTTTTTTTACGCATCTTCGTTTCTTCTCTGCTACAAATTGCTTGAGACTTAACGCTAGTAATTAAGGAACTATTTTTTAACCTTCATATAATCCATACATAACAAAAATCTTCTTTCGTTCTTAAAATATCATTCAAACCTTATACATCACCGTTCAAACAGAACTTTAAAACAAACAACATTTTCTATTCAAATGCAGTACTTAAAATTATTTATCACATTTTGCCTAACATTTACAATTAAATAAAAAAAAAATGCATTTCTTTACTGAATTTTGAATGCACAACCTCCTCTTGTAAATATATTTAATAAGACAGTTGCGCAGAGAACGAACTTCAAAAATGAATATATAAATAAATTTATTTAAATTTATTCCAAATTTTTTGAGTATCAAACGGATTTTGATCTCAATAACTCGCATTTTTGATTGATTATATTCTTAATTATTTATTTAATATATAATAAATAATGGTTAAAATACATTTGTATTATATATAATAAATATTAATAGTAATTTTTATAATATATATTTAAATAAATATTTTATAACAAATATTTAATTAGTTTTTCGTTGTTTTCTGGTATTTATAATTATTTCTGGTATAATGTAGAGTCTAACTTATATAAAAAATTTTTTTTTTTTTATTATTAGGCAGATAATAAAAAAAATTACTAATTACTAATTTCCTAGCTAGTGGCTAGTGGTAATCGAACTCACAACAAACTATGCTGTGCCACTACACCACCTTAGATTAATATTAATCTTCTATAATAAGGTATCGTTACACCCATACCTATATTTTATATTTTCCCACACTGAGGATTCTAAATATTTTTTTATAAATATTTATATTCCTTAGTGTGCAAGGAAAGAATTGAGTTCCGCCACTCAACACGTAATGCTTCCATAATTCTGTAGAAAGAGGAGAGCGGATTGTCTTAACCCTCTGCATACCCTGCAACATGCGGAATACAGTGAGAAGCAGAAATAAATAAAAAATAAAATATGCATATTTCGTTACATACTTAGTAGATTCGAACCTGCAACTTTTATGTTCACAGCCAGATATTTAAGAGACTGGAAATATAGATAAGACTGGAAATATAGATATGTGAAAGATGCAAGAACGTAAGTTAAAAAAAAATCAGTAGGTATGTATGATACATATATATATATAAGTATATACTTATCACTAGAATAGGCAGAAAAGAACCTAATGCTACTATTATTTATAGACTAATAGAACTAATAATAATTTTCTTGAAATATTCATTATTAATAATTACTATAGGAAATATTCATTATTAACAATACGTACGGAACAAAACGGTAAATTTCTATACAAGAACGCGTTGACGCACGCGCTCTGACAACAGTCAAGAGACGATAGTGCAGAAATAACCAGTGACATTTTGTCGCGAACAAAATCGAACC
The DNA here is from genome assembly GCA_013403705.1 of Heliconius hermathena. Taxonomy (NCBI): domain Eukaryota; kingdom Metazoa; phylum Arthropoda; class Insecta; order Lepidoptera; family Nymphalidae; genus Heliconius; species Heliconius hermathena. Next base: position 511,232 of record JAAIXJ010001735.1, read on the forward strand.
TATACTTATCTATGTATTGTAAACAGGAATGCCGTTACAATTGTTTCTATGCGGTGTGGAATTAATTTATACTAATATTGTAAAGCGGAAGAGTTTGTTTGGTTAAACGCGCTAATCTCATGGACTACTGGTTCAAATTGTGTTTTTTTTTTTATGTTGAATAATTTACTATCGAGTTAGTTATATGACGTTAATTACTTATATTTATTGTATTAGTTATATATCTACATAAATAATTTTATATAAAATATGTTAACCTTTTTTTTTGTATATCGAATCTGTGTTATTATTTGAGGCCAGTCGCGGTGCAGGGGCACAAGTATGTGACTGTAAACGCGACAGGCTGTGGGTTCAATTCCCACTGAAGGGAATGAAATATCTTATATTTTCATTTCCTCGCTCTGTCTATCGTATAGGTTCCATTCTCACTTGAGGGAATGAATTATTCTCACATCTTTGCTCTGGCAAGAAAGAATTCTCACTCAATATGCGAATTCGGGCGAAAACTGTAGGGTTATGAAGGAGTATCTCGAAACCTGCTATAAGCTGAAAAAAGAGAATAAATACATATGTATATAAATTGTTGATTACATATGTATATAAATTGTATATGTAGGTACATTGTTGATTGACTTACAAAGTGAACATTTTTTTTTTATTTTTAAAAGTAAACATCATTGTATAGTTTTATTTCTCATATTGTTAACAAAAATAAAATTTACTTTATAAAGTTATTTATTCGTCTTTAATGTAACATTTTTTGAAGAAATTATTAAGTTTTTCTATTTATCATCACTAAACAACATCCATTCCAAAAAAGAGACACCTAAGTAAGTCAATGAAGTAAACTAGGTGCTACACGATAAATTAACATGATTATTCTAGGTATAATTTTACACGCACACAAAACCGCAAAAAATGTAACCAAAGCGGTCAAAAATGGTAATTTATTCTTATTTTATCTTACTACACATGTAAATCTTTATATAATAGCGTTTTAATTTCATTAGTTACAGTATTACAAAACTTATTTTAATGGTTTACATATTTATCATAAAAGAGAACATGGTTTATTTTTATATATAGTTTATGATTAGGTCCCTTCATAACTCTCCACCTCGTCCACCGCCATCTACCTCTTCGTAGGACCTGGAGGACCTGGAGGACGTACCTCTAGGTCCTCAAATGCTTGTTATGTGACCTTCCTCGAGTATAATCAATATTGTGATATCAAAGTTCAACCGGAGGTAATTTTTAGCTTCACGATGTATCTGAAACATAACAGAAAACTGACGGAATCTAGTGTCAGGACCCACCGTTCCCCTGCCGTTCCCCTTTCTGCATAATTTTAGAGACATGCGTATCGAGTGTTTGTATTTAATATTATCATTATCACACTTTACCTGTAGTAAGGAAATAAGCGCGGCGTTGAGTTCCGCCAGTCATTACACAATGCCTCTAGAATTTGACGGATCGTTCCCACCAACGAAAGTATTTTATCATTTCTAGAACATCAATATTTTTTACAGGAGATTCTAGCTTTACGCTTTTATCTTGTATAAGTTTTAAGCTTAGTAGAAAAAGCTTATTGTGCTTGCTTTTCCGTTTTCCGCCCGATTTCGATATGTTGTGCTCAACTCCACACTTTTACATGCATTTTTTTTTAATATAATATTGACATTTTAGAGTTCATTTCAAAATATATATTTTTAATGCTATACAGATAAAATATTTAACATACGTAGGTATCTATTTTATATACTAGTCGACTGTAGGTGACATTTTTAAAATGTTAATACAGCGTATAATTAGCGGCTCTACGTCGCAGATTTGTTTGAGAATTAAATTTTGCGACATGAATATTTCATTTTGTCATAATAAAATTAAATTAGAGAGACTGAATGACAAGTTAATTATGTTAGAAGATTACCTAATATGTATGTATTTATATTCTCTCTTTTATTTCCTTAGGGTATTTTTTTATTAGAATACAAATAATTAAATTAAATAATATAAGGAGTGGTGTTGAGGTCCATGGCAATATTTAGAAAATTGGGCGAAATTGGAGAGCAGAGTGGATTAGCACTAGGTTTCATTTGCCTATCCTATCTATATGGATAAGAATGGGAAAATGGTGAATCTGTAAAAAAACAGAACTATTATCTGCATTGTTTATTATTATTTTAGAAATAACTTACATTTTAATATTTTTTGAATAGCTATTGACTAAATTAGGTACTTATGAGTTTTAACTATACTTATTTAATATTTACTTTATGGCTTCGGCTATCAGTACGTGTGGATCAAAGAGAAAATGTTATGTAAAGTCATCTTATAACGTGGTCGATTACTGTTTTGTTCGAAAAATTAAAATTAAATGTAAAAATATTAACATTATTATTATTATTATTATATATTATTTTGATGAATCTATTATTTAAACCTATTGTAATGAGTTAAGTGTTAATTTTAATTTTACCAGAAGACATTTATTGAATTTTCATTTTTTTTTTGTTTAAATATATAACGCTGCTATATCCATTCATACCTCTCCATCATATACTTACAGCCCTACATAAATATAACTAACAAACACACAAGTAATCAATCAGCGCATCGAATACGATCGGTCGAAGGTCGCGACGTTACATTACGCTCCAATTTCTTACTCTCATAAAAACATCGTCCGACCTCACAGTTAACCCTACGCGGAACGGCTGGGACCCTTCGCGTTTTTTGGCAGAAAAAAAAAGTAAACTCTCGCGTTCTTCTTACACCCGTCCGAGTATTCGTAGCCGGGCGACTGTACAGCGCGGTCGCTCCGAACTAAACCACTGTCATACAATACAGGCACACCAAACTTGCGGGAGCGCGGGAAAAATTGTTGATTTTGACATCTGTCAAAATATAAACCATATTTATTTAAAAAACACGAGCCCACAGACGCTCGCGACGCCTCGCGACCATCGAAGAATCGATTATTTTCAATAACACAACGTATGTTTATATTATGATATACTGTACGAATATTTTGAACGGGCGCGCATTGTTTTAATATCGATATTGTGTTAAACGTTCAATGTAAATTGTAATCCATGGGATCGTTCGGTAACATTTTTGTATAGTTATAAACATTGATAATTTCGCGAGAATCGTGCGTGGTTTTTATGAATGTTTTTGCGTGTGGTGCGCTGGTGGGGGAAGGGTGGGGCCTCGGTTGACTCGTCCCTCTCCTATCGTATTTTGATTTAGTTTCCAAGTCTTACGCGGTTGTAGCAATTTTTTCAGTCGCGTGTGTAAGGCGCGCGCGGCTGTATCCTTTGCGAGCTCCGAATTTTTATTTCGTATTGTTTTTCGAATTTTTCGCGCGCTCCCCGAGCGTGGACTTAGATTTTTGTTTTTTATTTTTCAGCCAAGTTGTAGCTAGTACAAACTTTTTTTTTATTACAAACTGTGTGTGTTTTATTGTGTTAATAACTTGGATTTTGTGATCGCTGTGACACTGTGTGACTTTGATGTTTACTTCTACTATTTACTGAAGTTTGGATGTCCTAGATTAAGGTAAGCAAATTTTATATATTCTAATATTATTTGTAATATATTGACATAATGTTTATATAGTAGTATTTACATTTGTATTAAGTAACATATAAATTAATATAAAAAAATCACAATATATTTTTTATCATTAAGAACTAGAAATTGTTATCCTTAAAAGATTAGAGTAATAAATATAAGTGAACACCAATGAAACATTTTGGTGTTTACAAGTTAAAGAAAATTGTATATTCATAAGTTTTAAAGAAATAATGAACTGGGTGTTTACGTAAAAAAAACCTATTTTATTAATCGTTAATTTATTTTGTCTATGAAAATCTATGTATGTAAGCGAACTGTCAAATTATGAAGCGTTTTTAAATATAACAAAATTGATATACATCTAAATTTATCCAGCGAAGTAATCTTTACTTTCTTTTCTAGCTATGTGAGGGTCATATAGGTCATGTAAATCACGAGGTATAGGATTCAAGTCTACTATTCTTTATAAAATAATTTAGTTCTGTGAAAGTTATAAGTCTTATGTAAATAAAATTACGCCACAACTATCGTAAATAATCTGGAACTAATCAAAACTATTTTTTTTATATAATTACCTTTACTAACAATACCTTACCTAAATATATAAAATAAACCTAGAGATACGTGGCGTTGAGTTCCGCCACTCAACACGCAATGACTCGAGAATTTGTCGAAAAGTGGAGAACGGAAGTGCCTTAGCGGGAACATAGTGTTTTAACACTAGTTTCCCAGGTTCCCACTACCTGGTATGCACGGCATACAGCGTGGAGCTACAAAAACTTATCTAAATATAAAATATATAATATAAACCTAAAAATATCATATACCAAATAATTATCAACGACATTTTATCTTACACTAAGAATTACAGATGAAACTAAGTTATATAATTTAATAATAATCTTATAAAGTGCCTCTTTAAAACCTTTCTAAGTAACATTCGTTGTTTCCTTCGGATACATAGATGCCTGGATGAAAATTAAATTGTTTTGATCCATCCAATAAAGCTATACATATATTATACCATTAACTGTACAATAATACTTATATTATGAGATGATAATAAGATATTTCTAACCTAACTTACTCCATATTGTTAAAAATTTGAGGCGTAACTTGATACTTTGCTAAATTGTTTTTGAATGTATATTGTAAAAAATAAAAATGTATTGGAAATGTATTTAATGTGGTACCATCATTGTCAGTATTGGTACGAATCTTAGATTTGTTGCCTAGTTGTATTTCCTAGTCGGGTAATTGTAAATCGAGGTTCCCTCAATATATTTATTTAAAATAATACGTCGTTAGATATCGCAACTCAATTGTTTTGGCTTTTTGGACGGAAGAGAACGTAGAAATCAATCATCATGTTAGGTTTTCTTGATCCAGTTCCACAGATATATTGGAAGAACTTTGTCTTTTAAAAATGAGCTTAACCACAAGTTAAATGCATACTAGATTGGGAAATGGGCACAGTAGGTTTGATGTTAGAAAAAAATATAATCAACTTAACAACAATTACATAAAATATCAAAAGTTAAGAACAATTATCGTTTTATTAGGATTTTGAGTAATTAAAATCTTCACAGTCTTAGTAACAATTGAAAACATATAAAAATTGAATTATTGGACACAGGAATTAGTTTATACTCAATGTTACAGGCGCAATTTACATAAAACAGATAAACATCCTTTTCCAATCCGTCATCAAGCTTATATATGAAAATATAGATGATTTATTTAATTTGATAGCTTCCAATCAAAAAATACCTTAACAAACAGTAAGAAAGAGAAAAGAGAGAAAAGATATTATACTATTTATAAATAAGTAATTTCTCCTCCATCTGATAAGGCTGAAAAAACTTACATCTACACGTAAATACGTATATTTATAGTATATCTAAGTATGATAATTATCGGTATTGGAATCAATTGGATTCGAATTTAAAGCCATTTAGAAAAACAACTGGAAGTCAATAAAGTTCATATTTTTCCATTAGCAAATAATAAGAAATTTTATTATTTTATTCAACTTAACGTATAAGGAGTGTCTCGTCTAGTCCCGTTCTTCAATACAAATCATATAACTTTTTTAGTCGCTTCTTTGAAAATAATTATATATTAGTATCTATAACTAAAACAATTTGAAATATTTTATAGAAAATATAAAATACTTTTCTTAAGTAGTTACTTCTTAACTTTTCGTTGTCTTATGTTGAAAATAAAACTGGTAAAATTAATTATAATTGATTGAGAATATCGTGGCGCAGTCTAGGAATAGACGCGACAGTTGAGGGTTCGATTCTCATAAAGGAAATAATTATTTCCATTACTTCGTTCTAGAAATAAAACGCAGTTTTAATTTCCTCTACTCAATGTCTCGAAGATTAGGCTTCAAGGGGGACGAAGTGTCTAAACACTAGGTTTCCTCTGGCTACGCTGCTGTAGGTATGCGAGATACAGCGTGAAGCTATTAAAATATTAATACATTTATATTTGTAACTTACTTTTACATTTAAATTGTATTATAAACTATAAAAATAGTAAACTAAACTCGAGATATGATTTTAATGGCGTGCAATCACTTCCATTGCGGTTAGTTATTACGAAAAAGTGTAATTAACACCGCGGGGCAGAAAGTAACCAATGGAACTAACTCTGTGTAGAGAAAATAACTTTAATACAAACTTAACTGATATATTATAATTTTCTATATAATTATAGAAAAAAGATATAAACAAGTATCGAGTATAAGGCATCTTAGAAAATTTGTCTTGTATTTATTAAAACATCAATCAGTCATGGATTTTTAATAGTTTTATTTAATGTTAGTCTATTGTGGCGAGGAGAGACATTCTATGATTACAGTGGTCGTGGGTTATAATAGTAATTTGGGGCGAATTAATTATTTTTACTTCTTTGACTGGTAGACAAAGTGCAGCATCGAGTTCCGCGTCTCGAATCTTTGCGGCGTTTGCGAGCCCCACTATATTTGAAATATAATTAAAACTAAATAATATCATCGTTTATTGTTTGTAATATATATGGAAATCGACTAAGAAGTTGTATACATTAAAGTTGTATTTTACAATTTGAATGTTTATTAACTCGTATGTATAGACTTCAATTTCAGTATATCAACAAATAATTATACTAAATATTGTATTTTTTAATAAAAGAAGATCATAAAAAAGGGATAATAAATACTTACAGTAAAACAGTAGGTATTATTTAGTCATTATATTTATTGTTAAAATATATTTTTAAAATAAAAATAACATTTATCTCTCTGAAGAATGGCGATCGACTTTAATAGTTTAATATAATTGACTAAGAACCATTATTTAAGTAAATTTATCATTTCAATATACTTTTTATCGTTAATTTTGTTTCCATAGATAGCAAAACTACTTGTAAAGTTAATTTAGTTTTTTTTTCTGTAAAATATTTATTGAATGCAGCAGGTACATGTACAATAAGTCCTTCAAATATATGTTTATGAATGTACATTATAAGACTTATCGCGAATAAAAAAAAGTACGTTTGTACATTTTATTTTTTTATGTTATCTAGTTTTAATAATGTATTAAAGTAAGGAATTACAAAGATCTTTTATAATATTAAAGATATATTTAATAAAAAGACACTATAAATGTTCTTCACATTTAAAACTAGTTAATTGGATATTAAAAATATATAATTGAACTGTAAACGAAGTGTAAATATTTCTTTAGTGTATCTGTAACGCCCACGCCCACTGTTATCAGAAAAAAAAATCGTCCTTACAACAAATAAGGTCGCGGGCCGTTCATTCGAACATCCATTCACCCGCCAGGATTTCGACCGGAAGCCCGTCTTATCAGGCGAACGGAGGTGACGTCACGAGCCTTAAACAAACTCAACGTGAACGTGATTACGATATAAATATAAAGTTAAAACAATACAAACCGGGAAACGTTCGATAAAACATGAAAATAGTTAATAAAATTAAAAGAAATATGAGTACACAGAATTGTTTAAGCTTATCGCTAGAGCCTTTGTTACCGCTGTTGTCAATTTTTTTATTAGTTAAAGGAATTATAATATTATACTCCAACATTATACTCGCTAAGGGAATAAGAAGACGAAGTGGAGCGTTTGACTCCGCCGCTAAACATTTAGTAAACGGAGTGGCTTAACACAAAGTTCCCTCTGTCTACTCTGCTATATGCGAGATACAGCGTGAAGCTACAAAAATATATGAGCTCACAAAATTGTTTAAGTTTATGATAGAGCCTTTGTTACGGCCGCGCTGTCAATTTGGTACTCGCTAAGGGACTATAATATTCAAATACTCTCACGGTGCTAACTGGAAACGTATGTATGTATGTACGTGTATCATAATAATATATCTCCCAATTGTAATTCAAAATGGATTTCCAATAAAAAACACATTTCCTAATTTACTCGGACTCGTACTCGGTATTGTACAGAACAATGGTATTGAATCACGTCACGTGACTCATTCAAATACACTTGGACGGTTTCGATAAAAAGAGTGTTCGATTTTCAAAACTGCCAATCGTTTAGAAGTTTAAAGCTTATCGCCCGTGGAATTCCAATTTCAAATGTTTCCGATTTCCGATTGGCACAGATTGTGCGTGATTGTTAATTTCTTGTTAGAATCTGTGGGATTTTTTTTATTATTTTATTCTGTACTAAAAAAATTGAAATGTATGTAGCTATGCCATATAAAGAAATAGTTTTCTTTTAATTTTTGTGTTGTATAAAAGTAATGTCTAACCGTACAATTGACTAACAAACGCTACTCAAAAGCACTTACGTTCGGACATCTGTCCGTCACATCCAGATCCTGTCCATATACAGCTTATTAATTGTTACTTACAATTGTAGATTGGCAATTTATTCAGCTGATGTCTCCATTACGGGAATGGAAACTATTATTTTTGACATTTGATGGTTATTTTGTCTCGTTACTTTAAACTAGGAACAACGACGGGGACGCGGCGATGCCTTATTTAGTATTGTAGACGGTTTTTGCTACAGTAAATTTTAATTAGGTGTACATTTATTAACTTTAGTCATTAATTGAGTAATTATCAGTCTGTCATCTAGCTTATAAGGCCAGAATATTTACTTATCGAATATTCTCTAAAAAGTTATGAATGGAGATATATGTTTTGCTGTAACATAATGTGTTATTACAGTTATTACATATGTTTGATATGAACGATGAAGTTTTTTTACGTAAGTTAATTAAACTATTCACGAATTTATAAGTAAAGTGTTACAACACTAATAACACACGCAACAAAAATAAACATTGCTTACCCAAAGCACTAATATTAGACTTAATACGATATTCTTCTTAATTATAATAATAAATGAACACTTTGTGGAATCGTGCATTTTGGAGCCTTTCGCTCTTATCCTATACGCGTCTCCTTCGCGCCACACATGCAATTGTCATTAACTAATTAGTGAGCCATTTTAAATCTTAATTGGAGATGATAAGATTCATTTCAACTTATAAAAGGAGAATATTGAAAACCCAGCTGGTCAAACACGTGACAATGCATAATGTACTTTGCTACAAGAACATAAAGTTCATATTTGTTCACAAATGAACAATGAATGAAGTTCAGTATAAAATGCGAAATGGATTATTTTTTTCAAAAATGGAATTAAGAAGAGACAATAAAACCCATTGTTTATAAAGATGGCGGGTCGACCAGCACAAATATGATTATTACTAGCCAGCTTATTACAATGCAACTTTTATTCATTAAAATAAACGAAGGAAATTCATCTTAAAAGTATAACGCCGCTAAGTAAAAAAAACCTATAAAGATAATTCACGACAACAGGAAACGTTAAATTAAATCTTTCTTCAAATTCAATCAACAAAATGCTTAGCAATTATAATTCATTGATAGTTTTTTTTTGTAAAATCGATTTCCTGAATCGGCGAAACTTTAAAACGGTCTCTTCGCTCAGATAACATTTTATTTGGCTTTTATGTGGTAACCTTTAATATGTTGTTATACTCAAACTTTTTAATTGGCGATCAAGGCTGGCCAACAAATCCAAACGTTGTTTTCGATTTACGTTCAAATGTAGAACAAGTTCTATTTGACAGTGAGTACTCAGTTTCGGCCTCTAAATAAAAAAATATCTATTTTATATGAATACCTAATCTTTTTAATCTTATTTCAATAATTAACTTATATAAATATATTACTTTCATATAGTGAAATATAAGAAACTTATGTTTATTACTCGTCCTGAACTTTACTTGCGTGAATGTTAAGACGTAAAATGAACAACTCAATCAAGTTTTAATGCTCCCTTATTGTCCCTAACCTACATGCCTACATGGCAAATTTCAATTTCCTAAGTTAGTCTGTGTGTTGCCTGTGAGTTACTCAGTATCAGAAAAACTTCATACATTAATTTAAATTATAAATATAGTAATGTATCGAAAGGTCCAATATTTCATAAGTATCGCGATCGTAAGACAAATAGATTAAAGTGACGCTGACGTGTCAAACTTCCACAAAGTTGAATAGTACGTTACGAGTAATTTAAATAGAGCGATCCCTCAATTGGGGTTAATTCCACTGTTTAAGGAATATGGAGCTTAATTATGAACTGACGTATGCTTGAGAAATAAAGAAAAGAGTGGGAAAAGATCAGTTATTTTTTTTATATTCCACTAAATATAATTACAATTTTCTAATCGTCAAAGTGTTTTGGCATTCAGAAACATGTACTTAATTTCTTATTGGCAAAAGAACAGTTTAAAAGTATTATCTATTAATATTTGATCCAAAATATTTACACGAAATAAAACTTTTTATTATTATTATTTTTTACGTGTATAAAGTAATAATTAAGTGAGTAATTAAGAAAATATTTCTGTTTTATTCAAGATAATTTAGTACAAATTAAGTGATATGTTCTAAAATTTCGCAACACGTAAATAGATGGAGGTTGAAGCCTGACTGAGCTAAATGATATTTATAACGATATAAATTGTGTAATAGCCATTAAAACTCACAACAACGAGGCTAAATAAATGTAGCGAATGTTAAAAAACGAGAAATTGTCTAAAATATTTTATATCGATCAAGAGCACAAGACGTAACAAGTCATAAAATCTATTTGATTGTACAGAAGTTTCATTAGATGCAAATTGCTTTATCATGTCTAGAATACTTGTTTAAAAATTACTTTTAATTGGCGTTCTACTTTTGATCCTAGCATGTGTTTAGATATTGAAGATATTAGTAGTACATACACATTTTCGGAAAGGAATCGATATTTAAATAGAGTCAATTAAGCTCGCCTAGCCGCAGCCTCACACGACCAGACTTTCAATTCGGGCCGGAAACTTCAAATTCTAACAACATAAAGAGCACGTTTGCTACTCGCTTACATCACAAGCGTCAGTCGAAAACTTTTTACCGAATCGTGATCCGTCTTTTTGTTAAGAACACATATTCAGATGTGTAATGACCAATCTCCGGACTTTGAACAAAAAAAACGAGAGATCATTCGAGGCATTAATGCATCAGTTACTAAACCGTCAGAGGCATGCTCTTGCGCATCCTTAACGTATTCATAATAAGAAAAAGACGTTCCATTTTCAAATTACAAACAGGGAGCGTTCCATCATCCTATACACGGTTCATATTCAAATTTCTGTTTTCAAAATAGAACGGGAACATTCGAATTTAGAAATCTTAGAACCCTGAGTCAACGAAACATTTGATGACTTCAGGAAATTGCATAGGTTGTCGTAGTGACATTTGTTATTTTGTGACAAATCGTACATTTTATACGGCTAAAAGCTAAACGCTGATGATGTAATTGAAATTAATACTAGTTCTATTTTGAAGGACAAATGATCCGAATGATTTAATTATATTACAATTGTGAGCTTCTTAGGTTCATTTGTATTATTGATCGACTGGGAACAATAAAAATTGTTTTATATTTATCTCAGAAAGCTCATTTTAAAATACATTTCTATCAATATTTATCTTTCATCTATACGCTGATTGAAAATTAAAACTTCGACAAACACGGGGGCGGTCGTGACATGCAATACATACTTTATACATTTTTAATTAAGTCCAAAACATGGTACATTCTACCGCACAGACACGGGGTCAACACTCTTAGATCAAGCGATTACCACTTCACTTTGACCCGCAAATGACTCTACATCGATACACATCTCAGGTCGTACAAGACTGGACGGCTGAACCCCAACGTGGTCACCCATCAATCAATGGGATCATATCTCCGCCGAAACGAAACTAGCTCCGGCCAGCAATATGATTTTATACATTCGGGTAATATTTTATTCAAATCTTATTTGATTGAGTGTGTTCTCTAAGATGTATGTTATGGATTATAAATAATGTTCATCAAACATAGTCACACATTAAACGTATTTGTAATTCAAATGTTTATTATCAATAGAAAAAATGGAGTCTGCAGGAAAACATAATTCGTGTTCCAGCCAGTCCCGCGCGTCATAATCCGTCTCGTTCGATATTTGAATACTCTTAAATTTGGAACGCGCTTGTAATATGAAGTTAGTTCGTTTCGTTTTTCAATTGCTTCACTTATATTTTGAATTTAGAACGACGCGTTTAAGATAAGACCGTTTTGCTTTTTTAGCTTTCGCTGACGTTCGAAATTTGAAATGTTTTAACGTTTCACGTGCGCTTTTGAACTGGCAATATATTATTTATGCTGTTATAATTTACGGTCGCGTATCTTTTCATTTGGATGAACGATTTTATTGATCTCTAATCTACTTATTATAAGTTTTGGAAAAACAAAAATGAAATGCGTTTATTTTTTAATAGTAATTCTTAGTATTGACAACCTTTTATACCGATTAATGCATTTATTACAGTATTTATTATTTTATGTAAAAAAGAAAAATATGCGTCATTATTGCTGATTTTTTAAAAATTATTTTATAAAAGAATTATACAGCTTACGTCGAACACAAGTTCTACGCATATTCTTAGCAAAGCGAGGGTATAAAATGAATTCGTTAACCCTTAAACTTGAACCCACAACTATCGTTTATAGTCACTGGCCATAAAAAAAGATGATCATAGATGAATATTTCTGGAGACTGACCGCTATCGGTGTAGAATCGCAAGTGGTACGCCCAAGAATGCGCCACCCTGCACGGGCACGCGCCGCCACAATACCTACCAGTACGTGGTTACGCAACAACACGCGTTCAGAATTCACCCGTTGCGATTTCTCTCACCTTTCATACAAATGACAGTACAATGGAATTTATTGATAGTAAAAATTTTGTCTAGACATGACCCGATTTGTTGGTTCGGTTGATATTTGATTTATTTTATTTTTTTTTTGACTATTTGGTTTCGTTGATTGGTATTGGAGATACGTTTTGAATGATTGTAAGAGTGTTTTAAACGTTCGTCGTTTTGGCGGTGTGCAATTTGAAGTGTATTTGTTATGTTGGTAAGTATAAAATATTAGTTTAGATGAATTGAGAGATTTGTGTGCAATTTTGAAATATAAACTAAACAGTATATAGTATATTTATAAAACATATATAGATGTTCAACATGCATCTCACAAATACATCTCGAATCAAAATTGAACCCACAACCTTTAAAAGCAATAGCAGAGCTTTACTTTTAAAGTAATAATAATTCCAATAACAATATAAATAAAAATCCACTAACTTATGGATAAATTCAAGTAAATATCTCATCACGTGTATCCAATAATTACACCAGCGTGAACGCGCTCGTTCTGACGAGTGCCTGTCAGAGCAGAGGTCGTATGAAAACAATGCTCAATGAAAGCTCGGGGAGGGATAATTATGTACTAGCCACACCCGCTTGGTGACGACGACGGCGGTGTTGTGATGCATTGGGTGTTTAATATGTTTAATTCACACTTTTTTAAATTTTTTTTAAATAGTTATTTAGTTTAGGTACATTTATTATATATTAATAGTGTAATTTAATATATTTCGAGTTTTAGGTATTTAAAAATCATAATTTAATTTCATAATAGTATTTTATCTTCACCTTTTATTCCTATCGGGGTAGCCAAAAGAGAATGGAGCGCTACACAGTAGTTTCTGTATACTCAAAATAAAATATCAAACAAATCTAAAAATATAATAACCTAATATTGCATGTCTATATACGAGTATCCTCTAACACAAATATAATACTTGAGTAAGCTATACCACATTAATAAAATTTCTTTGAACCATAAAAACATCTGTAATTACACTTATGAGTTAGGTAAAAGTGAACGCATCCATCTTGAACTTATCTGGGCACTCAAAATATCTATTTTTAAAGAAAACCAGCGGTAAAAATCATATCGGTAGTCGTTTGAATATGATTGATTTTATTGCCTGCCGGTGTTTTGAAATCTATATGTTTTTTGTTGCCAATGTGTTCACCCGAAATTGATTACTTGGTAATCCCGCTTTTTGGTAATATCAATAATATTACGGAGGTAATATTACGCAATGTGTAAAGATAACATGTTATGCTGTTATCGAAATCATTAAAAACTAAAACACGAGATAATTATACTTCGTTTAATAAAACTAATTGGTTTTATTGCCACCCAACGTTTTAGAAACAACTTTTTGCAATAAATTGTTATTCCACGAATCGATTTTGAGATCCACTTTTTAGTAATATCGAGATAATGACAACAATGTTATTTGATTCTTACTTATAACGCGACGGACTTCGAATCGCGAATATAGCAAATATAATTTATGCATATGAAAAATTGAGTTTTGAAGCAAAAAAAAATATTAATCGTTTACGAGTATGTGTCATGGTCTAATGTTATTAATGTTGTTCTGATTTTAATTATAAACTTTGCTATATCGAGCCTTATCTCAGGACTTATCTTGTACATTATTAATTAACTATCGATTCTCAAATCGTCTGACAGAATTAATTAAAATAACTCATCGGCCAGATGTAAAATATTCCCAGATTCCCGATAAAGACGTTTTTATTAGATGGCGTGTTCAAACTGACATAATTTACTCATAAGTGTTTAAGAAAATAAATAAAAAAACACATCTCGCTCGTCTCGATGCGCCTGCGTCTACTCAATAACGCATCTGGATTATTTCTACATCGTAAACTATACATCGTTTTATATATATGTAGGTACTTACATACATACAAACATACATATATCTTGTGGGAATTTATGTTTTATTGATATTTCGATTCAGATTTTTATTATTCACTGACATCGCTCTCGATTCAAGTTTGCTTTTTTATTGTCTATTGTCTTGAAGTAATAAATCCGCCGTTTCAATATTTTTTCAAATTCTGCCGTCCAAGGGTAAAGTGAAGAGGGGCGGTGCGCTAGATAAAAATGAATGCGCCACGATCTTTTGTAAATCGATAAAACACGAATAAAGAAATAAAAATGAATATCTAATTGATTTAGTGAGACCGTCCTCAATCAGTGGCCGGCTTGTTGTCCGTTTTTCCCCCCATTCCTGTTCCGCGGCAGCAAATTAAAAATGTAAGAATTCTCGCTTCAAAGGAATTTATATTTTATTTCATTTCATTAAAATCCGCCATCTTTTGTTTCCCGGGAGCGTTCCGATCGGAATTCATATTTTTCTGTGTTTTGTTTCGGTTTGCGAGCGGTGTATTGTTTTATTGTTATGTCCGTTCTAAGCGCTCCGGTTCACGTTCCGACCCGAGTATTAATTATTTTCTTATTTTTGATGAATGCGACCATCGAATTTTAAGACGTCTTTTAGTGGCGATTAAGAGGGAGCGATTATAATTCGGCCTTTGGGAGCTCAATCACGATTTTCATTTGGATTCCGCGGTTAAAAAACACACGCTCGGGCCCCGAGTGAAATCGCCTTTGCCAGTCAAGATTAGTCGGTCGTAGCTCACGTGACTAGTACTGTCGGAACACGTAGATTATAGATACGTATCGTTTACGAAAATAATACCAGTTCGATCATCTTAAGTTCTCATACGATCTGGAGTTGCGCAAGCGCAAGTCTTTACTTCCAACGCTGGGATTATTTGTTACTCATCAATCTCAAATAGACACCGCACTCCATTGTTCCCGTGACATTTAGACGAATTTATAAATAACGGACAATAAATTCTCACCTACCTATTTATAATCGGTCATACGAGAACTGGTTTAGCTGATTTCGATTGATATATAGATATTTGTAAAAAAAATCAGTTTCACGCTGTATCCCGCACGCAGCAGGGAAAGTGAAGGAGAGGCTAGTGTTAAGACACTCCGTTTTCCTCCTTCCGTCGAGTTCTGGAGTCATTGCGTGCTAATTGGCGGAATTCAACACCGCGCTTTGCCTCTACACCAGAGCGGAGAAATGAAAATATAAATTTAAATAAATATTTAATTTTCTCGAGTGGGGAACGAATTCACAGCCAGTCGCGCTTACAGTCACACTTTATGCCCCTGCGCCCCTGACCTCATAGATATCTGTATCTGTGTGTGTTTAAATTAATTTAAGCAGTACGTATAGGTATTTTGAATTTGTAACAGAATACATTCCTAATTGTTTGTGTCGCCTCCGGGCTCTGGCATTTTGGCATACGCTCTAGCGCTATTGGCCGATACGTTTTCGTATTTTGAACGTCGCTTTGTATACGAATTTAGAAAAGCACGATGCTTATATTGCTTTCTTTCTGTACGTCATTGTGTGCTAATGTAACCGTTGCTGTCTGCTCATTGCTGGGTACATGCTAGATTGTACTGTACGGTACCAACGTTGCGAATCTGGCGTCGACATGATATATATTAAGATCATATTTTTGTTTTTTTTTTATTGTTTTTAGTTAAAATAGTTACGATGTATTTTAAATACCCCATAATATCAAAAAAAAATCACAAAAATATCATTTTTGTTTAAACAATTTACAGATAACTTATTCTATATAACGTTGCATATCTATATATCTAAATATGCTAGGTTTGTGTGTGCACACCACGTTGCATATTTCTTATTATTTTTTTCTTTTATTTTGTTAAAGTAAGTAAAATAGTAATCGTCACAGATAATAAATGTAAAATAAAGTAGTGTACTGCACCAACATTGCAAATCTAACGTCGATATGATTTATATATAAAATGCGAAATTTATTATTTTCGTTAGCTACAGCTAGCAACATTACTATGTATTAATAAAAACGATATCTAAAAACTGAACGTATGAAGCGTTGCTGATATTATTACCGAACAGAAATATGGCTGCAAAATTGACTGTCATGTTTATTTCTATTGATTTAGTCGCGGTTCAAATTGAATAATATTTTCAATTGTTTTTTTTTAATGGTCACGATGATTTTGAATTTTTTTTTTGTAAATTATGGTGTAGGAGTTGTATTGTAAAGTATATGAGTTCGATGCCTGCTTAGTGTAAAATTTGTTTTACTTTATTGTTTATTAAAATGAGTTGATATTATGACTAAATGATAAAGTAACAATTTCTTGTATTAAATATAAATGTAAAGCAATTTTATATCGAATCACGACTTTCCGTGTATTTCCTGTAAGGGTATTAAGTAAATCTATCAATAATCAAAGTATGCCAGATTGCAACGCTCGCGAGCATTTCATTCGATATACCTACTGACGTATATCATCGATATGCGCTAGATAATGAAGCATGAAACACTTTTATTTTAGATTTATAAAATATTTTATCTTAATTTTAGAAAATATTTTAATAATTGAATAAAGAAAATACTAAATTCCTCTATCTACCATATAAGTTCATAAGAACTTACCTGAAAGATCATTTAGGTTTATCACTTTATCGTCACAAATTTAAATCGAGGTAAACCTATATATTATATTACTATTTAAATGAATTAGGCAAATAAAAAAGTTTGCCTAATTCATTTAAATAGTAATATATTTGCACTAGACCGCGGTAGAGGTGGGTCCGTCCGGCTTTCAAAACAGCCACCACACACCTTAAATCAGCCAAGTGTCAGATGGTGATCAGTCGGTGTATGAACTAACGTGTGGTTCCATGATTGCATCACTGGCCAATTTTATTATTCATTACTTATCCAGCATTAAACTTCATATGGTTGAGACGATGACTGATCATTCTGCCTAAGCTATCCATTTTTTTACACTAAAATGTCCTCTATAAAAAATTTTCTATGTTAAGTTTTTCGCGTCTCATTTTACTATCTTGTAAACATTGCCTAAACTGCTTACGATAGATACAAAGTAAAAAATGTCAGTTCCAGAATCATTTTACGCAGCGTCATAATATAAATTTTTTAAGGCTCAAATAATTTCTCTTAAATTTCATTATTTAGATGGTGATATAGTTACGAGGACGTAGGTACCTATAGGTACCTATTTTTCTTATGTAAAAATTGCAATTAAAACGATAAAAAATAAAACGAAACGAGAACAAAATGTATAACCTACCTTCGAGTTCCACATTACCTGTTTAGTGGTGAAAAATCAAAAATCTTATGACTAAGTTTCCTTTACCTTCCATGTGGGTACAACCTCTGCGGGTCAAAGCGTGAAAAGCTCCCTTTATATTTTATTGTTTTAAATTTCCTTTTTGTCAAACGCGGACGTCAATGGACAGAAATAAACAGATATCCAAAATACACATTCGTTGCATTTGGCACAAATAATAGGTTTTTCTAAATTTGCATTGTCAAGGAATAATGCACGTAAACAGTGAAGTGCAATTTATTGTAGCAGTGCCAAATATTAGGATATAACGTGAGTATTGCCAAAACGAATGCCACCTCCGCAAAAATATTTGTTATGACATTTTTTGTATATAAATCTAAACGAATGATTTATCATTATATGCATTCTATCATTTTTTTGGGAAGAATCTATTGATAACTTGAGGCCAGTGGTGGCGCAGCGGCACGAAGTATGACTGTAAAATCGACTGGTTGTGGGTTCGATCCCCACTGGAGGGGATGATATATTTACTTAAATGTATATTTCCATTTCTTCGCTCTTGTGTCGAGGCTAAGCGCGGCGTTGAGTTCTGTCACTCAACACGCAATGCCTCCAGAATTCGGCAGAAAGTGGGGAACGGAGTGTCTTAACACTAGGTTCCCTCTGCCTACCCTGCTGTGTGCGGGATACAGCGTGAAGCTGATTTGATCTATTAACAAGGACTTCTTAAATATACCTACGTTTATTTAAAAACATTGAAGATTGGGTAGTCAAAGTTGTTCCTTCTCTAATAAGATTAATTCGTATATTTCATGAATCTTATTAGAGAAGGATGTACTATAATGATATATAATTATGTATAATATACATAAATGTTCTCTTGGGTGTGTCCATAGTCATTTCGTATAATAACATCAAATGCACCAATATATTTCTTTCTAGCTTTTACCTGAAAAAAAGAGTTGTTTGTCACACATGATACACAACTTAAAGACAAAATAGATTTAAACAATTTGTTCAACTATAGCCTTTCCAATAAATGGAAAATGAATCGAATACAAAAATAATATTTCTATTCGGGCCAGTAGTTTTTGAGATTAGCGCGTTCAATCAAACGAATTCTTCAACTTCATAATATTACTATCTATAGAATGCAATACTTTTCCTACTTTTAATTCGATTTTAAATACATAAAATAATTAAAATGTATTTCAAATTTAATTAAAATCGATTCGACAGTGGTCATCGCATACGTACGGACTACGTCACGTCGAGACGCGAAATAGACAAATGCATTACAAATATATCGGTCTGCGTCTAACTATTTATCACGCGTAATTATTAGAGATAGAAACTAGATTTATTTTCAGTGAATACTTTGATACTTATTATTGATAATCAACGGAATTTAACGACGATTTTTGTATATAGTGTCTTGACACTTGTCTCTTTTCTTATCCTCCTCCAGATATAGCGTGAAACTGAAAAACAGTGTTTTACTCTCTTATCTATAAGTGAAACGTGTTGTGTGTTGTAACTTTAAGATTTTTAACATTATTTAGTTCTACTCAATTATGTTATAGTTAGGTTTAGATGGTGTATGTTGAACATATCATCAGCAGATTTTTGAGTGCTAATATAAGAAGCAATTAATCATTTTAATTCCATACGACAATGGCAGAAATAATAATAATAAATAATCAGCTTCACGCTGTATCCCGCACACAGCAGGGTAGGCAGAGGAAACGTAGTGTTAAGACACTGCGTTCCCCATTTTGTGCCGAATTCGGGAGGCATTGCGTGTTGAATAGCAGAACTCAACGCCGCGCTTAACTTCGACACCAGAGCGAAGAAATGGAAATATAAATTTTAGTAAATATTTCATCTCCTCGAGTGGGGATCGAACCCACAACCTGTCGCTTTTAGAGTCACACCTCGTGCAGCTGCGCCACGACTGGCCTCATAATCGCAGAATGTTATTTGAATATAAAATATAATATGTTATTTGAATGTTATTTGAATAAAAATCTTATATATAAGATTTATTAAGATAAATGTATATTTGTTATTAATTCATCATTGCTGCAGAAATTAATAACTTCACACCTGAATAATTCTTTATCACTTATTCGCAAATGGCGCATTCAAAATGGCGGCAATGACTTTTGACAGTTCATCCTCGCCAGGATTAATATGACGTTATTTTTTTAATTTTAAACTTCAAAATAGTGGTGCTATTTTGAAGTTTAAAATTAAAAAGTTTTAAACCAAGTGTTTCGCGATGCATCCGAGTGATTCAAACAAATAATAGTTAGAATAGACTATCTAAACAGTAGTCTCGGCTCGAAATAGGGCGCCTATGCAATTATTTTAGCTCTGTCTTTCTGAAAATTGGCAAGAGCTCACACACGGTATTCGCTTGGGAAACCGTTGTAGTGCCGACCAGCGTTACCAGAGCCCTAATACGACCCTACATCCTAGCGAATTACAACGGAACCGACGAATGGATATGCCAATATAAAGTGGCCATTATAAATAAAACCCTATGCGAATAGATAAGTACGTTTCGGTTCTCTTTTTACAGTGATTTATAATGTTTAATTGTGGTATATTATCTGATGTTGCGGCCAGAATTATAATCTAGGTTTGACATAATAATGTCTGATACGAGTGTGTTGAGCCTTTACAACTGCCTGAGCTTCATCTGTCGGTCTCGTTATTTGTACTGCATTAAATTTATGACCGGCCACCTTTAATTTTTTCTTAAGTTAAAAATAACTGTGGACAGCAAAACTTTAGTCGTAATAAATATACAATAATGATGGGCTCGCAGTACAATAAACGATAAATAGCAAGAAATATAAAAGTTATTAATAATTCTGCTACAATTTAATACCATATAGAGTAGAGAAAAAAGCCGACCAACGCCGTCGCGGACTGAAAATTTACATTTGTAATCAGCACCATTAACGTCTACAATAAATTGCATTGACATGTGCACGAGCGAGACGCAGCTATCGCGCTAGAGCGAGACGGACAGCCTTCTGTAAGCAGTCGTGGATACAATAGCAACTTTGAGTGAATAAACGAAACATTTTAACTTTAACAGGTATTTGAAATTGTACTTTAAAGCTAGAAGAATAGAAGCTATTTTCATTTAATTAAACGATGAATATAAGCTTTTTGTTCTAAGCCGCAAATCGGCGCGTGCGCCTCACGAAAGCGAGGAATGTACGGCGCTGGAATGAGATGGTTATATTTCGGCGTTTTGCATTTCAATTATATTATAGTGTGTTTGGATTTTATGCGTTTGTGAAAAATGCGCGCAGATTTATCGTTTTGTTTTCCGCGTAGTCTATTATCGCATACGCATGTATACGCATGTACATGCATGTGCATGTGCGTACATACTACATGCATGCAAAAGTTACATGTACGCTATATGCAAATGATTGTAATTTATTGATCCGTTCGTAATAACGCACGGCTCGGCTGTGTTTTTGAAAATTAATGAGCCTCTCTCTTTGTTAAACTGTTTATGATTTCCTTGTAAGTTAAAATCGGAATCCTTTTTAAATAATTAATTTTTAAAATCAGTCGTAAGTACTTCACAATGTGAAATTATTCAATACATTCAACGATCGCAACAAAAGCTGCATTTTCAATAGCAAAACTAAACAGTGCAGTGGCTCGAATATATTTCTTAATACAAGCAATATTTACATATTTCGTATATAAACAAACACCTTTCAAGTTTCAAATAAATCGTAAACATACCACAATAAGTAAGTAAAACAATAAAGTTAACACATAATAGAGTAGCGAGCAGGTGCGCACGCGCAGAAACCGCGGTTCGCATGAAATACGCGACATGCTCAGGTTAATTAATATTCCTATTCTAAGTCTCGACGAAATATTGTTGTTATTTATGCGTCTGCGCAGATCTAGAACAAAACGAGGAATGCCAGCCGACTACAGACACTTGATCATAAATGTGTTTTCATATTAATATTGTAAGAGTAAATTGCTTGTAGCATACTCCGAGATATTGTCGTTTTGTGTGCATAATAATCAGAAATAGTGAGATAGGATACAGTGATGTAAAGCTTGTGGCGTACTAGAAACGATGTGCAATTGAATTGTATAAGTGTAATTTTAAGTTAATTTGTAGTTAATCATGAATTACGAATTTTATTGCTACCTTTCCAGTATCTTAACAACTGTGTAATAATATAAGCAAATCATCGTGTTTATGTAAATATTGTATAATTTATATTTTACCATTGACAAAGTATTTTTGACAAAGTGCAACGTTGAATTCCGCCTTTCAACACGTTATGTCTTGAAATAAGGCAGAGTGTTGGGAACGGAATGTCCTAATACTAGGTTTTATCTGTATGTTCAGCTAAAATCTAAGAAATAGATATATCTGCTCAGCCCTGTTTAAGTTCTAAAACAAATAACTACATAAATACAATATGTATATTTAATAAAGCAAGTTTTTATCTTAATTTTTGAAATCTATTTGTAAATATATTTCTTAAAATTTAAACTTTAAGTTCTGCATCGGTTTGTATTTTTATGTCGTATACGAAAATAAAAAAAAAGGAAAGAATTAAACTGACATCACTACTTTGATAAATAATAACATTATTTTTACGTATGTGTATACAAAAACATATAATATAACAAGTATTGATAATATATCGGTGCCGACGTCACTCGTTTCGCAGACGTCTGGCTATTTACAGGTTGCGTTTTGTTGTACCACATACATACATACATACACATACACATGGGACGTAAGGACGTGTAATTTTGTTTTCGTTACGACATAACGGTGTGATAATGCTTTATTTAGCTTTAGAGAGTAAAAATAAGCTATAAGGGATAAGTTTGTGTAATGACTTTTTCTGCAAAGTAAGTACAGTGTTTGTAAAAAAAAAAAAATATAGATTACGAGAAAATATTTTAGCTCTAAGTCAAACGCAGGGTGCGTTTACAATTTTTATAATATAAATATTATATTAGGCATATACGCTTTATAAGCATATTGTGATATATTTATGCAGAGGGAACCTGAGAACCTAGTGTTAAGTTCGTTCCCAATAAAATGAGTTCCACATCTTCCGCTGAATCTGAATCATTGCGTGTTGGAGGGCGGAATTCAAAATCGACGCGCTTACAGACACACCCTTGTGCCACCGGACCATGACAGCCTCAAAACGATTATTTATATTAAATAAAACAGTAGAATTACATTTATGGCCTATGTCTTTAAAAAATACTTATTATTTTTTATGAGGCCAGTCGTGGCGCAGTGGCACGAGGTGTGACTGTAAAACCGACTGGTTGTGGGTTCGATCCTCACTCGAGGAGATGAAATATTTACTTACATTTATATTTCCATTTCTTCGCTCTGGTGTCGAGGTTAAGCGCGGCGTTGAGTTCTGCCACTCAACACGCAATGCCTCCAGAATTCGGCAGAAAGTGGGGAACGGAGTGTCTTAACACTAGGTTACCTCTGCCAACCCTGCTGTGTGCGGGATACAGCTTGAAGCTGATTTAATTTTTTTATTTAAATTTTTTAAAGATTTGACCTTATTGTCAACGTCAAATACGTTCCAACCATCATTCTTTTTCATTTATCTTTTCTCCTAAATTTCGAGACATTGCATCTTAAGTGACATAACTAAACGTCACGCTTTGTCTACCAGAGTGGAGAAAGCCAAATGTAATATTTACATATTATTTATCAAATTCCTATATGAACCACTACATACAGCCCTCACAGGACTATTAAGCGACATTTACGGCAAATCACTAACATTATTAGAACGCCGTCGTAAAGCGTTGCTCGCTTTTATTAACTTGTGAACTTATTGCGGGTGCCATTGTAATAGAAAATAAAATGGCGGTAAACTAACATAAAATACAAAAATATAGGTTAATATATATAAATATGGGTGTTTAAATGATTTTTTATAATGGCTGTGCTGAATTTTGACTGCGTTACGTTTGTACTTACGTGTCGAATAAACTGTTTTTAATTAAGAAAAAGCTCGGCATTTGCTGTTTTTCAGTTTCACACTTTGTTTTACCCTTCAAGTGAAGATAGCTAGGGGAATTTAGTGTCAATACTCTTCATTCTGTACTTCCGGTCGAATTGAAAATATCGAGATGTAGAGCGGTGGAACTCAACGCCGCCTTTTTTCTCACCAGAGAAAGGAAACGTAAATTTCTTTAAATTATATATAATATAACATTTTATATTTAAAACGTATATGTAAAGTTTACTTTTCATTGTAAAAAATCTCCATTAAAGAATTGTTTATAATATCTTTGTAAATAAACATGCACGTGTTGAGCTCTCGTGTTACTTTAATATCTTTTTATGACTGAATTAGGAAATGAAATGTTTACTTCATAATGTCAAATTTGAAATACTCAAAAGAATGTTTGAGAAAAGTACGACTCGTGAGGCATACATAACATTCCTATATTAAAAAAATGTTTTTCTTTTAGTTTCACGCTGATCCCGTATAAGGTTGATAGAACCTAGTGCTAGGACACTCCGTTCTCCGTTATACCCAATTTTCGAGACATTGCGTATTGAGTGGCGGAATTCAAAGCCACACTGTCTCGTTACCAAAGCGAAGAAATGTAAATATTTTATTCCCCTAAACGGAAATCTAAACCAGAAGAATCGCGATTACAGTCAGACACTGTAACACTGCACCACGACGACACCATTATTATACTGATAATGATTGATAACAATATTATCATTATCCTCTTTAAGGCGACTTAGTTAAACAAGCGATTCCGAATGACGTAGAGAGGAAAAATGAGTGACTTAACACTTAATTAAGTCTGCATTCTTC
This sequence comes from Heliconius hermathena, assembly GCA_013403705.1. Lineage (NCBI taxonomy): Eukaryota > Metazoa > Arthropoda > Insecta > Lepidoptera > Nymphalidae > Heliconius > Heliconius hermathena. Next base: position 536,203 of record JAAIXJ010001735.1, read on the forward strand.
CTTTTTCTGAGTATGAGTCAAGACAAATAGATAAAATAATAAATCTAGATCTAGATTAATATAAACCAGTGAGTGTCATTTTATCGTTTGATATTAAGAGTTGAGTAAATGCCATAATGTGTTCAACGCGTGTGTTAATACTTGCGTTTGTGTGCGCGCAGCTGTTGCCTTTACTTTTTACAGAACGATTTAATACGTAACACCGGAGTACAAGAGGTGGTTGTTAGATTTAAAGGGTTTTGATTTTTATATTTTTTTTGTGTTGTATGTTGTGTGTTTGAAGATCTCGGTCAGTATTAGTTACATATTTTTCATTTTTAGTAAATGTATACTTATATATTATAGTGTTACAGGAAGTGGAATATTTTCTATGATTTTTCTTCTTATTCTTATTTTTTTAAGATTTGTTAAAATCTAAATTCTATTATATACAACAATTACCTTTAGGAATTACATACACAAGTGTTCGCGTCCTTTAGGTGTAGGTATGTAAATTTTCCATATCTCAAGCTTTTGTAAAAACATCAAGTATTAGATCCACTTATGTTCTATGATCAAGGCTGACCTTTAAGTCACATTTTTAGGAAACCGATATATAAGATTTTGTATTCCATTAAAAAATATATATAATTAATCAATTTAATTATAGGCATGTATCTAATAACTACCTCTTGGACTACAGAAATCGTAATGAGGGACTCCAAGTGAACATCCTGTAACATATTATTTAAGTCCCACATCAACACAGTACATTAACGGTTTACTTGCATTTTATATTTTCTTCCATACAAAACGTGCAATGTATTAGATTCTGTAGAAATATCATCGTAAGTTGAACTGCATTTTTTTATGTTATTTCTTATGTGCATCATACATTGACTGTTCGTCATAAACGAGGTTTATAATAAAATCTAATACGACTAGCCTTGTATATCAATTTCGAAGATGTTATCTAATATAATATTTATCCCTTAAGGGCGTTAACCCTGGCCTTTTTTCCACGAAAGCCAACTTCCTTTTTATCCCAGTGGTTTTTACTCGATGTTAATTGTTAGCATTTTTTTGTATACGTCATGTTGACAGCCATTTTGATAAATCGTTAATGATTCGCCTTTTGGTCCGTAATCGTAATAAATTAGGACTGTTTAGCGTTTAAAATTTATAAGTAATGTGTCCTTGCATTGTACGGTTATATTGGTCGGTATTACGGATTTAAAATGATGAAAAATATGATATTGACGCACTTTGATTTGCTTAAGAAATGGTCTAAATTAACTAAGGGTGATTTTCAATGGTTATGTAGATGGTTTTACAATTTCATTTGATTTGATTTATAACTGCGTAGAACTTTTAAGTGTAGTTACTGCATCTATCAAGCAATATGCGAGAGACGTATAAAGATTATCGTAAATTATCAGATTTAGCGCTTACATTCGGCAGAAAGTGGGAAACGGAATGTCTTAACACTAGGTTCCCTCTGCCTACTCTGCAGTGTGCAGGATAAAGAGTGAAGCTGATAAAAAAATAAAGATAAAAAAAATCTTGCAGTTGAGTATAGAAACATAGCACATCACACAATAACTTATTTTCAATTTATTCGAACAAAACAATAATCTATCTGATCGGTTCTGATATAAAAAGTAATTCAAAATAATAAAGGAAGCCATACTTAAAAACCATAACTAAATCTAACCCTTTCAATAACCACGCACGTTTCTATCATTTTAAAAATAAAATTATACAACGCCCGCATGTATTACTATAAAAGTACAAAGGGCATCAAAAAAACTCCCTCGCCCTAAAAAGCGTTCCAGAAATATTAAAATAGTCAAAAGAGTTAAAATTAAAAACGAGGGTTAACTCAAAAACATAATCCGAAAACTAACACAGCTGAGATCTCACAATGGTTCCGCTTTAAACCGTATTACTGTTCAAGCCAGTGATAATTTTAAATATATTGTAAGATCGAGACTATATTTTGATTGGAGTAAGTAACTTATAAAAAATGAAACATAGTATGTTTTTAACATATAATACTTAAAGTATATTCTTCACTTCGGAAGGAAAAATACTTTTTAATAAACATATCGAAAATTTAATGTAGCAGGATTTGAACCCGCGCTTCTTAGAAACCGCTGCTTTAAATGCAGCCACGTAAAATTTTTTATTGATGTTTAAAAACGCATAACATACTTTGGTTATATATATAGATATACTTATGCGTAAAAGATAACGCTTATAAAAAGTTTGGAAACCTTATCATATATAAATTTTACTTATAAGACAGATCCTTATTTATTTTTACAAAAAATGATCATTTTTATTTAAATGCCGATAATTTTAGTTAATTATTTTTAATAGATCGTTTCTCGTGATGTTATTGATTTATCCATAAAACACATAACCAACCTGTAAAGGGTTGTAAAAAAAAACTACTTTTACTGTTATTAAAATAAATTTTTAGATTTGCCTCTTAGTATCCTCTTAGGCTAGTCGTGGCGCAGCGGCACGAAGTGTGACTGTAAAACCGACTGGTTGTGGGTTCGATCCCCACTCGAGGAGATGAAATATTTACTTTAATTTATATTTCAATTTCTTCACTCTGGTGTCGAGGCTAAGCGCGGCGTTGAGTTCTGCCACTCAACACGCAATGCCTCCAGAATTCGGCAGAAAGTGGGGAACAGAGTGTCTTAACACTAGGTTCCCTCTATCTACCCTGCTGTGTGCGGGATACAGTGTGAACCAGAAGCTGACTCTTAATACACCTTTTATTCAATTTTTAAATAGTTTACACTATTAGACATGTAATACCAAACAAATTTTACACAAGTTGCCTATACTTCTTTATTTTCTTTCGTTACTTTGCTTGTAAGTTTAATGGTACAAAATACAAATATTATACAAAAGGAAATTTTAATATGAATCATACAATACACCACATATAATAATTTAAAATCTCAATACATGTTAACTATAGAGTATAGACGAGGGAACGTAAACGCAATTACAAAATGGTATGGTTCCCTTTTGCGTTCCAATTCCACAAAAATGAATCCGCGACGAGTGATTTGACGACTCCAATGGATTGTACGGAAAGTGTTATGCGGTACGGAACGGGCCTTTAAATAGTTTTTTAAATTAGTTTTTTTTAAATGATGTTTGGTGTATGGCTAAGTTTTTTTTATAGATGCGTCCATAATATGTAGATTTAGAGAAAATTATTTATTATAGAAAATATTCAAATATTGTCCTTTGTAAGTGGACAGTCGTGGTGCAGTGACACAGGCGTGAGTCTGTAAAAGTGACAGGTTGTGGATTTGATTCACACTCGAGGAAATAAAATATTTAAAATTTTCTCTTCGCTCTGGTGTCGAGGCAAAGTGCGGCATAGTAATCCGCAACTCAAGATGCAATGGCTCCAGAATTCGCCGGAAAGAGAGTCTGCCTGCAACACAACTTAAATAACTTTTTATAAAACAAATTAAAAAAAAACTGAAGATTACAAAACAATCATACAGCAGTCATCCAAAAAAATGTTTTTATAATGAAAGAGTACTCAAATCTAAAATTAACATGAGTGAAAACAGTCTTTGTAATGTTCCCATCCACTTGAAAGTGTTTTACTTTTAAGTAATTTCACTTGTGTACATAAACCCCTCACACGCACACAGCATACAGCGCGCGGCCGCAGATGTTGATTCCATAAAATAATATTTCATGTAAAGCACTAACCGCCCGACCGAGGGCGGAAGGATTGAGTTCTATTTTTAAATTTTATATTTCAACAATTCACGGCCAGACTCTTTGTGCCACGGTTTTTTTAACAACAAAAAACGCTTACAATTTGTCCTGCACTGCATTGGCTTGAATTATCTCCGCAGATAAAGAACTTGTGATTAATCGTGGACGCTATTATACTTTGATGTTTCTTAATTCATAAATTTATTATTCTCACGAAGTCTAGATCTCATTTTATATCAAATTTGTCCACAAAACAACAAACTGTACGTCAACCTAAAGCTATTCACGTATTCTCCGCGATCATTCATCAATTAAATCGGTCGAAGTCTTGTTATTAAAGAGAACAAAAAAGGAATATGCCCCGAGGCGAGTTTAAAAAGCTTCGTTTCGAAGTAAAGAATGTTGTGTACAATCTTGGTTCAGACAAAAAAGTGACAACAGATAAAAAATAAAGCACAACACAACACGGTCGGGGAACAGATTATCAGCGCTAAAAGGGTTGCTCCCGCGCTCTCCTTCTTTTGTTGCTTCCAAATTCAAACTTCGAGCCCGTACAAGGAGCGTTCGAATGCGAATTCTATTTTTGAATATTCTACCGAGAATTTTTAATTAATGCCGCTCGACTGTGCTCGTATTTTTAAAATTCGTATTCTGTTTTAAATCGACTTCGATATTCAATTTTTGCGTTCGATTCCCGCGTTTTTATTTTTTATTTATGTTGTGCGATAATGACGTTTCGCTTTAAGTGCTTTATTTCGATTGCCGATTTTATTCCGATGTTCTCCTTGAAGGTCGGTAGTTTTAGTGATTAATGGCCGAGATATGTGGAGTGCTTTTTAAACGAAATATTGAATTTAATGATGTTTTGTGGAACTCTCCACGATCTGTTTTTATTTTGCGCGTGGGCGGATTTCTATGGACAATCACAGCGTTTTCACATCTACGATAAAGACGTTGGCGACTACGCAGTCGTGATTTAGAGTGTGGTTATTATGCGATATAACTTGAGATTTATTGACATTAATAAGAGAGTGTTTGATAAAATTGTGTACGTGCCCGATTAGTTGGCAATTAGGTGTTTATTGCGTACGTCGTGTCACAATGTGCCCGTATGAGTGAGCATTGGGAAAACTTACGAGGTCCCAATTGGAATGAAAAGCACAAATTGATACTAGAAATTTAAATTGATACAAATATCAATAAACTTAAGTTATCATACTTTAAAATCCAACTTGCTTCATTGAATATTATTATGAAATAACAAAAATGGTACGTAAATGTTCATTAAAATACAGAAATAGCACAGATGGCTTGAAAATAATATAAAATTGACATATAAAATACATATAAAGCTATATCTGGCGTGTTTGAATTAGAAATCTAAATGTCAGAGCATCGCTAGACTATGTGTATATATATGTGTACATATATGAATACGTGGACACTCAGCATTTATCATGCACTTATGAGTAACCAATAACTCGCATTAAGGGGTCGCTCGACACACGCACAGCATACGCAAGTCGTTGCCCTCGATACGCAAATGGGACCTAACACCTATTTATTGGATGCACTTATAGCTTTTGTGTTAAAAATTATGAGAATTAATTATATTTTTAGTAAGTCTTAGTTTAATTAAATAAACATTTCCCTCACTAGCACATCAAGGTAAACTTATTTTTTTTTTCTGTAAATATTTAGATATGTGACAAGTTTTATAGAGATGTCAATTTTTTTAATTATAATATATTTACAAGAAATTCTAATTTTAAAATATGAGTAAAACAATAAGATAGAAGATAAATAGATAGATAGAATAATTAAAAAAAAAAATGTTAAAATCACACACAATGTCTTACAAATACTTAAACACAATCTAACAACGGGGTAACGTTAACATGTCCGTCATCTTCCCAAGCAATAGTAATCATTCGATCGTATAATAGCTTCACTTAATATTCCATTTTCGAAAATATTTGAATCGTCATGCTCGTTCCATTCCTTTGTATCGGCTGCTGGTGTGTATCAGATTTTAAATTTGGAATCGATTCCTATTGGTTAAAATTTTAACGCTCAATCAGAATGCTATGCTATAGTATTTGACAATTGTCGGAAATATTTTATTTGTTTTATTTTTTTTTAATATTTCACAAGCAGCGATATAACATTTAATATGTCATTTCGTAACTTGTTTTGCTTGTGCTTATTTGTAACTTGTAAGCTTTATTTTGTGATATTATCATTTTATATATAATTCTCAAATGGAAAGTTTTATTAAATTGCAAAAAAATTGTTTATAACATACGTTAACGTGTTTTATTTTTGGTTCCAGGTACAAATCCTAATCGTGTAGTGCACAAAAGGAACAAACGGAAACAGGCGAATTGTCACGAACTTTACCAAGAAATTAGCGATTACATCCTAATTGAGAAAAGGTTTCTTATAATGTATGCTTTTTAGGAACTACTAAGTATAAATTTGAATATACTCATAGATTTCGAATGTGTATTTTAGTTTTTGTAAACATTACACGTACGAGTACTTTCATCGATTTAGCTACATTTCAAAACCCTAAAAAATAGTTGTTTAACACTTTATAATATATTCTAAACAAAGTTATCGCAACTCGTCCCTTGCGTGATTTTATTACTGTCCCCTACCCTTGAGTTTATTTTAAAAAATGGAAAGCTGAGCGTATTCAATAATTGATGATGGAACTGGACTCACCCCTTCGTAATCTCGTTGAGGGATAACGCTCACATACAGACAGACATATGTATTTGTGTTTTATATATAAATATGGATTTATTTAGGTTTTGACTGCATATAGGATTACATTTTAGTAGACTATGCCAGTTAGCTTTAACTTTAGCTTTTATAAATATTTATTTCTAAAGACTTAGTATACAATATATTAATAAGAAGTTCAAAAGAAATATCACCAATTATATTGTACATTTTGAAGTTAGTTCAAGTTATTTTAATATATTTAACTAGGTCCCTTAGTTAGGCATTCTCACCGTTACTTCGAGGCGGTAATTTTATAAACGTAGTGTTACGTATACTATTAACACCTTAATTAGAACCCGACTACGCGTTCACAATTACAATTGACATCCATACACCTGGCAACTACCCGTCTACACTAATATGTATCGTTTCACTGAAATATCTTCTTTATTAAGAAGCCATACGATCAAAAATGTATTAAAATATTAAGACTAATGAAACGTTTAACCGCCTTAACAATCAAGAATCGATAGCGAATGTATTGATATTAAAAATCGTGTTTTCGTCCGTTCAAAGTTGAAACAAAGCGGTGGTAATTCGTATGAAGTGACTTGCACTTCGCCCGCTTTGTTCCTCTATTCATAAAACGTATCTTTTTTTTAATCAAAGATAATTGTCATTAATAATTGTGTTCGAGATAGAAGTATTGGAAGTTTAATTTGGAAATGTTTCAGTAGATGGGTTACATGTTGCGTCGCTAATGACCTCCCTATATGAGCATGTTAAATGAACAGTACAATTTTGAAAATTTACGATTTTAAGTTTATTTTTCGTGAATGTCGACGAGTTTCGTTGTCTGAATTATTTATGAACAACTTACTTCCAGAGACTTTCGCTAACGTTTTTGGGAATAAATTCATCGAAAAACGCCTTTTATACAGCATTAACATTATTTATGTGAAACCGAGTCCGGATCGGAGGAAATATGATTTTGGAAACTCGATTGTCTTCAACTTAAATTCTTTTTGGTATCGAAATAGTGAGTTTTGACGATAAATTTATTTACGAATTCGCCATACATTGGTATTTTTCTACGAAACAGAGAAGGGTTTTATGAATACCATATTTAGGAGTAAAAAGTCAGAACAAGTCGGAGCAAGCCGAATCCAATGATTGCTCCGTGAGATACTTCGTAACAATGTGATTATTTCCTTTTTAATGGAATATACGGATTCCATTTACTAAGAAACAGAATAATCCATCGTAATTTAACAAAAAGTTTACTTGGAATTTAATAATCGGATATGTTGATAAATGCACGCTCCGAGATAAGTTGTTTATAAATACCATTTATAATGAATGAATATTTCCAACTCGGCGAATACTTCGTTCTCGATATATGGCTAACTTTAACTCGATATCGCGTATTTTTACCATTTTTTTTACAATTCTAAAGAAATAAGGTATAGACAGCAGTAATTACTTAGACCGTGTATTTCGAGTATACATATATGTATGTATGCACGTTGTATTAATACGAATTATCCTCTGACCTAGATTAGGATATTAAATATTCTAGATTCGTATAGAATGGTGACCATAACGTCGGATTATGCAAAAGTAACAAAATACATTTTTCGGTCGATAATGGTCACTTGATACGCCGAAAACGGCATAGAAAGTCGTAATAACAAATTTGATGTCGTATAGAATAATTTTACTGAGACGTGAGCGGGAACCGACTCCAGGAGTTGCATACTGATGGGCTACGAGTTTTCCGAATAATATATACGTTTTCATCGAGAATAATATAATTACGGTACTAATATTCGCTACATAATAAATGCTAATTGGATTGCGCGAGCGCATATAAGATAAATGTGAATTCCACTGACATTTCTATTAAGTTTATTTTAGAGTATGTCTAATATCAGTGTCCACTTGCTGTAAAAAAATAATATGTTATAAATCGAATTAGAAAAGAGTGAATTATAAGTATCGAATAGAGTTTGGCGGCTTAGTTTTTATAAACTAATAAAATATAAATATTTCATTCCATTTTAAAGTTGTCAGATTTAAAAGTCACTACGTCTACTTATAGTCTTATTTAGAAAACGAGTATTTGATCGATCGGAACGTCAAAATGGAGATAAAATATCAATTTACATTCTAACAATTTAGCTAAAAATGTTATTCTTTTTAAAAAATAAAAAGCTTATTTCTATATAATATATTATTGTTAGAAATTTAATTTAACTATGCTATATAAAAGAATTGTCGCAAGTCCACGACCACTTATAACTTATAAGTAATACTAGTAGCCATATTGCTATTGTGAAACTTCAATAACTGCGTAGCCCGCATATTAAAAACCATCGCTCGGACTAAACTGCCGGCGAAAACGGGAAACAATCGCCCGACCATATTTGAAATCGTTTGAATATGGAACTATTTAAAATTTCGAATCCGTTGCGTTATCGCCGCGACGTGCTGGCGTTTCCCGATTGTTCTTTTTTAATTTGAAATTGGAACGCTATGACAATATCCGTTTAATAACATAAACTGAGTGACTGTGTTCCCTTGTCTAGCTTTTTTGTTGATATTGTCAAGCGATGGCTCTGAATACTATAAAAGAAATATTTTAAAACTTTCGCAAATAAAATTTTTGCCACCTGCGGAACGCTCATTAGTAATTTATCTTTCTTTGAAAATCGTATTTCAAATTTGCTCTATGCACTACTTTACCTATGCTCATAAATAAAGTAGGTAAATGGCAATTCATTTTTTTTTATGAACTGTATACACTATGTATGTTTTTCATAAATTGAATTAGTTAAGTATATCTTCTCACGAGTATTAGATAAAGCAATTACTTAAGCCGTCGTCTTATAAGAATGTTATCATTTAATAACCGTATAATATAACGGTAGAGACCAAAAACGACTTCGTGGATCAAGTACCCTTTAATGCTAAACACTACAAGGCTTTGCACTTCCTTTACCAAGTCCAAAAACAACAAGCTGTTATTGAACACTTATTTGTATTCAAAAATTAAATTTTAATTTTAATTTTAATTGTATTATTTAATTTTATATTTATATAATATAATAATTTTAGTATTAAAATAAATTCGGTAAAAATTTGATTGCGAAGGAAAATTTTGTATGTTTATTAGTTTAATATTTAGATACTGTTGGCTTAATATAAAGCTTTAAGCAAAAAAGTATTTCGTATTTTTAAATTTATATTTTTTTTTCTTTTCTTTTAGAAGATCTTTAGAAATAATGTGAGTTAGCTATTTTCACCTATAGATACTTCACATAGTAATTATTGTTTTTTTTTTTAAATTTAAATATTACATACAGTGTGCTTTTATATTTTTATCGAACGATAATTCGTAAAAGTTATAACCAGTTGTCTTTGCTTTTCCAATTTTAACACTGAACTTCAAACTGAAAGTCAAATCTATCTAAATTTAAATGCGGGCTACCAAAATATAAGGACCAATCCACCAAACGTAAATTACCAGAAAATGTAACAATAATAGTCCCTTCGAAACAATATCGTGAGCAAAGTGAACTTCAAGGCTTCAAGAATAGAAGTGTAATTTGTGTATCCTATGGTGAACAAGCAAATTGGTGACTTCCTCGATTTTTATGTTTATTGATAAAGCGTCTCACAATTGCTACAGATTTGGTCTTGAATTGAACGAACCCATTGTGGATTAGTCGCTTTTATAGACGACGCAACAGACTGAACTGTTTGAATGCACAAAGTAAAATGCTACTAGTAAAATATTATATCGAAGATTGGTGTAACCAAATTAAGCTTTTATTTTACCAATTTTAAAATGCAACGATCAATTCATAACGCAACGATAGCCAAATTTTTGTTTATTACTTCAGAAACTGTGTTAGCACAAAGTTTTCCATTGGACCCCGCGTCTACTTACATCACAACCCTTCCAAAAAATAGAAAATAAAAAACCGAAGGGGACTTTAAAATCGTTATTATAATCTCGGACGCCATTTTGCCTATGGGGACGCGCCCTTCAATTTTAAATCTTTTTCCAACAAAAACCCCTTTGATGTTTATGCATTTCGGCAATATCTCCCGCACCACTAGATACATGACATTTGGCCATTTCGAAAATTTTGCAGATGGATATTTCAGATTAAAACTTTAATGTCAATAACTGTCTGTTCGTGCTAAAACATGACACCGAGTATTATTTTATCACCCTTAAAGTACTAACCTTTATGCGTACCTATATTAGGTACGCATAAAGTATAGGTATTATAGACATAGTCTAAGGAAGCGTTTTATATTTTTATTTACGACATTAGACGGTGTCAAATGTACTTTTAAGCTGTAGTTATAATGTCGGTCACACTTGAACAACAATCAGCATTAGCGCAACGTCCTATTAATCAACTCATTTACAAGACAAACACTTCAAAAAAAGAGACGTGTGGGAAAATGTATGTAACGCAACACATTCCAAATTCGAATGAATCTGAAAGGCGAGTGAGATTTGAAAAGAGAATGAGATTTGAAAATAGAACATGCCATTAGGAATGAATACAATGGTCTCATTGGTCGATTTGAAAAAGGAACAATTTGTTAAACGTCAAATATGAACTTTTTTATTTCCGTTGTAATGAAACGCGGCGCAGTGTGATGCCTAGTGTAGTACGAGGTTTTTGTTGGATCACCGCGCTCGTTTCTCATTCGTTTCGTCCGTCCGTCTGCTATACTTATTAATGTCAAAATTTAAATAGGAATTTGAATAGCCCAAAATGCCAAAGGCGACAAGATTATTACGTTATTAAACTCTTTCGAGCGCAAGATACGTCCTAATTAATAGCCGTTGGAACGTGCAAAATGATTGGTAACTTAACTGCTTATCAGATGTACGAAGATACATACATACATATATAAAATAAAAAGTTGAAACAAATAATCACATAGACGTTTATACAAATAAGATACAATGATAGTCGAACTGTATTTTTTGCGTTCACTGCCTACATATTGTCTACTCTCTCATGCATTCAATTCTATGGCCGACAGACTTTCTATCTAACAATCGTTTATCGGGCGATCACAAACACGAGCAATGACATGAAACTATCAATATTTCTAATAACGTTTAAAAACAAAGTATTAGTTTCGTATACGCGAGCGGCGGCCATATTAATCATTGGAACGAATTTCCGTGCGCCATGTCATACGGAGTTCGTTTATTAAAAATGTGACGTATCAAGATCAACATCTCATAGAATGCGATAACAATATATGAGGGCGCGAGGCGCGAGCGAGACGAGCGTGTGCTGACATTTCAACGGGTCATCAACCCTACGAGCGTCCTTCTCTAACTAGAATTCGAATTTGATTTGAATTGTTCCTAATTTTTTAATATTGACCCGTTCGCTCCGGACTCCGGTCTTTATGTACTCATTTTTATTTCCATTCACATGGTTTATTAAAATTTATTTCGACTAGATACTCCGCTGTTGTGCTTCCGTTTGCATCTTAATGGTCTGGTAATCCATAAAAGAGGAATAAATGGTTGTAAAATATCGTTAAGTAATTTTATATCTTTACAAAGATTGATAATAGCCCGCTTCCAACTAAAATCGCGCCGCTCAATCGCGTTTTAAGAATTCAGTGTTTTTTTACTCGACTGGTTTTATATTACTGACATAACTTTGAATATATTTGTACGTAAAGGATTATGATAAATTGGTACATCCATATGAATAGTCGTTGGTTTTTCAATTTGCGTTGCTCATTCCGCATCGTGATTAAGATATTTTTTGCCAAAAAGTTTTTGCGGAGCGCAGTTTAGATGTCAGATCGAATAGTTCTAATTATTGCCGGTAATGAGTTTATAGTTAATTTAATTCGTTATATTAAGTGGACGTGCTCAGAAGTTCCGCAGTTGAGACTAAGTACGGCCGCGCGCCGCCGATACAAAACGATCGCGAGGCTCAGGATGCATACATTCCATTTATACGCCCCTAAGCCTAAATTAAAATGCAAGAACACAGTTCTATTCGAAACAAAAGGTACAAAAATGTTAAGCAACCCATAGGAGAATCATAAGCGGTCATAACTGGTTATTCCGATCCATTTATGGCGATGTAATCCTATTGTAAGATCCTGCCTCTATAACGTGGACGTGTGTGCGTACAAACACACATAACTATAAAATGTGTTCAATCATTAATTTTGTCTGTAATTGAACGAGTTGCGATCTTTGACTGCAAAAAGCTGATGTTTCTTCGAAACTGAGCCAAGTATTAAAGTGTACCGATCGGATGACGGGCACCGACATCTTGAATTTATACGTTCATAAAATTCTTTTGTCAAATTTACGTCGGAGTTCCCAATAAAGTGGACGCGCACGTTGGGCGCTGAATTCTTTACCGAAATCATCGTCTACTCGAGTTTTTCTGCCGGTTATTATCTTTCGTATATACGCATGAAAACATTTACTTCTCCCCATTAGAGGTATACAGCTTTGAAATTCTCAAAATTTTGACAAAGATTAGACCGCGTTCAGAACCTCGATCGAGTTTCATACCCTGCCCAGCGTCTGTTCATGAGCACAAAAAAAAACACCGACGCTTCGCCTTAAAGAAAGTGAGCACACACAATCGATAATTACTCAAAAAGAAAAATCTCTACCGAAAACGCATTCATCATTTATCTGCGGTCCATATCAGCTACTTGAACAAACTACTTTTCTATTATTCATTAGTTGATTGTACCGTGGCGGAGAGAGAGGGAAGACGGAGGGGATAGGAGGAGAGGGGGAGGTCCGACTGTGCTGCAACGACCTGAAATTCGGTAACCGACTTTACATTAATAATTACTTCTCAAAATAATGCTAACTTTGATGCACGACTCCGATAACGATTGGTACGGTCGGCAGCTACCACGATACGACTGCCGTAGAGTACCTAATACAGTGTCTAATGTCTTATTGGAAATGTCTTCTAGTTAGAATTTTTTAACAATCATAGCAAGGAAATAAAGTATATGGAAAACAAGATTAATATAATTACATATATAATCATTTTTTACTGATCTAGAACATCAAATATAGAAATATGGCATATACTAATTACATTAAGCGCGATCAATAAAACAAGATTTGGTGACCAATTTCACATTTTATCTCCACCATTGTTTTGCCGTTTCGTATAAATAGATCACTTATCTGTCGTACAAGAATCCAAAGCTGACGGATTGTCCGACTGGTTATTTTAAGCTGTAATCTTGCGCAAGCTATAGGTTGCATCAGTTAATTAATTTCATGCGACGTCAGGATCGATCACACCAGTTCGGTTTAGCATAGATCAAACGTATGTTTGTTTGTTGACGTGACAAGTAACGTTACTTAAATCGTGATATCTGTATATGATGGAGATGATGATATGGATGTGGAAGTGTCTCAATATTATTTATTATAATAGTTTAGAAAGTATTTAAAAAGACAATAGGTAAAGAGTATAAGGCGGTTAGGGGATTTCAGGTCATTAGATGTTGGTTAGTGTCTGATTGTCGATATGATAGTTTTGATTTCAATGATGTCCTGGAGGGATTTTTTTAAATTTTTTCGACTTCATACTGTACTCTAAATATAGCTCGGTGAGAGGATCGCGTCATTAATATGCAATATCTAAAAAAATGACAAAATATGGAGCATAAAGTGATTTACAATTCTTGTCCTTTTGAAATATGAAAAAAATAAACTCAACCCAATTATATTTTGTTATAAAAAACAATATTTTTAAGTAAACCCATTATCAGAAATATATTAAGCATTCCATTAATTTACATACAAATGACATAAATATTTCATGCTGCTGTCCGTACACCACGTGCTCAAACACAGCAACAGCCAAACGCGAATGTAGGGATTTTTGTTATACCAATATCAAACTACAAGATATTATTGAATTCAATTTATTACACAAATAATTCAATGTTACTAAACAATTTACTCAGAAACCATATAATTAATTGACTATACCTACCTACTCGAGAAATATCTGATGTTAATCAATTTTAATTTACTATTATTGCTTAATTACAATTTGATCGTTGTAACACGGTGGCAATATGCCTGGTTGTGAACGTAGGTAGTGGGCTCACTTCCCAAACGAAAGAATATTTACATATACAATATAAATATTTCTCAGATTACCCAGCGTACGACGTATCTGTAAAGCTTATTCCAAATGGGCCTTTAGAATATATAGATAACAAATTTATAGCTAAATTCTTAAGTCATTGCTTGTTGAGTGGCGGAAATCAACGCTGTGGTTTGCCGCGTTTCCTGAAGGAGAAAAAAGAAAATATTAAATATTCATTTCCGTGAGTGGGAATCGAATCTACTGCCGTCGAGTTTACAGCCGCGGTCCCACTGCGCCACGAGGGCCTCAATATACAAATAAATATATTATTTACATATTTAATTATTTATGGTATAGCGTAAACAAAACTTCAATAAATATAAAAAAGTAATCGAATGGACTTTTATAGTATCAACAGATATGAATCCGACGTCTAATATTAATGTAAATGAATCGATTAATGCCAATTTAAAAAGCGATGGTTACATTTTTATCTTTATCACTAAAAGCATGTTAATATTTAAGTTTTTTTTAGACATTTTCACTCGAATTTGATTTATGAAGTAGTTAGTGATACACCCCCTCTGTTGTATTATTTTAAAGAGAGTGTATTAAATGACTTAATATATAGCTTATCCTCGAGTGGAAATCAAACCCACTAACATCGTGTTAACACTCAATTATTTCCTAATTAGATCATGTTGTTTATTTAGCTTTATTTGTAAAAAATTATTAATTTAAGATGCTTATTAGTGCCAGGTTACTAACAAACTCGCCTGCCCTCGACCGCAGAGGTCACATGCAGATGGCAATCTTTCTGATATCGGTAAATATAACATGTAAGCTAATAATATTACACACATTAGAACCAAAATACAAACATTTTGAAATAAATACTGTTGTTTTAAATAATATTTCTTTCTAATATAATATTTGATGATTAGATGGCGGATATTAACGCCGCATTTTGTTTAAGTAAATCGGGGAAATAAAATATTTTTGTAGCTATGGAATTCTAGCCCGCAATCATAGTACAGTCAATTGGTCTACAGTTAATGGGACTTATATTATACACTAAAACTCCACAATTAAAAGTTTTATCAAAAAAAAAACATTCAAATTACGACAAAGAATAGTGATAGTGCAATTCAAAACACTTATTTAAATTACAATCTCACTTCATAAAGAGTTACGTTATGTTGCTAGTTGCAGTTCAAATATTGGGCCAATATATTCCAATCTATTAAATAGTATGCTGTTTGTATAGCCTTGTATATTGGTCCATGTGTAGCCAACATAACATGTAACAACTATGCCTCAGGCACTTACGGTACATACTTCGCTCTAAATTCTTATGTCAGAATCCGATTAGAAATTTCGGTTTGATGGAAAACTGTTGTGCCAGTTTATATTATGTTGAGACGTTAAAAAAAGTTAAGGCCCGGCCACAATGAGGTGTGATGGTAAATGTTTTAACGGTAAATATTGGTAAATAGATAATTAGGTTTATCTTTTGGTAAGTATTTGAGTGGATATTTTAATATAATATTATATAGACAAAGCGCGGCGTTGAGTTTCGCCACTCAACACATAATGCCTATAGAATTGGGCGTAAAGTAGGGAACGGAAGCGTCTTAGTGGTAACAAAGTATCATAATAAGTTCTTTTTGCCTACCGTGCTATGTGCGGAATATAGCGTGAGCGCTAAAAAAAATAAAAAAATCATTTGTGAAAAAAAACAACGTGATTATTTTAAGTTATTATTATAAAACTAACAACATCTAACAATAATCAATTTTAATTCGATATTTTTTTAAATTCCCAAAAAAAATCCACCCGATTTCGTGTAAACAAGCTCCAAAGTAATATCCACTATTACGCGTCTCGAGATAACGCGATCTGTGTGAAACGATACATAATTACGAACATTTTGTATTTTTTTTATTATACTTGTAATGTCGGTGCAATTTTGGTTGTTTCTATTCCAATAAACATTAAGAAATATATTTTTGGTAAATTGCTTTTGTAGCTTTATTCTTTATCATTATTTTTTATTAAACAATTTACTTCGATTCTACTATAACTTTGGAATTTGATGACGATTTCATTTTTAGTTTATAGTAAATTATGAATTTATCGTTTACATAATTAGAAGACGATAATTTAAGACGGTGATAGTCTGTGGCAAAGGATTGATTAAAGTTTTACAGAATTGCCCTTACTAGGTTTTTTCTTTCCTTTTATTTTAGCTTTGGAAAAGTATATCGTGTAAATGATATCTAGAAAAAATCTCAGGTACATTTCGATTGATCAACAGACTCAGCACATTATATTTTTTAGCTTTAGTGATAGTATAAACAAGTAATGTTTACTTTACTCCCAAATCTTTATGTCAATACTTCGAAATCGAGAAAAATTACAAATTTTCTTAAGTGTTTGATTCTACACTTGAATACATAGGTTTTAGTTATAAAAATAATATTAAGAAGGGCTCTCGACACCTAGATATTTGTTTTTACTGACTTAGTAGTGTAAAGTGTTACTTTAATATTTTATAACATTTCGTAGATATTTGCTGTGTAATTGTTTGATTAATATACTCCTTAAGTATTTTTACCATCAGGAAACTATATTTTTAATTATCTTTACATTGTTAATAAATAAAAATGCTACCGTTAAAACAACTTCATTTTGCTTTGCTTGGTATGCCATGGAAAAATATTATATTATATCTCTATATACATCTCGTGCGCTCGAACTGATCGAATCAAACGCGAAGGAATTCGAATTTCAAAAACTATAATGATTGATTGTCAACCAATGACAATCGCGTATACAAATTCCTAACCAATTTGAATATCGAACGAGTTCTTTTTTGTTGTTAGTAGCGCGTGTTGCCAGTAACGTTTCCACAGATAGCACAATAAGCAATTAATTTAATTTTTTTTCACTCTAGGAGGCTATTGTTTGAATTAATGAGGCGATGTTTTTGTTGAGTTGATTAGGATGCATAATGATATTTTAAATATAAAAAAAACAATAAGATGAATATACAATAAGATGTTTAATTACTTTTTAAGTATCGATTCTTAATAATAAGTTTATATCAAAAATATATTTGTTTTTTCTATTACAGTACATATACAGTATAGATTAAAATAAATTAAATGTTGTATATCAATTATATATCTGTACTAATACTAATATCTCATAAAAGGCATGCTTTGTGTAAAGTAACCCAATATAACTAGATGCATTCAACAAGCTTAAACAACTGCGTTTAAAAAGCCATATGTTTTAGGGCTGTTTCCGGTCTTATTTCATAATACTTAATGATGTGTATATCTCATTATATATTTCTGTGTTTGAATTAAATATTGTTCTTTATTGTTTTAATTCTTTTAATTGTTTAATATGATATAACGTTGTGTCGTCGGGGGAATGAATTATTTAATATTTTCATTTCTTCTTTCCAAAAAAGATAAAACGCGGCGTTGAATTTCGTGAAGCTGAAAAGATTTATTTTTCTGAAAAAACTTGGATATGTAAAGGCTAATAAATGATTACAATGTAAGTATATTTAATTTTACTTGGTTTGTTTCTTGGTCTATCTTATAAAATATAGATAAAGAAAGAATACAAATTAATAGTCATTACCCGTACGTACTTAAATAAAATCTTCAAAACAGATGCCAGCCCTATGTTTATCTTACATTTATATCACTGTGTGCGTAGCTTTATACGTGTATCTAGTAATTAAAGTATGGAAATAGTTATATGCGTTTTGAAGTGTTTTCTTCATAAAATTCAAGTGGCTGGGAACTCTTAATGTCGTTGAACTTTTTCTTTAGTAGGTACTTATCGAATTAAATCATAATCGATATAAAATTTCGTAAAGATATTTCAAATAAATATATTTCAAGTTATTGTTTAAATGACATTTATATTAAACTATTTAAAATTATGATTGTAAAAAATATATTTCATAATAGAAAAAAATCATAACTTAAAATATATCACTTACGTCTATATTTATAACACGCTTAATAATTTGCATCGCGATGCAGACAAGATCTCCATATATAATTTATATTAATCTTATGTTTTAATCTACTCCATATAATATGTATGTAATAAACTATTGTAGATACAAAAAAATTGTTTATAACCACTAAACCGGTAATTTGAGTGAATGTTGCGAAATTTGAACGGTTACAGAGGTCGTTAATCTCTCTTGATCTAAAAGTATCTATTTGTTTGAAAAACGTGTGCGATGTATGAAACTAGACTGTGTGACGTTACTTGACTATTCATTAAAAGCTTATAGAAAATATAAAATACTAGTCTAACTTAAGAAAAAACATAGAAAAGTATTTGAAATTCATATACGTTTCGCAACATTGTATGTATTACAATTATTTTTGTGAAAATATTAAAAAATATACTTTTACAAAACTATATTAAATTATCATGTTGAAAATCGATTATATTTATCGGGCTGTATAATGTTTTTCCACAAATACGAGATAACTATTTCATATTAAATAAAAAAAAACTAGGACAATGGCGCGCTCACCTCACGACCGGCCCACGGTAATTGAAAATAATAATTGAATTCGAATTAAGAATACGAAATCAGAACAGAATGCGTTCCATATTTGAAATTCGCGTGGCCGCGAGTCTACGCTGTGTTCTTTTTTAAAATTTGAATTTGGAATCGTGTGTGCTCTATTGTGTGGCAAAATGAAATTCGCGTTGCGTATTTCGTTACTTAAACTTGCTGACCGTTTTATATTGAGCCTTAAATCCATAGCTAATACTTACTTCACAAGATCTATTAACATTGGTATTGGAGAACAACGTTTTGTTAAATTTAATAGAGATCAATACAGATAATTTACGAAACGGAATTTACTTACACGTTGCTCAACTCTGACCTAGAAATGGCAACTAAACAAAATAAGCAATTAATAATTTATCGAAGCCTTTGCCTCCCAGTTAATTGAACGGTCGCTAGGCAAGGCAAATAAAATATATGTTTGTAGGAATGTGTGTATGTGTGTGCAATCGGTCGAACGTGACAAGTGTGACAATCACGATACGCTAACACCGGAAATTTATGAATTTAAATGTGAAAAGTGTTAGGAATTTAATGACAGAGTTCGAAGTAAACCGCGCCATGTCTTCCTGGTGCTCTATTACATAAATATTGAATAGTTTCATTGTTTATGGTTGGACATCAACGCATAGATTATTTTATTTGTTTTTTTATAATCTTACATAAATATATGTTATATAAAATGTGTTTGAAAATTTATATAGCTTAAGTTATTGTTTTTATAAACGGACAAAGAGTTTCCAATTTTTTTTATTGTTTTCTACAATTAAGCCAATTTTAATAATACAAAATATTCGTAATAATTATAATTTTTTAATTCACAACATCTAATAGTTGGGCAATGCTTACCTAATTAGGCGTTCATATGACAGCTACAAGGCGTGGCCTTATAACAGACTGTGACACACGGACGCAAAGCACGGTAATTCTCCTTTGTATGCTAATACAGAATTATCTAGCCTCTCGAAATTGTAATCTTAATACTTGCTTGGAATTTCTTCATCCGTTGTTTGGTTTGTAAGTTACTACGAGAGTTCAAAAGTTGCGATGATCGAGCGCTAGTTTATATTTGAATACAAAAGTATCACATATAAAAAAAAATATAAACACAATTTAATATAGAAACAGAAAAAAAACTACATAGTAACTATCAAAATCAATTTAAGAAATAAATGAATCGCCTCTTTCCCTAAGATTAGACAAGTAATAGTTGAAACGATCGAATTTATAATCGGAGGTGAGTACTTTGGTAATAAACCAGTTGTTTGACAGCTCGTGATAGCCGTATTAGTGTATACGGATATGGAAATTTGTAATAAGTTATATTTTATTTATTTTTTATCTAAAATATTATAAGAAGTATTCTAATGTTTCATTTATCAAACATCCAATTCTAGGTATATAATTTATCTTACAGTTTAGTGATCGTAAATGTTTACTATGATAAAAGTCGCGTATTCGGATTTTGTATTAATTACAGACTTACATTGACAACGCTATCATAAGTTTTTCGTATATGGTAAAAGAGTAAAAAAAAACAAAAATAACCTTCTTTTTAAAGAAACATAATTTTTCCCTAAAATTAAAAATCATGATTTGAGCTTTATGTACGTACAGAAAGCTCAAGTTAAGTACCAACGTTAAATAAATATTTCTCCAAACTGTCAAAGCTTCACGTCGCACTAGCAAAAATACAGTAAAAAAATGTCATGACTCACTTAAAAGAAATAATGATTAACGGAGATGTCACTTAATATTTATTTAATTTAATAAATAAGCCAGTTGTTAAAAGATTTGTAACTTCCCCGCGATATCCCGTAAACAGCAGAGTGAGCAGAGGGAATATAGTGTAAAGGCACTCTCTTTCTCATTTACCACCGAATTCTGGAGGCATTGCGTGTGTGGCGGAGCTGAACCCCACGTTTATGCCTCTACATTAGACGGAAGAAATGAAAATATTAAATATTTCATTTCCTCGAATGGAATCGAATCCACAACCTGTTGCGCCTACAATCACACCTTTGTGCCTCTGTGCGACGACTGATTTTTTTAAACTTTCTGCTTATTATATTACAGTATCTGTTAAAATATATGTTTGCAAGTGTCTGAATGATGGTCGTAACTATTTTTTTTTTTAAGATTTTTTTTCTTTCTTTATATATTTAGAAAATAATTCTCTAGCATTCTTAGTCTGTGATTAAAAACGCAAAATGAAAACGTGAGTGATGCACCACTATATTATTTCTCAAGAAGGAAACCCTTAATAAAAATTCTCATTTCATTCTTCCAAATTAACTTTACAACAATTACTTATTAGTAATTATTCTGCATACTTCCTATCATAATGCGTACATTTATTAAATATGTAAGTAAATCTATTTATAATTTCGCATTAAGGATTCAATGCATTATACTTTCTAGTTACTTCGGTTACCTGGTCATCTAACAGGTCACGTTAGCAAGTGTACTGAGTATTGTAATATTGAATGAAGCTACTCTGATAGAAGTGTTGTTGAAATTGGTCCTTTGTGGTCTATTATTACGCAGTGAACTAATGTATTGCATAAATTAATTATATAACCTCATTACAGTTTGGTAATTATATATTATAGTTAAACAAAATATATAATAGATAGTAATAAATACATAAATATACAAAGAAATAGTTATTAAATGTCATTTCAAATTATTCTTAACATAAATCTAAATTAAAATATTAAAAATATGAATGATGTTGATGATTATTAATTAAGCAACATATGATATTCACTTTACAAATTCGTGGTTCCGGTCTAGTTAATACAAAACTATGGAGTTTTAGTTATTATACAATCGCCTCATCAACTAGTAGATACCGGTTAAATACATAATTATACTTTGAAGTTTCTGAGTTATTCTAAATTTTAATGTTAATTGCATGTTTTGAAATACTCTCTCCATTACAATTGAACCAGGGAAAATAAAAAAATCAAATTAAATTAAATCAGCTTCCCGCTGTATCCCGCACACAGCAGGGTAGGCAGAGGGAACCTAGGTTAAGACACTCCGTTCCCCATTTTCTGCCGAAGCCTGGAGGCATTGCGTGTTGAGTGGCAGGTAGGGAAAATAGATGCATAAAAATAGTTTTAGTAGTCTCAGTACATAGAATGAAGTCATTTCTATTTTTCTAGTTCATAGTAATATTATGACAAACGAACATCTAACCACATCTATAATATTAAAGACAACAATATATGCACGGTGGCACAATTACTTATGACACTTGCAATAAGTCTTTATATTATAAATTCTGCACGCGGATGCACAGACCATCGCATTTTAAATCACGGCCTTCGATGGCAGGAAAATGACGATCATTTGATAGAAAATTAACATTTCATTATTTATTTAAGTGAATATTATATGTAAATGAGCATTTTAATTCTAGGTCTCGAGTTTAATAATTATTCTGATCACCTTTTGTTTTATTATGGGAACGCATGCTTTAAATAAGGTTCGCCTAGGACTCGTTCATAAGTATTATAGGATTTTGTACGAAAAAGTTTCTAAAAATAATAAATGGTAATATGGGAATATGAAATCTAACCTATTATTTAAATAACCTACCATAAAATAATATTTTAATAAAACCTGAATCAAAGATACAATTTTTTCCGACCACAACAATAATTTTGACAGGTGATAAATTTTTCAAAACGTTTTTTTTTTGATAAATCCATTTAAACAATTATCAAATCTGAGTCAGCCTTAAATATACGAGCTGTTAATTTAATAATGTCGCTCATTAATTTTTTTCTGCTATCAAAATCGTACGACTAATTTCTTTTGCCTTCCTACACGCGTTTTAAATAATTGATGTCTATGACGCTGTGTTATACAGCTTTTGTAAATGTATACTTTATTTTATTTATAATAGAAACAATTTTCGTGTTATCATTGAATAAGATATAAGACAGATTTTTTATTTTACTTATAAATTGTAAAATAAATTATATATATTTTTATCTATTCATATAATATATTTAAAAAAAATATAAAATTAAACACATAAAAACTGCTATTATAAAATAAATATTTTTTTTAAGATAGCAGTTTAACTTTTGAAATAAAAACAATAAAACAAAAATCAAGCGCTCATATTCCTATAAAATATAATATATTTTTAAATAATTAAAATGTTGTACTCTTCATCATAAACAAGGAAAGACAGGCAAAGTTTAAGTCAAAATTGACATAAACTATCGCCGCTGGCGACTTGTAATTTATCAACAGAAAACCCGTAGTTTTGAAATTAATAACATATATATGTATGGAAAACGATAACATATCAGCCCACGCACTGATCTAATTAAATTACCGGCAGCGTTCCGATAGAGACGTGTTTACATGTAAAAATCGATTTGAATCAATTAAATTTGTATTGAATGGTATGCATAAATGCCTTGCGAAATTTTGTAATATAATAATATGTTATATAAAATTAATAAACTCGACATAGTTAATAATTTTTATGCAATGCGTCATAATTATGAATTTCTTTAAATTAGTACATAAATATAATATAATATTTAGAGGTACGGAATTTTCACAAAAAAAAATCACCAATTTCGCATTTATATTTTTCAAAATTTTAAAATTTTGCATAAATTTCGCATTTATACTTTCGAAATTATAAAATTTGGGTAAATGTATTTATTAAACAAAAATACTTGTTTAGTAATTTTATTACTAAATATGAAAGTAAAATTTCAAAATACAAGTCTTAACATTAAACAATTTTAATTAATTAAAATATAACATTGTAGAAATTTCAAGATTCGACTCCTTAAACGTCGTTCTTCGGTTTGTTACGACGACATTGTATATGCTGAAGAAGCGTTCAGCGTCGACGCTGTTGGTTGGACTCCAAATACTCTGTAATGCTGCTTCAGCAAAGGACGGAAAGTTGCATTTGACAGCCAACAATATGTCCTTTACATTGGGGTTTTCATTTATATTAATAGACCGAAGAATTAACCTATGAAAGTGCGCATACCCATCAATTAGCTCATTTTGAGGAAGTCCTTGGAAAAAAGGAATTTTCGAAAAACTTTCTAGCAATACGTTTATATTTAATTTGGTTGAACTTGCAGCCACAGATGGGGAAAACAATTGGCCAATGTGAAAGAAAGCCTCGTTCGTCTTATATTAGTTATAGAAGGTTTATAGAACTGTTATGAATACGCAATGTTATCGAACGTTTCATAAACTTATAGAGCATTTTAACTAATGAACGTTTTAAACGTTCTATAAGGGTTTTTTATGAATAAGGCCGTAACAATCCATCATACGAACATTACCATATATTTCGCATTTATTCGCATTTATGTGTAATTTTCGCATTTATTCGCATCTATTTCGTAAATACAAAAATTCCGTACCTCTAATAATATTATACATATCGATATTTTTTATAATATAAACAGCTATCGATAAAACGCTAATCGCCTAACCACTAAAACATTAAAAAAATTTTAAAAAGATCCCTTTATATGTCACGGGTCATCGAAATGTCAATTTAAGTATTTAAAAAAAAAGCAGCACGAGCCCGCGGTCGCTCGACGGTCCACAAGTGATCATTATAGGCCGTAAAGTCGCCGATAAAACAGATTAGCTGC
Source organism: Heliconius hermathena (assembly GCA_013403705.1). NCBI lineage: Eukaryota > Metazoa > Arthropoda > Insecta > Lepidoptera > Nymphalidae > Heliconius > Heliconius hermathena. The sequence continues at coordinate 561,096 of JAAIXJ010001735.1, forward strand.
TTGAATATTTAAACACTTACATGTGAATAAAATCGTTGATGTGTTGATTTGTTGCTGACATATTTAGCTTTCATAGCTTTTATAAGGTATAAGCAATAAAATTATATTGATTGGTTCATAATAGTTTATGTAAAACCAATATTTATATTCGGAATCATTAAGTTGTTGACTTTATTATAAGTTTTAAATATATTATATTTAAAAAAGCAAAACCAAAATATTTCAATTTCGCCAATGTTTTTTGACACTCTCGTAGCGCCTACGAAATCCGTAGCTTCTTCGCTCTACACGGAAGCGGATATTGCAAACGTATACCTACGTGCTCAATGAAACTAATATTTACGGAAATCTAATAATAAGATATATTTACATAATATCAAGCATGCTATACATACTTATGTTAATTTTAACAATTATTAATTCAATAACTAATTAGACTTTCATATATTAATTTAAGTGAGATAAAAACATGTCGATGTGTTATCTGATTCATGAATTTGAATAAATTCTTCATGATTCACGCGATTACGTAATTGGAACTAAAACAATCAAGACGTGGTTACCTTCTAGATAGAACAATTAAACACATGAGCGTAGCAATGGAGATTACATACCTCAAACGATTCTAAGTGGTTAACTGTGCGTACCGAATACCGAAGCTAATCTATTAAACGCTGTCAACTGGGAGATCTAAGCAGTAAAATTACGGGCCAATACCACTCGAAGCACGTACGGTGGCAAAAACTCCGAAAAAAAATTCTACCGGCTCGTGCTCGCTCGGTTCCGCTACGCCAATAATAAAATGTACAAGCTCGTATCGATATCAAATTAATAATTTATTTACAATCGAATCATACAAACGCACCGTGAAAGCCAACTCGAGTTATCAAACACAAAACAAAAATTTAAAAAGTCAATGATCTAATTCAAAAATGGCGTTCGAATTATGATTTAAAACGTGTTCCGGAGAAACTCGACGTTTCTAAAAACGAGCGTCTAGAGCATTACATACGCGTAATAAGAGATCACCACAAGAGCCAAACGGACATTTATTATGCCTCAACTATAAGATATACTGAATTAACCTTAAAGAATAAATATTTGCATAAATTAAGAGTTAGCTATGTAAAACTTTATTACATTATATTAAATCAAATATTGAAATATTAAAAAAATCTATCGGTACATTATTTTCATCGAAAATAAACTGAGGCCACCAGATGCGAGCAATAAAAAGCTCGTTATCGAGCTTTTACTTTGTCTATGCGAACCGCCACTTTGCTCGTGTGTTGAACGAAGATAGTGTACTTCATAATAATATAATGTTTCAAATATTTCAAGGCTAACCGTTCTCAGCTGTCAATCATAATACGCTATCTATCTCTATCTTTCTCCAGCCAGGTGGATATGCCCGTCTCGCTCTATCGCGCTCGATCGGCCGCCTCGCCTTTATTTGAAAATTTGATTTTAAATGTGGAATGAATAAGCATTATCTTAAGGAATCCATTCTTTTATTTGAATTTTTAATTTCTTTTTTTATGGCCGACTACTGCCTTCGTTTTTTATTTTCAACCAGGATTTTTTTTTATTTATTACACGTGATCAGACCTCTTTTGATTAATCTTTTTATGAAAGGAATTGTTTATCACATACTTGAACGTTTATGTTAGTGGACACATAAATATTTATATTATAAATAATATTTCAGCAACATTCTGGATTTGTTTATGAAATTGTATATGCTTTTGTGTTAATGCCATAGGAATTTTATTGAAAGGAATTTGTCGAGTCTGTTGTTATAAGAATATTGCATTTTATGCGATAAGAGTTAGCGTCCAGCTTCGTGCTAGCTTATCTTAATTCGTAAAAAGAATTAAGAAGAACTTTTCGTGCTGGCCAATGAAATAAACAGTACGTTTCAAAGATTCATAGTAGTTTTTAATGATTATAAACAAAAAATCATCCGTCATCTAATAATTTGCCTGAAATATCTTAATAATATGACATGAGCTTCAAAAAGAAGTTTTCCTTGTAACTATAAAAATAAACAGCACACCTGCGTACAGACGCGATGTTAAACGCTTGCAATAAAACCCACATTGCAATATAACTCTTAACAATTAGCTATTAAAATGTACAATTAATTTGGCGAAAAGCTCTACATATGTTTGTACACGCACGTGTTCCAATTTCTAACGTTTCACATTAAATCCAAATCTTTATTACAACAATGGGCAAGTATCAAAAATATAGAAGTTTCGACTCAAACATCTTAAGCTTAAAATCTAGATTCTTTTGCTTCCACAATAAGTGTCAAGTCAAAATTGTTTTGATATGGAGAGCTATTCTAAGAAGAAACTTAAGGTCCTCTTAATATAACAATAACAGTTCCACGTTTATAATGCGGTGTTAAGTTACAGCGATTAGTCGATTCGCTGATTTGTGCGTAGGTACATTTTAGAAATACTTGATCGTGGTAGGTCTGCACTTATGCGGGAATGCAAAACACGCATCCTAAAGAGATAAGATGAAATTGAAACCTTACGTCTTCGTAATTAATTAAAGTAATTAAGTATTCAAAAGTTTTGTGTTTAAAAAAACCATCTGTGTCCATTATTTATTAGTTAGTTTTATTGTTAATATTAACATTAACGTGGTATAAATTACAAACTGCGACAAATTGAAACTACTAAAGCAAATCAAAGGGACCTCTTATCCTCAACACGTACACCATGAGCCAAGTAAATCCTTAAACGTGTTAACCAACTCCATAAATGTTAAACATGCCTTTTTTGCGGCAACCTTGGTCCAAACAATATCCAATAATAACAATAAAACCGTCACAATTACATGCGCGAGCGCATTATTAATATTGATCGGGTCCAATATGGCGGACAAGATGGCCGAAGGACGACGGAAGTGGCTTAATACGTAGGTTTTCTGTTTAATTTTCATAAGAATTTTGGGCAACATAAATTTTATTATTGTTTCTGGGCAGTAAATCGCTTTTTACGATTTAATAAAATTTTAACCTGCCCCTTACATTCACGTTATGAACATAATCGAAGAATGAAGCATTTATTTTTATGGTATCACTAAATACTGGATGGACGTAGCTTTATTAATCTGTTGACTTCTTCATAATTCTTGGCAAATAACAATTTCATATAGCATTAAATATCGATGTGGCTGTTATTTTAATAACTCGTAAAAAAATGGAATTTATACGAAAATAACTTTGAAAGAAACATTTTTATCATAAAAAAATAAGAAAGAACTTAAAGTAATTTTACATGCAATCTGTAATTTTTTGGTTTGAACTTTGCTTATTTCGTATACTTATTTAGTGTTCATAAGCTTTTAGCAGTTCTGATTTATAAAGCGAAATTGTATATATTCATTTTTAATGCAAAATAGAATTAGAAATATGACAAAATAGAATTAGAAAAATTACATTATAAAGGTTAGTTCACAATGACAATTGTATTGTCAAAAAAATTTTTTTTATAATAATAAAAACAAATAAGTATAGTAATCATTACGAAATACTAAGGAAATGATTTCGTCAGTTTAATTAACATTGTTGACCTATTGCACTTTACATAATGCCCAAGTAAAAGATAATGCCAAATACGCTTTTTGTTCTAAGACAATAAAATTCTTTAACTTTTAAGCATTGATTGCAACATGATTGTATTCTATAGATAATAAATAATTCGGTATAAGCAGTATGAAACAATTTAACAAAAGCCTTAATATTCTGTTGAAACTTTTATGTTAATTTACATTATTGTTTTATATATATATATATATNATATATATATTTTATATTGGAACAAATATGGGTAGGCAAAGAGAACGTTGAGTTCCGTCCGAATATGAGAAATTATGTGTATAGTGGCAGAACTTAAGGCCGCTTTTCATTATTAGAGCAAGAAAATGGAAAAAAAAAATCATACCATCGAGTGAGAATCAAACCCACAACCGTGACGTTCAGTAAAAAGCCGTCCCATTATGTCACGATGTCCTCAAATAAAATGTATGAACATAAAAACTATAAAAATCCTAAACGGATCTACTTAAAATTAATTGCTTTATATTTATATATATTTATCCTAAGGATAAATGTTATCAAAACAGGTACCAAAAATTTACAACGATTGACATATAACGATAAAACCCAGTCGATACATGTCACAGAGCAAGGTTTCACCGACGTATGAATGTCAACATGTCCGTCACAATTTTCTAAGAAACAATGGATCGTTTAAGCTTTATTTTTTAATAACGATTTTATAAGTTTTGGTGTATGCTTAAAGTATTATAAATGATTTAATATATAGTGTGTTTATGTTTTAATATATTCAGTCAATTCAATTTCATATTTTCTTATTCTTATATATATGTGTGTGTGTGTATGTATATATACATTTTAAACAGTTTCTCTCTAACTAACTCAACGCAATATGCAATATTCCGATAATTAGACTTTTAGATTATTTATATTTATCGTTATATATAATAATACAGCAATAACATTTAAATTATATATAACCTTTAAAATAGATTGAGGAAAACTGATAAGGTGACGTCAAAATTAAATAAGTACAATCATACTTAAATTAAACAACAAAACGTAAGTCAAGATTCGGCGATGTTTACGATTTTTTCATTTAATAATTTATTCTTTACTCGGAACGATGATTTATTAAATATTTAACGAACACTCAAAACACGAAACACGCAAAAAATATAGTTTTTTTTGTTATGCCAAAGATAGACATTTTAAGTTATACACAATATGGTAGCTGTATATTTTTTTACATATAAAAATATCTTATTGGTCAAATTTAATTTATAAATTGAAGATTTTTTTTTATATATATATTAAAAGTTTCTTAGAAGTCTTTACTCATAGAGTTACTCTGAAATCTTTCTTTTACATAAGAAAATATATATTTACAAACCCAAAACCACAAATAAAATTTTGTGCTCAAATAAAATCTTATTGAAGTAAAAACGGAAAAAGACAAGTTTGATTACAAACCGAAGGCCGCTATATAAGTTTTTAATAAGTAATTGTACACCAGTGTTACCAATTTCAACATGAATACACGTTTTTTTTTCTCACCTCGCTCGTAACAATCTCGTTTTCTCGAAAATAGATCTAATATGTTGAATATAATTAATTTCATAGCAACTTGATCGATGCGTGATACTTGTATATTTTTTGTATAATTATTTTTAAATTACATCGAATTACGTCAATTCGCGTAGAAAACTGAGTGGATTTTTTTTGTCTGGTATCGGTTTACGCGAAACTGGCGTGTTGGTTGATTTTTTTACAGTTTCAAATTCTTTGGCTGATCTATCTATTCACATTTAATCTCGGAGCAATGTTGCTTGTAATAGTATAGAATTATCAAACTAGCATAATTATATGGCCACATCATTTCTAATACGTGATTACCAAATTGTATCGTTTTTAAGAAATATTAATCTATTCCGTGGGAAAATATATATTTTGTTATTAATTTAAATAATTTTTGCTTGTTCCAGGTCATTCTGTTGGCTGATCGAAGACTGAATAAATTATTTATGAAGCCAATTAGGATGTAACGGAAAGAAAAAGTAATTCCTGGGTACGCCACAACATATTATTTTCTAATAAAATATTTAATTTCAATTGTTGAATTAAAAATGTATGCAACGTTTTGTATACGAACTCTATAGCTTGGGTTGAGTTGTAAAGAGGATGTGGGTTCATATTCCACTGTACAAATGATTGTATGGTACCGTTATCAATTTAACTAGTTTTAATTATTAATTTTGTATTTAATCGCATAAATATAAAATATACTACTCAAGATGGTAAAATTAAATAAAACATAATGTCAAAGTTAATAACCTCTAGCACGTATCGTTGACTCCAATTGATAAAATAATTATTTTCAAACAACAGAGTGAAAATTTAAAAACGAAATCAAAACATTCTACAGTATTCAGCTAATCTTTGTCAACAAAAGACCATTGTTTCTTCTCGATACATTGTCTCCATTTAAATGGAACCAAAATGAATCACTGTTATTATTGGACGCTAAAATGTGTTGAATTTAAATTTGATTGTTTATAATCTTATGAAAGTGACCAATTTGTATTGTTGTAGGTCGGACTTGCTTCAAGTCGTGGTAATCAGAGTCCAAGAGCAATGACTACTGCGATGGCAGCACACCAGGAATCGATACACGAAAGACTGCAGCCTGGACCGGAGGAACCATTGTATCTTCACCATGGGGGGGCCTGGAACACCGAAAACTCTGACCATCAAGAAGAGCACAGCACTGATATGTCTCCCTATTACAACATGCCAAAAAGAAATAAGCGGAAGAATTTTAAGCCCAGATGTGCTCCCAATGCGACTACGTTCTCAGATGATTCCAATGGAGGTATCTGTGAAACAGACAGGCCTTTAAATGGTAATGATAGAACCACTCCAGAGCAGGCTGCGGAGGATGAAACGGATGAAACGACTTATGCTAAAATAGGTGTAAAAAACTTTAGTCTTTTAAAAGGGGGTGCTGTCGATCTAAGCAGAAGACTGAGTACCGACTCTAATGAAAATATAGATACGAATTATGAAAATAGTTTATCAGAAGACAAAAAGGTCGATTCATTTCAGCGTTCGTATATACATAGCTTACAAATGAACCAGGATGCCGAAAGGGACCGTACTATTTTAAATTTTAATAATTTACAAAATAAAACTTTCTGTGCCAAAAATCCTTTTGCTATATCACAGTTAATTAAAACGAATTCGCCTCCTAGAAGAAGGGAGTCGGACTCTGACGATGAAGTGAAAGGTCAGGATATTAACGCCAATGAGAGACTAGAGAACCAAGAGGTATCAGAACCAGCTGATAACCAGCAGAACGGTGATGCGTCTCACGCTACAAATAGGATTTTAAGGGACTATGCAATGAACACTATGAAAGAGTTACTTGGAATCTATGGTTTATCGTCAAACGAAGTTGCTGACGCTATCAGTGGGCAGATACGCGCGTTGGAAGCGCTTCAAGGTCAGACACATACATGATAATACAAGTTTTTTTTTTGAGTATAAAAACTCTAGTTCATCTAAAACATATGCTTGAATCATTTTAATAAAATATGCGTTATATATAAATATTAAGTAATTTCAAACTTTATTTATATGATTAGGTAAACCGTTCACCCAGCTACCTCTAAGCCTGAAACGCCGTCACGATTCAGGAGATGGTACAGACAGGAGTTTCAGAAGGTCCTCATCAGCTACTGAAGATGAAGGATCCACTAATATTACACCACCGAAGACACCTGACAACGACTTGGAAGCTCAAAGGTAACCTTTAAGTATAATATATGAAAGTCAAAAAAGTTGTGCATAAATATTGATATTACATCACGTAAATAGTTCAGTTTGAAATTTATATTTAACTGTATAACTTACCTTTAGGCAACGGGCGTTACAAATAATCAATCAACAGTCATTAAGACTCTTCAGATCTCAAGGTCAAGAGGAAGAAGCTAGCTCTGATGATGGAGACCAAACCCTGGATCTCAGCGTTTCAAGAGATACTGATGGACAGGTATTATAAAGATAATATACTTCGTTTTGCTAGTACAAATATCAAAAAGCCTACAAATATATTGAGTTAGTTTGTTTAATTTAAACTATAAATATATAAAGTGGATAAATATGTAAAATTGTCTTAGGAACAGTCGACAACGTCAAGTGCTGGCAACAGTGTATCAGAGTTTGACCAGCAAAATATATTAATGAGAAAAAATTTGGAAGATCTCGCTAATTTGCAAATGCAGGTGCGTTTTGTTCTTTTTTTTAATAAAATGAGACATTCGCATACTTAAAATTTTGAGTAAATTATTAAAGTTCCTTCTTAAAATAACAATATATTATAAACTAATTATATAAATAGCATTCTTTACTTAAAATAAAAAAAATATAATAAAATATTAGAAAAATAAAATGTTAGAAAACTTTTCACAAAATATAAACTAAGAAAATATTTAACTTACTTATACCGTTTAGAGCTTACTAGAAATGTGCTTAAAACTTCTTAAACCAACCAAGAGTCACGGCTTCAAATTCTTCTATATTTATTTTTGAACGTAAATATATATATACTTATCTTTTAATTAATATATTAATTACTCTTTATTTTCTCTAGAATTTCTTCCAAAAACAATCGATGATGGACGCCGAAGATTCACAAGAAAGAAAACTGCAGGCTAGTGGTAAGAACATTGCATTATAAAACAAATATCTAATTACAGCCTCCATTTGGTTAAAAGATTGCTTCAAAAATACAATTATGTCATTTGATACATTGAAATATGTAGTTCTCAAGAAACCCTTCTCACTCTTAATCGTTCAAAGAATTAATTGTAGACGCATTCGTAGAACACTCGATCGTTACGTCTTAAAGGGAAGTTGCTTAGGGCGTACAAAAACATCTTCATGTATATTGCATCTTGAACCAAGTGACAAAATAACAATGTCTATAAATGAGACATTATAGACTTAGCTTCTTGTTTTTTTCTATAGAAGATTTTATTATAATACTTTCATGAGATCTAGTCCCTAGAAGTATTTATTGATGAAAAAAAAAGATAACAATAAAAAAAATATGTTTTTTACTCTTAAGTAAGGAGTTTTAAAGAAAATTGTTTGAATAGTTCCTAAGATATATCTAAATGACTAAATAACACTAATAGTAAGTGAAAACCGTCAAATTAACGCTAATTGAAGGAAATACAAGGACTGTGTAAACAATTTCATGACATATATCTACTATGATAATTGCGTTCTCGTCGCGAGCATAATTAGTGCTACAAACGACGAGCGGTTTACAGATATATAGCTTATACATACATACATAAATATAATAAAGCCAATGTAAAAAATATGTACCTTATGGTCTAGTGGTTAGCAATTGTAACTTAAACGCAGTACAAAGTAAGTTCGAAACTCATTTAGAAGAAATGCTTATTTAATATTATAACGTGCATAAGATAAAAAATTTCAAAGCTTATACATATATATATATATATATATATATATAAATAATAATATATCGAATAGGCTATATTTATATTAATAAATATTAATATCAAGTTTCATAATTTGTTTAATTTGTGTTCGGCCCGGCGATAATCGTGAGTGAACTGTCAAAAAATAAAATTTATATTTTATGATAAAATATATGAAATTATTATTTTGTATAATATCGAAAAGATAAGATAAAGTAAGAAATCGATGAAAAAATTAACGTGAAAAATGATGTATGTTATTCAAATAGGCTGTATAAATTCGAATAATCATTATTTTTTTATCATCTTTACATACACCAACAAAATAGTTTCGTTAATTGGCTTATTGCCTTTTTTTTTATTCAGTCGTAGTTAAATATATGTACTATATAGTACTAACTGAACTAAAACTAATTCATTTGAGTGATTCCAACATATTTACTAAAAAAATATATTTAAATCGTAAATATGCGTAATTACCATTCTTCTTTAAAGAACTCTGTATTTTTTCTAGTACTAAAACAAGGTATATAAAGTAAGAAAACAACTGCTAATATATCTGAAACATAAACAGCTAATGAGCCTGTGGGAAGTTTTATGTCTACATGTACCAGAGTACACTCCCGCATTTTTATTTGCGTGAAACTAAAGATGTAAAAAAGATGAGAAATTTATAGCGTTTCCAAATCTATATAATTTAAGCAATTTTTAAATATGTTATCTAATCTAACATGATATCTGTATAATATATGATCTCGATTCCCGAACTTCGATATATATAGTTCAACTAACAAGTAATAATCAAAAATAATTTATATTTTTCTAATATAATATAGTTCAAATAATCCTCTACCATCCTAACTATCTGTCTTTTTAAACAAGATATTCTTATCTTATTATCAGCTTCACGCCGTATCCCGCACAAATCACGGTAGGCAGAGGGAACCTAGTGTTAAGACACTCCGTTCCCCACTTTCTGCCGAATTCTGGAGGCATTGCGTGATGAGTGGCAGAACTCAACGCCGCGCTTAACCTCGACACCAGAGCGAAGAAATGGAAATATAATTTTAAGTAAATATTTCATCTCCTCGAGTGGGGATCGAACCCATAACTAGTCGGTTTTACAGTCACACTTCGTGCCGCAGCGCCACGCCTGGCCTCAATATATTCTTATCTTTTATCTATCAAAACACATCTAAATACATAATACTCAACGATTCAGGTGTTACCCAATGCATTCGCACGGCAATAAAGCAAATAGTCGTACGCCGGACGCACCGAACCGAACTATTATACGTAAATGGGAAACTATTTGCTTATTGCGTACCCCACCGGGAACAGGGGGACCAGACGGCAAGTAGGACAAGTCGAAATATATTGTATGTAATATTTGTATGTGAACTGCGTTTTGTATGATGAAATTATGAAATAAGGTAGTAAAATAGCCTACTTCGTGATAACTAGTGCTTATAATATTTTCATGTATTATGTATTTTGTTAGAGGCCAGTCGTGGCGCAGTGGCACGAGGTGTGACTGTAAAACCGACTGGTTATGGGTTCGATCCCCACTCGAGGAGATGAAATATTTACTTAAATTTATATTTCCATTTCTTCGCTCTGGTATCGAGGTTAAGCGCGACGTTGAGTTCTGCCACTCCACAAGCAATACCTTCAGAATTCGGCAGGAAGAGGGGAACGGAGTGTCTTAACACTGGATTCCATCTGCCTACCCTGCTGGGTGCGGGATACAGCGTGAAGCTGATTTATGTATTTTGTTAGGAGCACATGCACGCGACTGTAATCGTGACAGGTTGTGAGATCGATTCCTGTGTGAAGAAGTGATATATTTATTTTAATATTTTCATTTCCTTGCTCTGGTGACGAACCACTTTGGTCTCATGTACATATAATAGGTATATTTCACTTAAAGTTAACAATAAATTATTTTATCACTTATCACTATAAGTGTTTTTCATAGAATTTGATTTTGTATTGTTAGGTACATATTGAAACATAAAATCGATTCACGAAATTATGTAAAACGATCTTAAATACGATATTTATATGGTAATGGAATATTCTGTGTTATATTTCTCATGAAGTCATGAATAAAGACGTATTTGTTTGCGGTCAACTACCTTAAGTTCTTAGTCTTTCTGCCTTGTCACATTTTAGATTTAGCAAAAATTTACAATAAATTATTTTCTCACATTCATGAGAAAACACGCCGTTGAGTTACGCCACTCAACACATAATGTCTTCAATTTTGGCGGAAAGTGGAGAATAAAGTTTAGGTTTTCTCTACTTGCCCTACTGAATACGGGATGAAATATGAAAATAAATAACTTTTCGACTTACAAAAATTTAATAAGTTATTATTTACCTACCATTTACGTATGAGTGAAAAATGAAGAGTGCAGTAATGCGTCACATGTAAGTGGTGAACCGGCGGCCAAAGTTCCTCACTTTGGAGATCTAGCCACCTATGGCCTGTAACCCTATGTCATACTATGCTGCTAAATATGCTATTTAAATATAAGAAAATTATATTTCACTCAACACACAATGTCTTCCAGAATTCGGCGTTAGGTAGAGAACGTAACATTAGGACCCCAGGTTCCCTCTGCCTCCCCTGCTATGTACGTAATACAGATTGAAACTAAAAAAAATATAGAAAACAGTATTAGACAGTGGCAAGTAACTTTTACTACTTGTACTTAGAGTGGCAGCTGTCCGTATTCTGTAACGCACAAGATTCAAAGATACAGTAGTTTAGTTTTATCTCGCATCAGGTGTTAATGATAATTATCTGATTGTAGATAAAAAAAAACTAAAGCTATTAAATTCGTGTAATTACGTCGACCTTCACCCGAGTCTTTTGTATAGAAACTTATTTGAGATGATAGCTGAGATAGTGCTCTATTTAACTTTGCTAAAAATTTAACAAAAAGGTAGGGTGTATCTATATTAACTTAGGAAATAACTAAAAGTTAGTGACTCACGTGAGGCTTCGTCCGCTTAAACTTTTGGTTAATTTATAATCAAATATTATTGTTATTTAATAACCAAATTTTTTTTTTAATATAAATTTAAGCCTATGTATTATTCTGAGGTGTAAGATATATTAGCGTAAAGTTTAATCTGAATCCATTCAGTAGTTTTTGCGTCAAAATGCAACAAACATACATCCTTACAATCTTTCACATTTATAACATTAGTTGTATAGGATAAACCTTACATTACACGAACTTCATACAAAACAACATTCCCAAATTAATATTAACCAAAAAACAAAACAAAACAATCAAAATTCACTTAACAAACACGCCTTTACCAATTTAGTCCACGACAAAAATACACATAGAAATAAATGATCTAATACTGGGTCGTATAGCATTACGAAATTGTATATTAACGCTCCCAACCGACTCAATTGAGTGAATTCGTTCTATTGAGGAGATTACAGCTGAGGTTTCCACAATTACAGCTAGGGGCCATAGAGGAAGGGACCTAAAACTAGATGAATGCAATTTAGTTTTTTTCCTTGTTGTTGATTTAGATTTACTGTCGTTTTGTTGTTTGTAATGTTGTAGAGTTTTAAATTATGAATCATGTAAAATGTAGGTATAATATGTACATATTAAATAAATCATATATCAATATTTGTTATTTAAGAAAAACTTATAATAGAACATCAAGTTTATCCTATGTGGCAGGATAGGCATAGAAAATCTAGTATTGAGACACTCGCTTTCCCGTCAATTTTCGAGACATTACGTGTTAAGGCAGATCTCAATACCACTTCATTGCCCCAATTGGAAATTGAACCCACAAACATCACGTTGACAGTCCAGACTCTATGCCTCTACACCACGATGGTCTAACCCTAGGTTCCCAGCCTACATTACTATACGAGATACATTATATACAATATTTGCTAAAAAATATATATATGTGGTGAATCGTATATCCATTATATCCAATAAAATACACCCAAAAATAACGTGATTTTAAAAAATGTTAGTGTCACAAATAAAAAAAAAACAACTAAGCTTATAAAAACTTATAGTTAAAAAAAACCCTTTTTGTTTCTGAATCACTTTTCACAATATCTTCTTTCAAAAGTTCAACGTACAAATCATTAAATATTAGTCCCCTATCGATAATTAACATGAAACAACCGAAATAGCTGATCACAGAATAAATTAGAGCCCCGTCACATTTCACGGCTACACGCAAAGAATCCACGGTTTTTTGGAGAAACGTTATACTCTGTGGCGGTAACTCACTAATATTTTAATTGTGTTTGCGTTGTATATCATTAACAAACAGTTAACTTTTACGTACATATTTAAAGTATGTAAATTAATTTTAGTGCTTTTTTGAAAGCTTTCTTGGGGATTCATTATGGGTTAACGATATATGTATATGTGTGGAAATGATAGTTTTAGTACAGTAGTTGTTGTTTCGAAAATATGAATGTTTTCTACGTGATTTATATGTATGTGTAATATATTTTTCTATTTATTTTAGTTTGAGGCATTTTTCGCTTAGTTAGTATAATAGATTAGTTAGCAAGTGAACTTAATTACATTATTTTGTCCTTTCTAATTTAATCAAAGTAATATAAGAAAAATCTTGACATTTTTTTTAACTAATAGATATACGAATCCACTTAATTTAAAAAAAAAGCCTACTCGGAAGAATGATTATATTTATTGTCATTTCCTTGCTCTGGTAACAAAGCAAAGCGCGGTTCGTTGTGCGGTTTGAGTTCTACCACTCAACATGCCTTAAATTTTCGCGGAAACGGAAATGTCTCAATGGTAACGGAGCATTTTAACACTAGGTTCCCAGGTTTCCTCTACCTACTCCTCCATGTACGAGATACAGCGTGAAGCTAAATAGTTTTACACAATCATTTAAAAACCCGCTCCATAGCTTTCAATGACGAAAACAATTGTACAAAAACCTACACAATGAATACATAATTTTAGACACTACGTTACGCTATTTAGTCACTAACTTATTTGCATTCTCATTCAATCTAGACAATCGATTCAGGACTTTCTAAGAAATTTGTGTCAAATCACAATGTCACTCAACACAATCACTTTTATTTAATACGAAATGTAAATATATATTTCAACAGTATGTATAATTTTAATTATTTAGTACAGACCGACTTGACTTTTCTTCCTGTTGACGGATCTTAACGCCGCCATATGTCCACCAGAGCAGTGAAATGAAAATGAGGCAAAGTATACTTTGTCTCATGTGATTTTTCAATGAAAAGCAGACCTCCAACTATAGTATAAAAGATAATTAAAATATTTTAATTTCAATTATTTAGCAAGGAATCGATCCAATAACCTCTAAAATTATAGACAGAATTAATCACAAATCACTTTTTATTGTAATTGTCTATAGAAATATATAAATATAGTTACTTTAAAATATTTGACGTACCTGTAAACTATATTAATTCACAGACACTACGATTTATTAATAAGATAACTAAAAAATTTACCTCAAACTTCTTTTCTCACACACATTTTGAAAATTTATCCAACAAAAATAAATAATCGAATGACGCCTCCATTACTTTTGCCTATACTTCCCACATGTTTTATTTCTTTCTTTAATCTAGTGAATCATATCTTCCATCTTTGTCTAGTTCTGAATTAGTCTCGAGGCGATAAAGTAATAATTTATGAAATATCTTTAATTACGGTTATTAAAACATTGCTTCTATCATACGATTATTAAGTTTTCTGAATATTTATTATTATATAAAATATTGGTTTCCGCAGTAAACATAGATTTGTTTTAGGGTTCCGTCGTCAAAAACAGTTAAGAATAAATAACAAATTTATATTTCAAAATTTTACACTACCACAATACATTGTTACTATCTTAATATTCTTAATTTTAAGAAGATTTTTTTTATATTCATCTTCTCAAAATCTTTATTTTAAATAATACTTCTTTTAATAATAAATAACTAGTTACTAAAATACATTAAAATATCCAGACCCACGTTAATTAAGCGTTTCGCTCTTTACAATTACATTAAAAAACAAAACTAAATAATCACATCCTTTCTAATTTAGACCCGATAGAGATTGCTTTAATCGATTGAGCTTTTAATTATCGATTATTATAATCACTATTCCATATCGATTCGTGTAATAAAACGATTATTAGCGGATCTCTTTATAGTGTTATAAATCTCGCGAAATAAGCCGTAAAATAAAACTCGTAGTGAAGCTGCCGTTTAATACGTTTATTGTGTTTAATTGTGTAGGTTTGCTTCTATTTTGATTTTTAAATGCTAAGGCTATATTAATTTTAAGTAAATATATTATATTGTCTGTATAAATAGCGAGACTAGTCGTGGCGCACAAGCGTGCGACTGTAAACCTGACTGTAAGCCTGGAAATTGATTTACCAGAGTGAGAAAATAAAATATAAAATATATCATTTCTTCACTCTATGTATTCGGTAATGAGGCGAAGTTCGGCGTTAAGTTCTGCGACTCAACACACAATGCCTCCAAAGTTCGGCAAAAAGTGAGGAACAGAAGTGTCTTAATGGAAATTGGGGTCACTAGGTTCCTAAAATACCCTACTACACTGCTACTATATTATTTCTATGAAAATGAAATGAATGAAAATTTAAATTAAAAAATATATACATATTTTTTTATTTGAATAAGACAAGACAAAAATGGACAATGAATGACTTGTTTAAGAGAAGTTTACATAGAGATTAGATATTTAACAATCTAATTCATCTTCATGTTTTCTATAAGTTTATAAAAAAAAAAAAATGTTCAATTTTACATCTTAAATTACAAACAAGTCTAATATGTATAGAAAATTATATGCACTACATACTGATCTGTGGGTTAGGCATTACAAAAGTCAACAGGCCCTAGCTTCCTACAGCCATAGGAAACAGAATGAGCATTGTGCCAACATGTGCTGCTCACTCCTTTGTTAATTAGCATCGTATCCTTTGAATTGGACAGCGAATGTGTGGAGATGAAATTTGTGAGCTTTTAAAGCTTGAATGTTATAGATGGTCATTTATTGTTTTTTCTTTTACTTTTTTTTTCAATTTCACGCTGGATTCCTCGTAGCAGAGTAGGAAGAGGGAGCCTAGTGTTACGACACTCGGTTTCTCACTTTCCGCCGAATCTGCAGGTATTGCGTATTGATTAGCGGAACTCAACGCCGCGCTTTGCCTTTATACCAGAGCGAAGAAACGAAAATATTAAATATTGTATTTCAAAGATCAATTTCTTCTTATCATAGTTTAAATATATTCATTTGTCAGACTCTACTTACTATATCGGATATTATCAAAATATGCAATTACAAAACAGCTATTAGTGTAAAATAATACGAACGTAATTCATTTAATATAACCTGCAAATACTCCTTGATAAAAGGACTATCCAACACGAAAAGTTTTTAGTGTACGTTCAACCTAACAAAATCTTCGGACTTATTGTATTAGTATAGAACATAGATTCATTCTCATACAAAAATATAAATTATGAAAGTAACCTAGACTATACCATACGAAACGAATTCAGGATTAATTGTAAACTTATATAGTCTGTATGAAGGTAGGTATTACTAAAAAAAAAAAGACTAACACCTCCACAGATTTAATACGCGTATAATTTCTTTGTGGCACCGCGCAGAATGTGAGCAGACGTCATAAAGTATGCATTTCTTTATGCATCCGATATCCATGTGTGTGTCGGATAAGGCCCTTTAACATGGCCTCGGGAGATACGATTTTACTTTTTTTTTTGTTTTTTTTTTAATAACAAGTTCATTATATTATGACCTTTTGTGAAATGGATTGTGTGTGTACGATTTGATTGAAAATTAATATACATTTTTAATTTTTATATTTATAATATATTAAGTAATTCAGTCTTAACAATATACAAAAAGAAAAAAACAAAGAACAAAATACATTTTTTAAACATCAAACCAATAAAGAAAAAAAATCTTCGAGCCTTCATTAAACACCTCTAACAATATGAACCAAACATCAAAAGTCATGTTATTTAATGTGAATACTGCTTTACCACGCACACATCCACATCTTCACCACGCACACCACCACACTATTACAATAACTCAATCGCACACGCATCTTTGCATATTCATTTGGCTCGCAGTTAGTATCTTTGTATAAAATTATAATGCATTATGTGACCCGGCGAAGCGTCGTACCTTTTTGTTGTAAAAAGCTAGTGCTCGTATGTTGTATTGTGAAATGCAAGGGAAGGTATTCGAAAGTCCATTTTGTTGATATTAAAAGCTTTGTATAATATTGAAGGTGTTTTTTCTATACGTATTAGATAGCGGGTTAATTTTTTTAATGTTAACTTGAGTATCTTGTGATATCGTCTTATTATGGGTATTATTTCCAAAAGATATTTTATCGAGAGAGGCTATCATGGCCCAGCGCGACAACATCCGACTGTCAACACAACACTTGAAATTAAAATATCCGTTGTAGATCCGATTCCCACTCGGGACAATAAATTTGTTGCGACATTGAGGTTGAGTTCTACCCCCCATACGTGATTCCTTTCACATATTCTAAAAAATATTTCCTTAGATTTATAATATAATAAAATTTAACTTACATACATATATACACAGTAATAAAAATACCTTCTTCTGTCACTTTCGTCCTTTAAAAAGACGACAAATCCATCAGCATCAGCAAAAACGTGGAAAAATATTTACAAATTGGTGAAAAGTACCAAATTCAAAGGAATTATTTAAACTGTCCCAAGTGTTATCTCATCTCATCCATTGTTAGTGGCACTTGAGTTACTGTGACTGTAAAAAAGTTGTATTACCTTTTCCCACTTTAAATCACACGGCGTTGAATAAAGAATATTCTGTACAGAAATAGCATCAATCGGAAAGTGCAAAAATCACAGATTCACAGATTCCTGATATTATAGAAGAGAGTGTTACTTACTACGTGTTCACTTTCACGCTTCCTCACGCAGAGGAAGGCAGAAAGAACCTAGTGTCAATATGGATTTTCTATCTTTTTCTAAGCATTTCTAGCATAAATATTTATAATCTTTAGATTCTGTTTTTTTAGTTTCACCTTCTATCCCACATCTAGCACGATTTTTAGAAAAGCCTAACATTGAGATACTCTGTCTCCGCTTATCGTTTGAATTTAAGACACTACGATTGAGTGGCGGAACTCAACACCGGACTTTGCCTATAACCGCTTTCCGCTAATCACTAACTTAACTTAGCTTCACGCTTTATCCCAAGCGGGGTAGTCAGAGAGAACGGACCGTCAAACGCTACGGTCTCTACATACCTCTTTCACCTCGTCCACTGTCATCAACCCCTTCATACATGCACTCCGGGGGATCCTAATGCTTTTTACGTGACCTTCCCCCAGTATCTTTGATACTGTGTTTTCGAAGGTCAACAGAGGTCTCCCCCTACTTCTGTTACCACTCTCTTTTCCATCATAAATCTTTTTTGTCATTCTTTCATCACTCATTCATTCGACGTGCCCAAACCAGCTGAGCACGTTCTTCTTCATTCTCACCACTATTCACTAGTATGTTCCATTGTGTCTCGAAGTCACTTCTAAAGCAATATCAAGGCGAAACCGAAATCCAGATGAAAAGCTGTAAAATCGGAACGGCGTCGGATTTTCGATTACATGTCCAAGCTGCAATAACTTAGGTTTCTCCGAATAAGTAAACTTTGTTCGCAGTTAAATTTTCTTTATTTACGACGCGGCCGCGACACAACACAAGTTTGGTTCATAAGAAATCATCTTGCAAATTAATTCGAGGTATTCAATGCTTAATATTAATATACTTTATTATTTAATATCAATTTTCAAATTATGATCATTTAAATGTAGGTAGGTTTAGTGATTTTGGAAACTTATTTTTTAATATAAATATGTATGTATATAATACTTATTATGTGCACTATAGGGCATTGGGACAAGGTCTGGCTGTAAGCGTGGTGGTTGTGTGTTCGATCTGCAATTGTTTTAATAATCCATTTCCTCGTTTTGGGTAAGAAAAAATGCAGCGTTGAGCACCACTCAATACACAATGTCTATTGGAGCAGAGAGTTGAGAATGAAATGTTGATACTCGCTTCATTCTGCCAACCCTACTGTGATTTAATGCGATTGTGAGTCCTTTGGTTTGAAATGCCATTGGACCAAGTACTAAAATTTTTGTATTTTCAACAAGAACACACTGTATCAAGAATTATTGCAAATTATTACATCAATACAAATAAATCAATCAGCTTCACGCGGTATCCCGTACACAGCACGGTAGCAGAGGGAACCTAGTGTTAAGACACTCCGTTCCCCACTTTTAGCCGACCTCTGGAGGCATTGCGTTTTGAGTGGCGGAACCCAACCCTCGACACCAGAGCGAAGAAATTGAAATATAAATGTAAATAAATATTTCGTTTCCTCGAGTGGGGATCGCATCCACAACAAATAATAAAATTTACTATTCTTTCGCATCTTGAGAAAATATCACTACTACACCAAGTTCTCCACAACATTCGCATCTAATTAAAAATAATGGTGTCAAAAGATTCTCACGTAAACAGCAACACACGTTAGAATCCTAATAGTTTATTATGTAAATTTTTATATAGCGTACGTGTTGCGCGTTTAGCAAAACTGGCTATTATTGCTATAAGATATCATTGTTTAGTCTGGTGATCATAGATAATTTCTAAGAAATATTGGACGATACAAAATATTGCTTTATTAGCCATTTGTTGTATTGGTCTTTAGTCAGTATGGTAATTTTGAAATGGTAATTATTTACATGATATTCGACACTTGATAATAGAATTAATTAATTTGAATTGTGAGAGTAAAATTGAAATGTTAAATTATTTTGTATGTTTTTTTTAATAATTCATGAGTACAGTTGCTAACTCTAAGCGCAATTGTTGTTGATTCGATACCCATTTAATGCAATTCGAATTCGAGACTCGGGTAGACTAAGGGCCCATGTCGTAGAGTGTCTCGAAAATGTATAACGTAGTATCTTTAGACTAGGTACCCTCTACCAATACCAATATAATACTATAAAAAGGTATACGGAAAAAAGCGTAAGCTGCTTTTTTTCATTTTTCGATCATATCTTATCAATTATATAAATTATCTTTACTCAGTCAGGAACATGTCGCAAATATCACCTGCCTGGGAATCAATTAAGGATAAACTTATCAAACGCAATGATTGTTCAATCGAAAATCCTTAAGAATATTATAAAAAGGTTGCGTGATTAACAGAATACTCGTAAAGTGCTACAATTTTAATGTTTTATTTTATATAAAAGTGCCAAAGTATATTTTTCCATATATGATACACCGATTTCATCATGTTGATGCATTTAATTATCTTAATTGTACTAGATATATATTAAAATATTTTGTTGCTAATATATCCTCTACCTTCAGGCGCGTGCGCAGCGCTTATGAGAACGAAACTTTATAACAAATAATTATAATTTCTTATTACTTAACTAATAATAATTTTGCTATGTTGCTAACGTTAAATCAATTACTATCTATTTGGTACTAAAGCCTATCGATCATTGTTCTTTGACTTTCACTGGGAATGTTTTTAATCGACGTAGAAGCTAATTGGCGTACAGATTTATTTTCAATTGTACCTTTTTAATGAACAACCTCTTACCACGACAGCAGAAACAACTATAAATACTGAATTACATCGTAAAAATACAATTGCGTTCAAAACGAGGTACCTCAAACAGAAATCTTATCTAGTTAAGTTTTTTTTAAATACAAATCAAATAAAGCTAACAAGAAAGATATGTCGCACAAAAAACTAATCGGGTATTTGACAATGTACAGGATTCGAAACAACGCAAAAAACGACATTAAACGCTCGAACAATTATCTTAAAAGCTGACATCGGCCCATCACCAATTAAAACACTTACATTCAAGATTCCGATACATATCGGGTTGAATTAGACAAAAAAGGCAGTTTTGTTTCTAATTGACCACCATTGCAATGCCATTTCAGAAATAAACAAAAAAAAAAGAACTAAATGAACGAAAAGTAACGTAGAACGTTGTTCAAGACAGTGTAAACAGAGCAAAAACTAAACAAGATCATACGGAATCGCTTACTCCAATCACCGCGCTGGGCGGGACTGAGACGAACAAAGCCGAAGATTTACCGTCGCTATTGTGTATTGTGATTGCGATTACTATTAATGTTGTAGAAAACGAGAATTCCAATCTAAAAAACAAATTAATTAAACGAAACATCTGCTATTTACAAAGTATTATTCGAGCTAAAGATAAATTGTGTTTCTTTAAACTGCGTAAGTCTTGGTCTTGGTCTATGGTCGGAACAGTTGCTATTAGAGCATGTAACTGAGGATCGATAGTAACATATCTAGATCCAGCATCGATCGATGGTCTCCGATTTGATCTACGTATGCGTACGTTCATAATTATCTGCGCCCTTTCATCCGCCGACCAGAGTTTATGACCGCCCGTGCTGTGTAAACGTCTCCCGTCATATTGCCATGTAATTAATGGATTTTACGTACTTAATATGAATAATTAGACATCCAATGATACAATGCGAATCATTGATGAGTAATGGGCTTAATGGGGCAGAAGTTTTAAAATATTTTAAGTATACTTTGTTGTTCACTTAATAAAGTTAACGTCGCTGTGGTATGGTTTAGTAGGAATAGTTGATGTTGTGAACGGTAGTTGTAGATTAGATTCTAATTTGAAGAATATGTGGCTGGGTTTCGCCATTTAGTACATAATGTGTGTAAAGTAGTGAGTTAAGAAAGAAATAAATTCACTATGTTGTCTGTTTGCTTATCCCGCCAGGCACAATGTCTTTTGAATTTTATCTAAATATATAAAATTTAGAACACTCGATTAAAAATATATTACATACATTAATTTGTATAAGCATAAATATTCATTTACAAGGAAACTCAATTTATAAACAGAATGATAAATGATTTATTATAATCATAGTTGTTTAACCAATACAGAAAATATGTTATGGAGCTATACAAATTAACCGCATACAGAAAAAATACGACAAAACAAACCAACAAAAAAGCATTGGCATACATTTGAATTATTACTGAACTCGCTATTCCAACACAAAAAGATCTCACGGTGCGAAATAACAATGACATATGAATATTTTATCTGTACAGGAAAAATATTATTCTAAATCTGAGATCAAATATTTTAACCGATAGAAATAAAGACTCGTTCCGTTATCGTTAATCTATGGATATTTCAAGCATTTTAATAAAAGTTAGGCGTATGCGAGCATTTTTTAAGTAAGCTTATTATCAATCTTAATTATAAGTTTTAAGGTGTAATTTAGTACTATTTCCTCTTTTCCGTCTGTAAAATTTGTGGAGCCATCACATATTGACGTAACGAACAATGAATATGATTCATCTTGTTACAAAACGGGCGTATGATTCTATTTTAATTCAATTATATATCCAGGAACTTCCATAAACGATCTTACTCAGAAATATGTTTTATAAATCATGTTCCTTTAACTTTACTCGTTTCCTTTTATATTCTTTATCGTTAATATCTTGGTGTTTTTAGTTTTGTTTTGTTTATCGCGGCGATTCATGATATACGCTGTCTCAAGTGGATTCCATTTTATTATTAATGTCAATTGAATTAAGCCAGGGCTGTAATTGTTTTTTAATTTAAAATCAGTAACTATAAGTTGGTATAATTTGTTGTGAAATTTTCAAAATGTAATTTTTAAATAAGTTATTCATATATACAATTATTTAAGGTAAATTTTCCTCATTAAAAATATTGTAATTATAATATTGGAGATAAGACATCAATTGACGTTGCTATTAACATACGAACTTGTAGACATTCATTAATAAAACCAAAGTAGGTGGTTACAGTGTGTGTCAATAGCCAGATCTTTGTCCGTACGTACTTATCGCCCCGCCTCATTGCCTCTTTCATAGCGCTATGAAATTTACTATAATATCCCACCATTATACTTGGACCTCTAGAATCTATACGTGATCTTAATAAACCAATCAATACTATGTATCAAGTTGGCTCAGACGCATGTGGTGAAAGACATATTAACGTTACTGTTGTTGATTTGGAAGGTAAACTTTAACTCGACGCCATAAAGCTCACGATAGTTTTGGAAACGAAGAAATTTAGTGCCTATAAGTTGGTGCGTATAACCGCATTTACATTTTAGAGATGCTCGCAAGGAATAAATGTCAATTGAGATGGAAGACCGAGCGCGGATGCGAAGAATTGATGATGCAGTTATTGAACTCGTTGATAATAATCTGATTCTAGATGCAAGGGGAAATAAACGTGCTCTTATTAGAACTATATTACTTCATTGTGCGAGTGAATGACGGCTGCTTTTTGTATAAACGATCTAATTTATAATTATAAAATATTTTTGAAAGGTATAGGATACTTTCAATTATATTCTAATGTCATGGAATTGTAAAACATTCGTTTTTATATGATGTTGATATAGATCTTGTAACCTTAAGAGAAAAATGCTAATTTAATTGAAACATATTTTGCGTTGTCACATACTATGTATATACACTTAAACAAAATTCTTATTGTCGTTTGTTTATAAAAAACTAATTTCTTTTAAATCAAAGAAACAATATAAAATCATTTCAAAAAATCTGACAAATTATCTAAGACCGATATAGGTATGTAAGTGCAGTAAATCCATCAAATTTATCTTAAAGTCAATCGCATATTCGAAATTTCAAATTGATTATTAGGCAATCGTGCACAAAGTTTTCTATTTGGTAGTTGAGGTCTGAAACAATTAAGATTAAGTGATACCTCAAGCCATTTCAAATACTGTTTATTTATATAAACGAATATTAAAATATAAACTCTATTTTAAAAAATATATATTTTTCAAATGAAACATAATTAATGTAAGTTCAAGGAGGTTAGACAAAATCATTAGTCACTTTCAATTCTATTGATTGGTATATTGTATTAAAATCAAACCGGTAGCCGTTTAAACATATACCTGGAAGGACACACCCGATTATCTGTATAAGACTGTGAACTTTCGATCACAACGTATGGTTCCACTGGTTGAATTCAAAAACCATTATATAGAACATTATGAGGACCCCATTGTTTCGGTTGAATGAACCAACACAATATCTTACGAAATTTCCTAAAAACCACCTTAGTATTTAGTTTATTATGTCCAACATTATCTGATGCGGTCTCTTGCCCATTGTCTTTTTTGTTTTCACCATCGTCTCATTTTTGTAGCGGCCGTCAAATGAGATGATGTGAATTCACATTTGAGAAAATTAGTTCATAACATTGAAATTGGTTTAAGATCTGTCGGAATTTTTTAACGCTTGATGGACTACGTTTATGGTTGTCTGAGATTTTATTTTACGTTTTGAGTTCTTTTGTTGTTTGTAAATTAGAGTCGGTATACGAATATTTTTGTTTGGCTAATGGAATATTTTTTTATTGGCACATCTCGTCGCGAATATATTGTAGAGATTTTTTTTTAACAAAAAACTAACAAAAATTTCTATATGGTTCATGCATAAAGCTAAAACAAAGCCCCATTGTTCCAAATTCATATTTCCCCAGCTATCATTCTAATCAAATCCACGAATTAAAGGCAATAAATCCGCTTCACACACGTATCGACGGAACAATACACATATATTATATAGTTTTCGCACAATCACTTACAAAATCGTGAGCTATTAACGCTCGAACCTCGAAACAAGAAACTTAAGAACAAGTGATCTCTCCCTCATTTATAATAACCAGCTCTCTCTATTCCTCGTCTATTATTACAATCACGAGTATTCATGCAGGTATTATGTAACACACCAAATTATCAAGCTGTATGTTAACATCCATTGTGTTGTGAACGCTAATCTACATAAGTATAGGTATTAATTCGTCTTTCAAAACTGTTCTGTAAAAAAGACGAAGAAGTTATGTTTCGACATGCGTCTACTAGTGTACTAACAGAATAATTCAATTTTTCAATACAATCTACATTGCCATACAAATACAAGTGGAATTCTAGGGTTTTTTATTTTCATGGAATTTTTAAGATTACTATTATCATTTGGCGTCAAAGAATAAAAATTGTTTAAGCCCATTGCACATTCTGCAGGTATATAAGATTCTATATACAACAAGTGTACTTAACCAACTCAATAAATTTTATAATATTAGTAGATACAATATTATAGATAAAATCTGGCGTCGTTTAAGACTTGATTTACAAAAACACTTTTGTGATGTAATGTATGTAGACGAGTCAACGATCACTCACAATGGCATAGCCCAGAGTGACTAGGAGAAAACATTGATTAATTACCATAATAATTTATTTGATACTCCAAAACTTGATGTGGGGAGGGGCCGGTTTCACGAGCTAGTTTAAGTTCCTTTTGACTTAAAAACGCCGCTTGATACTCTAACAAAAATAGCTATGATTTGAATGATAGTGACTTGGTTGGTAGTTATTAAATATTTCCTACACGATGAAAACAGTACATTGTTCGTTTGAATATGATGCATGGAGGTGATTTGACTGTTCCAAACAAAAGAATAAGTTTGAAGGAAAAGGAATGGTTGCTTATTGTTGTTTTTGTATTAGCATAATATGAGTATTTTTTTTTGTAACGTAGAATTTATTTTTATTTAGGCTTGCTGTCAGCTTTGAATCATTTGGATCAGGCCCGTAAGAACTCTATGCAAACGACCGTGGATTACTCTAGATATGTCAAAAGGTAAGATTTAATGTCATATATAATCTCATTTTTCGTTGTTATAATAAAAAACATAGAAGAATTGTTTTGATCTACGTCGACGTGATGCAGCGGGACAGCGTTTGAACTTTGACTGTAGACGCGATGATTATGGATTTGATGTTAATTCTGCTGTTTGTTGATTTTTATTGTAATTTTCAAAAGTTTGGCGAAAAATCAGTAGAAATAAATATGAGTCTAAATAAAAAATAATAAAGTTTAAATCATAAAACTTATTTTTGCAACTGGAAATTACTATGTCTAATTAATTCGACTATAGCATTTTATTTAGAATCTTCTAAATAAGACTAACAACCAGACCTTAAAGTTATTATACCAAATAATTATTTCATATTTTAATTAAATATAATGTATACACTATTACAGATACAGTTCAACACTAGAATGTGGATCATCGTATTGCAAGGACTTGGGATACAGAGAGCACTTTCATTGCATGGACTGTACTGCTCGAGTTTTTTGCAAGAAGGAGGAGATGATCAGACATTTTAAGGTAACTATTTTTGTTTATTTACATAAATATTTTTTTTAGGTATTATTTCATTTAAATTTTTAAAATAAATAAGCTATTTAATTTTATTATATAGCGTTATATACATGAGGCCGGTCGTGGCGCAGAGGCACAAAATGTGACTGTAAAATCGCTGGTTCGATCCCCACTTGAGGAAGTGAAATATTTATTTACATTTATATTTTCATTTCTTCGCTCTGGTGTCACTGCGACTGCTACTGCGGCGCTGCAACTGCACTGCACACGGCGGAAAGTGAGGAACGGAGTGTCTTAACACTAGGTTCCCTCTGCCTACCCTGCTGTATGTGGGATACAGCGTGAAGCTGATTTACAATAACTTTATTATATTGCCTTTTATAAACAGTATTAATTAATTGTAAAATAGTTACTTGGCAGTTTTATATTATTTAGATTCTATTTTTATTTTAGTGGCACAAAAAACGAGATGAATCCCTAGCGCACGGCTTCATGCGCTATTCTCCACTCGACGATTGCTCCGAGCGATTCACCGACTGCCCTCACAACCGGAGTCAAACCCATTACCATTGTATACAAGATGGCTGTGATAAGGTAAGATATAGTTTATGTTAGTAAAAATTTATAAATATTAATTATTTATGTCTTATCTGAGAACACCATGATTATGGGTACAACCTTCTCATGGGTTACGCCGTAGTTTGTTTTCCATAGCGAAGAATTCAAAATAATTCATTCCGAACTACTTTCATTTGTTCTGTGTAGACAGTATCCCGAATTCATGCGAAAAGAGGGGAACTATGTCTTAGAAATGTCTTAACATTGGGTTCTCCTTGCCTTTATACTATATACAGGACAAAGCGTATAGCTTAGAAAAAAAACGTACCAAATTTCAAAATAAAACCAAAAATATTCCCATACAGGTATACATATCAACGTCAGACGTACAAATGCACGCGAACTACCATCGCAAGGACTCGGCGATACTACAGGAAGGCTTCCAAAGATTTCGTGCTACGGAGAGCTGTGCGGCGCCTCATTGTATCTTCTCTGGACAAAGAACCACACACTTCCATTGCAGGCGGCCAGGATGTACATATACGTTTAAGAACAAAGCCGATATGGGTATGTGTTGAGAGGTTTTATAATATTTTATGAATTGATTTTATTTTACTTATCTATTAGAGAAAATTAAAAATAAAATTTTGGTTAGTGGAGTGTGATTTCAAAAAGTAAAATAATGAAAATATGAAGTGGTGCTAGTGAAGATTTCAATGTTATTTAAAAGTTCATATTCACATTCTAAGAAATATAATTATTTAAAATGATTAAATATTTTTTTGTTATTCACAGAAAAACACAAAACCTACCACATCAAAGACGAAGCCCTATCCAAGGATGGCTTCAAGAAATACATGAAAAACGAGGCCTGCCCGTACCGAGACTGTCGCTTCAGTCGCACTTGTAACCACATACATTGTATCCGACCGCATTGCAATTATGTCCTACATTCAAGCAGTCAGATATTTACACATAAGAGAAAACACGAGAGGAAGGAACAGGAAATGAGTTTTGGGTAAGAGATTCTATTGAAATTTTAGTAGCAGCATATTAAAAACATTGACTTATTTGATAGCATATTTGGTTGCCTGCTTTTATGTGTTAGTTCTGCATTCAAATCCTATCTACGGTATTTTTATAATTATAGGCATTTTCTGTTGGATTTAGCTACTCAAATTTATATTGGGTAAGAATTTACATAATTCCTCAATTTCTCATTAGATCTGTCAATAGCTAATAAATAAATATTATTTCAGATTGCCTACCTCAATGATACAAAACGCCCTGATGCAGCAAGGAGCTGATCTCAGCATGTACTCTCCCGGGAGTAATCTTCATGATGATGATATGTCCAGCTCAATGATGGACAGTGAATATCCTTATGTAAGTATTTTTATATATTTCAACAGAAAATTAAAGTGTCTAACCGTAAATGCGATAGTTGTGGATCCTCACTTGGAGGAAAAAAAAATATATTTTAATATTTTTTTAGTTTTATAGAACTGGTAAGGCAAATATTGTACGGTTCTAAATTGACAGTAGCTAGGTCTCTTTCTATACCCATTTTATAACGAAGCATATGTAAAGTTGAAAAATAAATATAAAAATAGTTACAAAATAAGCATACCTACATAATGTACACATATAATAGTATATGATTAAATATATCTGACATTTATTTTCAGAACCCAGTTCTGGTAGAAGAGGTCTCAAGGAAGTACATAGAAACGTTTAATGGTGGTAAAGACGCCGAAGACAAATGCAGCAAATGCAGTGGATTTAACAAACACTATCATTGTTTGGCTGAAGGCTGTAAATTGGCTCATAGGTAAGTATTTTCAATCTATGACAAATAAAAGAAATTTTTAATATATTATTTAAAATTTTATCTTGAAACTAATGAATATTTTTTTTGTATTTTTACGATTATTTTGAAAGCTTTGAATGATTAGATTTAATTGTTTTAATTAAGTGGATAGTGATAATAATGACAATGAGTTTTAGAGGCATGTAAAAGCATTTTATGTAAACCAAAATAATCATATAGCAAATTTTCACACTATTTCCAGTTGCCACAACACCATGATAAAACACGTAATGGAGCATGAGCAGCAAAACCAGGTGACTGAAGCATACTTTGTGACTTACTCCCGCCACAGCCCCTGCGCCAGCTCCGCTTGCCAACATATTAGAGATATTACACATTATCACTGTACTTGGGTAAGTATTCTTTCTCTCTCCGATCTCAATGGCTTACTTTAAATTGTTACCAGAAAATTAAATATTTCATTCCTCCTAGTGGGAAATGAACTCTGCAACCGTCGCTTCTTAACTAATATAAAATAAACAAATAAGTCCGACTTAGGTCTTCTTCTTAGAGCAGTTTTTAAAGAAAAATCAAATATTTTAATACATTAATATAGAAAATAAAAATAGAAATAATGATACAAACACTATTCTTTCACAGGAAAACTGTGGAGCTGTCATATTGTCATCTGAAGACCAACCATTCAGACGTTT
Organism: Heliconius hermathena; assembly: GCA_013403705.1. Classification (NCBI taxonomy): domain Eukaryota; kingdom Metazoa; phylum Arthropoda; class Insecta; order Lepidoptera; family Nymphalidae; genus Heliconius; species Heliconius hermathena. The sequence continues at coordinate 590,688 of JAAIXJ010001735.1, forward strand.
GGAGCATCATCGCCAACACGCTCTATTAAGTCCAATGTCGCCAAACTTGGCTGCTAGATTTGCCCCCAACTTTACTCCTCAACTATCAGCTCAATTACATCCAAATATGGCAGCACAGCTTGGCCAAGTACCAAGTTTGCCCAATTTACCGCCAAACTTGGCACAATTGGCCCAAATGGCGCCAAATTTGACGTCACAATTGACTCCCAACTTACAAGCCCAGTTAAATCTTGGACCCAATCCTGGTATTGTGCCACAACAAGTGAACCCATCAAGTTCCTTGGATGAGATGTTCAGTAGAAAACGGGGAAGACCTCCGAAAAATCGCGTGGTTGAAGTTTGGACAGATAATGTAAGTATAAATTTAAAAAAATACCAAAAAACAAAACAAATTAGAACAAATTAATCTCTTAATAAATCTTAAAATTGTTTAATGTATAATTATATTTTTTTTTATATCAGGTGACCCCGCAAGCTATCTTCACATCCTTCAAGCTACCCAAAAGCAATCAAATACCTCCTGTGATACATTCACCTGTTATACCAAATGTTGAGGAATTTCCTGTAAGTAACTTGAATATATTTTAATAATTTAATGACTTTTTAAATGCTTTTAATTAATTTATTCCTAATTATGGAATTACTTCAAAATATTTTACATAAAATTGTTTCAAGTTACATAAGTTAATAATAATAATAAAAAAAATACAATTCAAATGCAAATTTATAAAAAATAATTTGGTTAACATAATATATTTTTTTACAGCGCATCAGATTCCAACACTTTGAAGTTTTCACAACCCCTGACGCTTGCTCACAGTTCTATCCTAACTGTCATTTGAAGTCCACTCGACTCCATCTCCATTGCTTCAACTGTAGCTTTATAGCTGAAACCCATTACACTATGGAAACTCATATGAGAGAATCTCATTCTGTCTCCCCTCTATTAGAAGGCTTTGATTTTTTCACTTCCTACGACCAATGTGGTGGTAAAAGTTGTTTTAAAAACCAATTAAGATCTCATTTCCATTGCATCCAAGGCAATAATTGTCCAGCAATTTTGACTCAATATTCCGCTTTAGTAACTCATAAGCATATGGCAGTAAAACATGAGATTGAGAAGGAATTTGAGGAAGCTAAAGATTATTCTATTAAGGAAAGAGCATCAGCAGACAGTGTGGGGTCGATGAAAGATCAAGGTGAATATCCACCTACAAATTTCTGCATTAAGAGTGAATTTGAAAGAGAACAGGATAATGTTTCGGGTGAGTATTCTTCCTTCATAGATTCGAATTTATCAGTATTTGTAAGTTTTAATGTAAATTTGTCCTGAATATTTTTTTTGCTTGTTTCTTGTTTATATATTTTTTATTACATTCAATTAATCTTTTTACTTATCTAAACTCAACAAATAGGTAATACCTTTTATTACTTTTTTCTTTGAATAAGACTTAATTATCTGTAAATATTTAATAATAACTAATTTCTATGAAAATCTGTATAATTTTTCTACATAACTAGCTCAATTAGCTCTTGGAATCCATTTAATCTTTAACCGCCATTATTTTCAGTAGTAAAAGCGACGGGAACGTTCTATCCATCATCACACCTCCGAAGCAATACATCGTCACCCCGAAGTTCATACGAGTCTCCATCAAAAGAAATTAAACAGAGAGATTTCGAGCAGAAAAAATTCGAACCTAAGACAAGCGGACCAACGATTCCACCATCTTGTCATGATCAAACATGTCCATTAAATAAAAGTGCTGGAGGAATGAATTTACATTATCATTGTCCTAATTGTACACAAGCGTACGTGGATTTGAAGCTGCTCTTCAGTCACATGGTGAAGAAACATAGCAATATGGACCCCGCACCCATAGGGTTGGCCGCTACTAAGGTGAGTTTTTCAAAATAAAACTTTTTTACATTCTTGTATAGTTTAACAAAGACTTTAAAAAATGTTCGAATATGCAGGTTTCTAATCAAATCAAATCAAATCAGCTTCACGGTGTATCCCGCACACAGCAGGGTAGGCAGAGGGAACCTAGTGTTCAGACACTCCGTTCCCCACTTTCTGCCGAATTCTGGAGGCATTGCGTGTTGAGGGGCAGAACTCAACGCCGCGCTTAACCTCGACACCAGAGCGAAGAAATGGAAATATAAATTTAAGTAAATATTTCATCTCCTCGAGTGGGGATCGAACCCACAACCAGTCGATTTTGCAGTCACACCTCGTGCTGCTGCGCCACGACCGGCCTCTAGGTTTCTAATCATCACCAAGTATTGTCGATTAGAAAATTTGATAATTTAAACAAAAACTAAATTATGCATTTGCTTTACTAATGATATTTAAAAGACATAGGTAATAATATTCACTCCATCCTTTTATTTCTCTAGTAATATACAGTCAGTATCTCTATCTAAGTTATTATATCTTCGTTACAGGAGACATTGGAAAGGGAATATCCTGAAATATCTATTTTACCATCAACCGCATCGTCCTCGAACACACAAGCTCCTTCACCGAGCCAACGACCACCTAATCCTGCTGAACAGGTAAGAATATTAAAATTATTCGAAATTCACACCAATATAGGCCTTATAGGGTCAGAACAACTAAGGGTGAATTTTAATGTGAAAAAAATATCAGTTGTGACCAGTCGTGGCCTAGTGCACATGTAAACTAGAAATTAAAGTTAACCATATTTATTTTTTAAGGTTCAAGCAGTCCAAAGTCTCCTCCTCCAGCAATACTTAGCGGGAGGTCGTAAAGGCAGCTTACAAGAACAATTGAAAATACAACAACAGTACACAGCATCTCTTGCTGGATTGCCGGGGTTGGCACAAGTGGCGTTGTTTTCTCAGGGGTAAGTTCTAATAAATTTACTTATAAGCTGATTTATCATTGTACTGTGGTACAATAATACCTCACCACTTTTGTTACGCTAGTTTACGGCTTACCTTATTTAAGTTAGGATTTGGATTTACTGTACTGCATATCTAGTGCCCTACAATTTTAACCAATAATTAATTGTCCTTTTAAGTATTTTGTACTGATATATGATATCTTAACTCTTAAGTCTTGCACATTTTGCGCCTATTTTATATGAATGTGTTTGACAAATGATGTATTGTATGATAAATTAATAATGTATTATTTATAATTACCGTTTAATTTTCATTATATCTCGTAATATGTGAACAAGTGGAAAACAGTCTAACAGCGTTTATTTTCATCCATATATAAAGAAAATATTTTAAAACAGTAATATAAATTATAGTATATACTAATCAACCTTATTTTTTTAGTGGTTCCGCTTTTCCCTTATATCCAACGATGCTGTACCCTCCAGAGCTACTTCTAGAACAAAGTCTCCTTCAAGGACACGGAATGCCACCTGGAATGGATAAGGAAGCTGAACTTATTGCTAAAACGTGAGTATTTGTGTAGAATGTAGTGTTAAACACTTTGGTCATACGAGTTTTTGATGACAAGATTTTGTTGTTTTTTTTTAAGTTACACATACATTTTTTTAAATATTTACAAAATATTATTTGTTCCTTTATCTTTGATATTGTTTAAAATCTAAAAATGCAGGGCCTTCTTGTTGATAAATTTAAATTATTTTGAATTCTATATAAATATTAAAATTTAAAAAATTAACATAACATAATTTCCATTGTTAGCAGACGCACGCACACTCCGAGAGGTCCTCACATGAGGGTGTTGAAAGACGAACCGATACCTGAAGGATACTTACGGTTCAGATTCAATGAAGATTGCGCTTATCAACAATGTGGTTACAGGTAAGGAATAGGAATATATAGTATATATTGTGTGTNATATAATTAATATCCTAAACAATACAAATCGGATATGCAGAGGAAACGTAGTGTGAAGGCACACCGCTGTTTCCGCACCGTTAATTCTCAAAACATTGCTTGGTAAATGGGGGAAATCAACCCATCGCTTTGTCTTCATATCAGAGCGAGAAAATTAAAATAATCAATTCCATCAACTGACAATTAAGTCCAGGACGGTCGCGTTTGTCGACGGCCTTAAATATTTACTGCTCTTTTTTTATATAATATTGTTCTATAAACATCGTATTTTCTGACCAAAGATGACATTTCACGTATAATTCAAAGAAAGACTATGTAACTTATGTATGATATTTTTTTTTACTTTCAGGGAGCATCAAACTCATTTTCACTGCACTAGAAAAGACTGCGGCTACTCTTTCTGTGATAAAACTAGATTCGTCCAACACACAGCAAGACATGAAAGGTACAATCATCACTACATTGTAATAAATCATTTCAATAACTAAAGTATACAAATCTACTTACGGATTGAAATACATATCTACATTTAGTTTTTTTTTTCTTTTACATTCTTATAAAAACTTTTTTCCTTTACACATTTTTTCCAATATCCAAAATAAATAATAATGAAGATATTTTTTAGGCAGAAAAAAATATGTATAATGCTGAAGATTTCATCAAATTTGTTTTATTCAATATTTTTTATTTAATTTATGATTTACTAACTTTGTCTCTCTTTTAATTTTCAGACTAGACACTCTAATGGGCGGTGACTTCCAGCAGTACCGCGCCAACGTGTACTGCCAGCGGCCGGAGTGTCCCCACGCCTCTACTTTCGGTAAGCATTGTTAGTGACCGCACTCTCTTATTTTTTTAAAAATATTATTCAAGGGTCTCTTGATCTCTAGTTTTTTTCCCCATGTTTAAATTTTTTAGCATTTTTTGTGTTTGATTGTCCTCTCAAGTAGCGTAATTATTATTTATCTATACATTTATAGTATACATTGCTCAATATTATTGACTAAATAAAAATGTATGAAAATAATAGTGACTTCATATATTAATGTCATACAATATTATTATTTATTCTCGAGTCTTTCTACTTATAATTTATTTTCTACTTATAATACAATCCTCAATTGTAATACAATCCGCTAGACCTTCTATTTAAATATGAATGCAAAACTTCTGAGTTCCACTTAACACGGAATCTCTACAATATTAGGCGGTGCATGAAAATCAGACTTTCTTAACACTCCTTGCTTACCATGCTAAAGCTAAAGAAAACTAAAGATAAATAATTTAAACAAAAACTAACCATTTTTTCAATTTACAGGGACAGGACAAAACAAAGCGTCTCACTTCCACTGTCTCAAGTGCGACTTCGTTTGTACCGATACCAACAAAGTGGTCGCCCACCGACGCCAGCATCAGAAACTTGATAATATACAAGCTGCTGGCTTCGAAAAGTTCCAGCCTAGCAAAGGTAAAGGTAAAAAAGGTTCTTTTATTCCAATTAAATTATTTAGTATAGAAAATGAATATAAGAATGAATATAGAATTTGAATCTGAAGATATCGTTTTTAAGCATATTGAGAATCACTTCTATAATCAATATTATGATTTGTTTATTTTAGTTTAAAAAAATATTTAAATTTTAACTTAATAATAAAAAAATAACAAATTTTTATTTTTTAATATTTTAATATTTGCCGTATGTAAAATTGAGTTTATCATTGCTCAAAATATTTTTTTCTTTCAGGTTGCGGCTATGAACCTCAATGTATCCACAGCAAGAAACAAACCCACTACCACTGTCTTCAGTGTGGGTTCGCTGTTCTTGGTCTCTCACAGATGACGTCACATAAGTACAAACACCAGGAAGCGAACCTTGGGCCTTCTACTAGTGCGATTAATTGACAATATCAAGCCAGGAAACATACGAAATGGACTGCTATATATTAAAATATTTGTTCAAAATATAAAAAAAGTGATTCTTAAAAATGTTTAAACTTATTTGAATGACAATCAAAAGTAACAAAAATATATACGTTTATAATATAGAATTTACTAAATAATTGATAAAAATTACATAATTATAAATTATATTATCAATAATGAATGCGATGAAAGAAATAGGAACTAGAATATTCACTTGTGGTACTCCAAAATATATATCGACAAATTTTTATTATATAGTCCTTGAAATTGTGCCTTAGATGCAAAATAGTTTCTGACATTAAATTTTAAGAAGGCAACGTTGTGCCAAATTATGTATACACAAAAAGATTAATTAAGGAATAAATTATAAAAAATAGGCAAAAAATGAAATCGCGTGGAGTTGTATATACGTTGATCATTTATAAGATGATGTTTAGTGACAACGGTTCAAATGACAAGTGATTTTAGTAATTATAAAGTGTTTCTTCATATTTATTGCATTTGTATTATTTAATTTGTTTTTAGAAACTAAACAAAACAAATAAAACAATTTCACAAAAATAATTGTAAGTAATTGATGAATATGGAGAATCACTAATTAAGTGCATGTTAAGTGTGTATCCTAAACCCAGACCAATGTAATGATAGTTTATATGAAAAATATTTATATTTATTATTTCCCCATGAAAAAAAAGACATTTTTACGAATAGTATTATTAATTTAGGTTTCGTAAAATATATGAAGGCAATAAGAAATTGGGTTAAGAACGCCATTTTGTGCCTCGGAAATAATCATGACAATATTGAAAGTTGAAATGGTTTGCGATGATACCCTAAAGAGATTGTAGTTTCTATAACGCTTTATAAAAGTTCCGTTTTTAAACAAATATACCAATTTATATCTAAAATCATCGTAAACTATTTCAATACATTAGTTTTTACAAGAAATTATTAAGAAAAATAAAAAGAAAATCAAAATATTTAAAATGAAACCGTCAATTTTATAAAATGTAAATAAGATTAGATATATGAGATAAAAGATATGTTAAATTCTAATTGTTATAATTATAATATGAATTTGTATAGATATTGGTCTACAGCAGTAGCTCCGTGTCCATGAGGTAGCCATAAAATGCCATATATGATTTTTTTATTAAAAAATAAATTCTATAATCAGATCAGTATTAGATTTTCATAACCTTTGCATTCCTTTTTATTCCCGGATAGTTTTTTCGTTTTCATGTTAGTTTTAAACAGACAGACAGACTGTTACATGTACATGCTCCACGGTTTTATATTATGATATTGTTACTGTTACCTTAGGATTTGTAAAATCACTTTTGCTATTGTATTCTATTTGCGAATTGTAAAAAAACAATACTATTACTACTAATTTAAAAATCATAATTTATTTACATATTTATCTATTTCTATATAGTTCATATGAATTTTAGAAAAATACTTATTTAATATATTCTTTTTTATTTTCTACTACAAAATCAATAGATTTCAATAATTTTTCCGTATACAAAATGGATATAATCATGAAATTTTGAACTACAGTATTTAGTTTTAAAAGTTCATCAATTTAAAAAATAAAACTTATCTTACGGTAACAGTACTGTATCTACCATTCCTAGCTTGTATCAGTATTTTGTATAGAATAAGCCCTCCTCTATCGTTCCTAAACACAACTAAAAATACAATTATTTTAGTAATATCATCATTCATATTATTTTCTTTGTTAGTTTCTGTCCTTAATGATAAAGGCCGTGCCATATATTTAGTCATCATCAAGTTATCTATACTTTTATTTTACACTAGTAAGTGTTCATTATAGAACAATTTACATTAATTTTATTTTCCTTGTGAAATTGTCAAGTATATTCGTGTACAAAACATTATTTTACTTAATTATTACTTTCTTTAGCATTTTTATTTTCATTTTCAATTGTATTTAAATGGTTTTGTTCATGAAAATACTCAGGTATTATGAAAACTTTTTAAATTCTCAAACTTTGCAATACTTTTATCGGTTGTTATCTTTGTTACGTTATCTAATTTTATGTTCGCGTTTTTTCTTTATATTATTCCCTATCATTTACGTTTCATTTCACATTTATTACTCGTGTATTTATGTTTTTGTATTAAATAGTGTAAATTATTATTAATTAAATTAATTTAATTTTGCTCTATCGATTACAGTATCTGGATTGTTTATTAAAGTAAAGTGTTTATGTGGTATTATTATGTTGCGTACAAAATGCCTTTACATATAAATAGTGTCCTTGTATCTAAATCGAATTACTACTGTAGCCGTTTATTTGAGATTACAATCGATTGGTATGAAAAATAGTTTAGTGTTGTTTACCTCATGAGTTTTAGGTATTAAATGAGAATATATAATGATTTTATCGTTTTCTTTATCAATTCCTAAGTCTAACACTATAAATAACCTGTTTCTCTTGTTAACTGCATTCGTATAATGTTTTAAATATTTCTTAGTTTTCATTTTCATGCTTCACCGACGTTAAAAAAATTTGGTTATCAAATTGACTCACAAAAAATAGAAAAATATGGTGGAAAAATGGAATGAAACGTCACAATCGAGTAATCGACTGAATAGTATCGATTAAACTTGATTGAAACAGGAGTCGAGGTAACTCGAAACAGATGATCTTTAAGTTGAAATGAAAGTTGTAAAGTAGGAAAGACCGTATCATTTAAATATATTTATTAAAATACAACTTGTGAATAGAAAATATTAACATTTTTTTCATGATTTAGCTATTAAGCTAAATTAAACAAAACGCACAAATATAATAATAATGTAATTATAAAATTATATTTGTTTATTTATTCCGGTCCATTGTGAGTCGAACTCGCATACCGTTTCGTAGGAGAACGTGACTTATAAAAATTGACAAGGTAAAGTTGCGGGTGTATGCTCTCACGCTGTTTGAAATGTACTACAAATTAAATAAAAAAAATGATATTATAATAGAGTTCATACTATTCACTATTAGCAAACTACCAATATGTTAGGTTTCTTTGTACTATGAATTTAACCACAACCACACTAAGCTAAAGTTAACTTAAAAAAGTACGCTTTTTCTAAACAAGAAAATAATTTTTAAACGCAGTTCACAGATAACGGAGAAATTAACGGACAAAAATAAATATTTTATAATTAACATATACAGAACCTCCTTTTTGCAAAAATAACTCAGTTAACAAATGAATTTATCTCCGTAGTATCAAAACGATGTTTCAATTTAAAAAAATGTCAACTTCAAAACTGTCATAACACATTCTAACAAGTACCTATGAAAGTTGCTAAGCTCTACAAACGTTTCTATGAACCTCCAGAGTCAATTACCTAAAGCCTATTAGCACTCTGTCAGTCCGTCCGATTGACATCAACCCATTCAGTATTGAGTGCAAATTGGTTTATCCATAGATTATAGGTACATCTAACGATGGTTTTCTGCTGGTAATCTAGATAAAAGGTGAAAATTGAAAATTTTGTAATAAAATACGAACTGTGCAGGACATATTTATTTATTTATACATTATTGTGCACCATTTAATGTTTAAGTAAATGAAATAAATAATAATATTAATCAACTCCGAAATCATCGAATTTTTCCACACAACCTTTGGGTTAGGAAATTTACATGACAATATAGAATAAGTGGTGTAAATAACATACATATCATTCTAAATCCTTAAGCATAAACATAAAACACATACTATTATAAAATAATAATACATATAATAATGCCATTTAAAATAAAGAGTTAATGACGCTGTCTGCTGTGTGGTGTCTGTCGCGCGAAATACTAGTTTCAATAAAAAAAATATTTTTGACTGAGCAACATGTTAACGTAATTTACTTTTGACAGAAAACAGCTCAAGGTGACGTATTTGACTTTTCATTGTTTATAATCATTGATTAAAATGGTGGAGTACATAAGTCTGATGATATGACTTTTAGATTTAGATATTGAATTCTAAGAGTTCTTTCAAAATATTATTAATAATTTTTTAAGGTTTTTATTTAAAAAAAATACTAGGCAATAATTTTATTTGTCTAAAGCTAAGCTAGTTCCAAGATAGATTATCCGCGTAACAATACAGTTTTTGTAGTAATAAACCTTTGAAATATATATGAAATTATTGTGAATATGAAAAATAGATGTTTATAACATTCCTCAGGGTAAAAATCCTACACACAACTAGACCCCTGTCCAACGACGCCGTTCCTACAATGACGTATTGATATTGTCTTCCCATCATCTCTATATTAATCATTTGGTGCAACAATGACGTATTTGCACTTTTTAGAAATATTACTGGAGAAGCAATTTAAAGAATACGTATAATATTTACATATGTCATGATGTTGTATCAAGTTAGAGATATGCCAATATTGCAAACAAACAAAACTACTAATATATCTGCATATTACGTACCTTACGAGCATAACAAAATAAGCAAAGTAAACTTTGTTGTAATCCTATTTTTAGCCAAGTTCCAAAAATATCGGTTAATACAGCTGATAGCGGTTAATATCGGTTTATACTGTTTAGTGAATGTGGGCGTCATTCGTAATTGTGATGATGTGTGCTAAAATGAAATTAATATTTTGTATACAGGATGGAATAGATGCCCCACATTCTATAAATATCCTATTTACAAAAATAAAAATTAGAAATACGTTTTTCAATATATTCTACATGCGCCTCCTACTCTTTTAAAACATAATCTGTTACGCTAGGCGAATGTTTTTCGCTTTTGTGAGCGAATATATTTGCACAATTAAAAATGTACAAATGGCGGACTTAACGCTAAAAACCATGCATATATATTTCGACATAGAAGAAGTCATCGTGGAGGAAAGATAGTGGTAAGTAAGTGGTAAGTAAGTATCAAATTTTATAAAAATCGGTGCCGATTTAAAAAGAAATCCATACAAACTTTCAACCCCTATTTCATCCCTTTAGGATTCAAATTTTTCAAAATCCCTTCTTAGTGGATGTCCAGATTATGAAAATAATTATCTGTCCAAATTTCACGTTTCTATGCACAGCGGTTACGGCTGTGCGTGCATCTTACCTCAGTCAGTCAGGTACATGTCCTTTTATATATATATATATAAAAGGACATGTATATATATATATATATATATATATATAAATTTTAAACGAAACAAATTAACCGGAGCAATCGCTAATATTTAGTATTATATCTGGTATGGTGAATTTGAGACTTGTGGTGGATAGTTCATTTATCGAGTAATTGCTATATTCCACCACGTTAGACGTTTCAATGTGTCCTAATGTCTCTGAGATCATGATTACCTCGGGCACTTAGGACCGTATTTATAAATCACTCTGAAGTCTGAGATCGATCTTGAGATTCAGTTTCAATCAGTTTCAGGATCAAAACTACATCTCAAATCTATCTCAGACTTAGCAGAACTGTTTATAAATACGGACTTTAGGTGTATCATATACAACTCTTACCTATTTCCATCCACTACTATAATATATATTCATATGTATAAATTCGTTCAGCTAAGTTGCGATTGAACCCAAGACCGTCGCGTATAACAAGACAAATATCAACTACGCCACAATATAGTTTAAAATATTAAGCTTTATATTTATGGCCAATAAATTGGATATGTGGGCTCGTATATAAGCTCCATACTACGTACTTGACGAAAACGTAACATTCCGGATGGCGGTGATTGTCCAATGACGTGTCGAAAACCAAAACGTGTCGAAATAAACTGTACTTTTTAGTATAAATAAAATTTATATTATTGTTACGTTTCATTTGTTTTAATTATATTTATATTTAATTATATTTAAATTATAATTCTTAGTATTTAAATATCAAATGACAAAACATGAAAACTTTATCAAAAATTATTAACTAGATTTATCATAATAACATTGTACTATTTTCAATAGATATCTACGTTACAATTTTTTAAGCTTCATACCTCTCGACCCTCTGAACGAAAAATATATAACAATTTTACTTCCATTTACTAAACAAATATGGTCTAAGTATATACTGAGATAGGTATTTCAAATAGTTATTAAAGCTACGATAATTTAAATAATTAATATTTATGAACAACACAAAATTTATATACGTGAGTGATTTAAAAAGAGGATTCATGGAAACAAATTAAACTGTTTAGAATAACTTTAAAAATATTTCTATTAATGATTATTTGAGTAAATTAAGGATAATGAATAAATGATTCTTTTGAAAATACCCATGAAAATATCACATTTAAAAACATTTTTTTTTCTTGATGTCGTTACAAAATCAAAAGCGCTATAATATTATAAATATTAATGTATAAATTAAATAAAATAAGCTGACAATGCTTAATGTATATTCTAACAATTGTTGTAAATATTAAAATCTATGTAATTATATTATCACGTCACTCTCAAAACAAAATAAACTTGTAAAAGTTATATTTACAATACGCATACGTGTATAATATATATCATATTTAACATGCTTTCAATATATAATAAATACTGAAGCAATTTTTTACCAAAAAAAAAAGTTATCCATTTCAAGTAAATTTTCGACACCAGACACGTTAGCACTATCATTGGAAACCACTCTCGCCAGAACCAGCGCGATCGATACACGCCTGCGCCGTACCGGCCGCAATATTGAATGGATCATTCATAGCGCAACTGGTGCCTTAAGAATGAATTCTAGGTTGAATGTACATTTATATATGAGTATGTATGCATGGACATTTGTAACGTAGGCAACGTCCCAAATTTTGATATTTTGTACGTTGTTTCAGTTTCGTTTCTTAATATCTGTACTGATTTGGACTTTTGTTGTGATTTTTTAAGGTTTTTGTAATTTTTTGAATTGTTTGTAACGAGGACTTGATATTTATTATACTATATCATTTTCTAATATATCGGGTTCAAATGTATTATTTTGGAGTAATTATAAAAATATAATATGGTATTATGAAATAGGTAATATAAATAAAGATTTTTTAATAGGTGTTTTAATGGTAGACAGATAGAATGTTATTATAAATTTATATATTATGCAATTTTTCGGCCTATGAGTTCTATGCTTTTTGAACTATTCGATAGAAACACTTATGCATAAGCAGCTTCAAGTCTTTATTCCGTAATCATTGATTCGGAGTATTTAGAGGGCTTTCTGTAACATTTTCCATACATTGCGTGTTGAGTGGTTGAACATAATGACACATTTTGTGCTTCAGAACGAGGAAACGAAAATATTATACTAGAACACTTCTGATTATTTTATGAAAAATGCTAAATTACCTAAAGACGGTTCTGCAATAAAACTACTTAACCACACGAAAATATTGGCAATAACACTAATTATAATTTAAGTGTAAATAAATATATGCGAAAATTTTTTGGTTATTAGGCAAAGGGAATCTAGTGTAAAGACACTCGCCACTCCACCCTCCTCCGTTTTTCAAGACATTATGTGGTGAATGGCGTAACTCAACGCCCTGTTTTGTCTTGTTACCAGAGCAAAAAAACTGTTAGAATTCATTCTCTCAAATCCTAATCGAACTCACAACCCTCGAATTTACACTCAGACGCTGTGCCGCTGTGTCAACAAAGCCTCAGTTTAGCTTGATCTAATTTAAAATTAATTTTGAAAACTCTGTAAGTATAATAATAAGCCTATTTAGGTTATCTGTATATAGTTCTGAACATATATTGTTACGAGTACGTCCCTCCCAATTATACGGACTTGGCAGCAATCCAAATTGGATATTGTTATTTGATGGATCAGTTCTAATATTTTACTAGAGAAAACCTATTTATACCTACCTAAGCATATGTCGCAGCCATGTCGTTAAATTGGCTATTTCATGAAATCATCTATACTTTTGTACTATTTATTATAAATCAGTGTTTGGTTGAGAACACTAATCCCGGGAACTACTGATCCGGCTGAAAAAATATATTTTGTATTGGATAGTCCATTTACGGAAGAAGATTGTAGATGTAATTTGTACATCACATCAATAAACAAAAAAAAATCAATAAGCAAATTTACTCATTGTAGGTGTCTATGGTCAATGAAACGACGACTACGACGTCTATGATGAAAAGGTCTCTGGGGCTGGGTTCACTCTCAATTTTGACGGTGAATGGTAATATCTATTATATAGTATTCCACAAATATTATATATTCTTACTTTATTTTTTTATTTAGAACGTTTTCGTATAGGTTCCTACTTGCAAAATAGCGTTTATGTCTACTATTAAAATTATAATCGATGTAAGCAAACAACATTTAATTTGTAAGTGATAATTATGGCTTCGATTCCCATCTCGACAGCGAAAATGAATTATCTGCATATTTATATTATTATACTTAAAGCGATGTCCTGAATATTAGTGGAAAGCAAGGGATAAGAGAATATATTCTTTCCGTTTATCATACCTTGCGGGGTTAACATATGTTTCTAAAAAGAATAATTTAACATACATTTATTAGTTCAAAATATAACTATGTAATAAGATCTAAGAAACTGAATTTGGCTTTTTTAATAATTGTATCATCATGAAACTTGGCAGCAATGCGTAGCTCAGGAAATACGCTCTCAATAATAGTATAGTATCATCGAAATGGTCTGGTGATGGAGCTAGGATCAGAACATTGGAACTCTGCAGTAGTTACTAGTTTACCTATATATATTTATATATATTTGAGCTAACGCTCATATAACATACCTTACTTATATTTCCTACACTGCATTAGCTCACTCCAAGCGAATATGAGAAAATAAAAATCTTTTTTTTTGGCTCCACACTGTATACAACACACACATGGCAGGGTAGGCAGAGGATAGAGTATAGTAGTAATCAACTATAGACGGCTGCACGATAAAATAAAAAAAAACATATATTATGAAATTGGTCGCAATATTTTATAGATAACTCATAAAAGTCTTAAAGGACCACAATTATTAATGCATTATTCTAATAGATGCAATAACTTAGCATAAAATGATTTTAAAATATTTAAATTTAAAGAGAGACGTTATTACAGTTTTTTCTTTCAAATATTTGCGGTTATTACAATATTTCAATTTAATTTCACACTTTCATTTCCTCGCTCTAGTAATAGGGAAATGCGCGGTGTTAAGATTCGCCACGTTGCGAAGTATGGCGAAGTAGTAGTAGTAGTAGTAGTAGTGTCTTAACAGTAGGTTCCCTATGCGTACCCTTTTATATGCGGGATACAGCGTTAAGTTAAAAAAATAAATTAATCTTTGAAGTCCTCAGTGGTTAGACCATTGGCTCTCATATCATCTCATCACGGCATCCAACCAGCGCTTCGTTGCGCGTTCGGGAGGACTTGTTCCAGGGTCAGACATAACAAAGCATTTGCATTTGAATTCGTTCCTAGACCGCCGCGCAACGTGGCCAAACCATCTCAGGCGACACTCTTGGAGCTTATCCGTTTCGTCACAGATTCCAAGACCATTTCAATTGAATGTGTTACGACTGCGGTCAGTCCACATCACGCTGTACATCCAATCCAATTTCAAATATGGTAATAACTTATATTTGGCAAAAAAATATTTTTCTTATAATAAGTTTATGTATTAAAAAGTACATCTTTGCCTAGCGTAGCGCTCTTGACTTTTGTAAAATAACCCTAATGTGTATTTATATCTAGTGTACCTACTAAAAACAAGGAAAATCAAAATTATCTATATTTTCTCTACATAAACGAAGTACCTAATATAAATTTTAATTACATGTTTTCATAATGTTATACCTCGTCAAATTTCAATCATACTAAATATAGACACGTCAATATCTTTAGGCGAAATCGTATAAATTTCATATTTCATGAAACACAAAGTTAACAATATATCAGAATCACTGTACTTTCATTACTTTATTCTTTAGCTTCGCTTTATCCCGCATATAACAAGGCAAGCAGAGAGAACCTCTTTTGTTATTCTATTCTCCGTTGTTTGACAGGAGTCAAAAGAAATGAAATAATTATCTAAATCCCCTGACTGAAATATGAACCTACAACCATCACCATATTTACGATCAAACAATGCCGCACTGTGCTTCGATTTTCTCAGAACATAACTCCAGGAGGCCTACTTTCTTCATTTACGTTGCTCAAAATATCAAATATATCCGCGTATAAAAGATTATTTTATCTAACCTCATTTTCTTTATGTACCTAAATAGTAGATATATTTAACCGCTCCATTTGGGATTTTCTCACTAGTTACTATATTTATATCGAATTTAGTTGTAATATCTATAATATTTTGTAGATGACGTATGTGTACATGAAATCAAGGTTAAGTTTTGACGACGTAGTAAGGCGGAAATCAAAATCAAAATCACGCTGTATCCCGCACACAGGAGGGTAGGCAGAGGGAACTTAGTGTTAAGACACACCGTTCCCCATTTTGCCGCCTATTTATATATAGGTATATAAGTAATTTAAATATAATCAAAGGAGCCTATCAGGTTGTGGGGTGTTGTAGTTTCAGATGCTGGCTTTAGATTGAGTTAAAATATGAAAAAACAAATTGTATTTTCTATCGTTTAAAAAAAAAACAATTGAAACCTATTACCAATACCGATAGCTTAACAACACGTGATAGTTGTGAATTCAAATTTATTTCATTTCATCCGTAAGAGTCAGACAAATAAAAAATGTATCAAAAATTAGAAGAATATTTATAAAAAATAGGTTATACATATCACAAATACGATAGCTCGAGTGGTCGAAATGCAAATGAAAGTTTTATATGAAGATATTACTCCTTGGCAATACATTCGGTGTAATACAGCTGCAACCATAGGCCAGGGGGTACATAATCAATATTATATCACCCGAGCATTGACTTTTTGTTCACTTAAGTTATATGTAGGCTATTTAGTTGCAAAATTAAAAATATATTTATGTGAATATCATTAAATATTTTTAGTCTATTTGAGATATTTATGATTATAAATGAGTCTTTGAAAATTAACACGACTACTTATCACTATTATTGTTCATTAACTTAATAGATCTACAATCTTTGTAGTGTAAAAAAATTATATATTTTTTGATTCTTAAGTACCTATGAGTACTTCACGTTTCATTTCCTTTCGTATTCTATTCTACATCACTGCAACTACTACATCACTGACTGAAAATCGACGTATCTCTATATTTTATGTGAAAACTCATAAACAAAATATACGTGCAAGTTAAAAAAAATATATGCCAAGCCCTAGACTATACCACGATATGATATAACCTCGATGATTGCATTCCTTGTGGACTCTATGCGTTGTTTGTTTTATAGAAACAATATATTATGTTTGTGCAGTAAATATGTTATTGTATGTACATACATAATATATAGGGGAATAACCAATTTAATTCATAGATAAAAAACATACAATTGAATTACATATGAAAATATAATATGAAGAGAACCTGTCGTAGTACAAAGGAACAGTGTCTCAATATAAAATCATTGGTTGTGGGTTTGATTCCTGAAGAAGGCGAAATGTGGGTAAAGTAATATTTCAACACTAGCTTTGCCTTACACTGATATGCGATATGCGGGAAATGCAGCGTGAAGCTACTAAATTAAATTTTACGCCTTAACCAGAGTGTCAATGAAATATTTTTAAAAACCTCTTAAAAGTCCCGATTCATTTAACGTGGGCGACAGCGCAGTTATTCCTTATGAAATCGATGCTTATTACGTTGTATAAGGTCCGCAGATTAAATAAGTTACGGCTACCTATTTATATCTTCGTATGATATTATTTAATAAATTGATTACGTTTTTGCCACTTTTCTTTCTTTATATCCGTTATAGTCTTGAGGCTTACTGACTCACAGCTAATTTCATAAATTAATGACTATACCGTAAGTCGTGGCGGGCACAAACGTAAGACTGAAAACGTTGTGAGTTCGATTGCATCTAGAGGATTTCCTTGAGAGGCAAAAAAATGCAGCGTTGAGTTCCGCCACCCAATATAAAATGCATCTAGAATTTTATATCATATAATATAATAAATAAGCAAGCACTTTATTTTGCTCACTGGCACTGGCTGGCAAAAAATATAACTAAAGTGAATATAAATATTTTATGCAGTAATTAGTATATTTGTCATTGAAAATCGTAGAAGTTATGACTTTAATTTAAGCTTTAAGAGATTATGCCTTTAAAATGATATATGTTCGTTTACTATTTGTATCATAGAACATAGAAAATTTGTAGATTAACGTGGCTAGGCTAGGCTAGGTTATCTATGCTTACAGTGTCATGCATAAAGTTCAATCTTAACTAATCACAATCACAAAATATATTTGTAAATTAAAACTTCATATATTTTTGAA
This sequence comes from Heliconius hermathena, assembly GCA_013403705.1. Classification (NCBI taxonomy): domain Eukaryota; kingdom Metazoa; phylum Arthropoda; class Insecta; order Lepidoptera; family Nymphalidae; genus Heliconius; species Heliconius hermathena. The sequence continues at coordinate 608,898 of JAAIXJ010001735.1, forward strand.
ATTTCTGTCAAAATTTTACCAATTTTATAGCAGTATTAAAAATTTTAATAATAATAACATCTCCAAAAGGTGTGATTTAAAACTATGCTATATAAAAAATATATAGATTTTATTAAAGATTTGGGCCGGTTATTGAGGCCGGTCGTGGCGCAGCGGTACGAGGTGTGACTGCAAAACCGACTGGTTGTGGGTTCGATCCCCACTCGAGGAGATGAAATATTTACTTAAATTTATATTTCCATTTCTTCGCTCTGGTGTCGAGGTTAAGCGCGGCGTTGAGTTCTGCCACTCAACACGCAATGCCTCCAGAATTCGGCAGAAAGTGGGGAACGGAGTGTCTTAACACTAGGTTCCCTCTGCCTACCCTGCTGTGTGCGGGATATAGCGTGAAGCTAATTTTTTTTTTAATTTTTTTTTTTTTTTTTATTTTTTTTTAAAGATTTGGGCACGTAGAACGAATGAGTGATGAAAGAATGACAAAAAAGATTTATGATGGAAAAGTGAGCGGTAAGAGACATAGGGGGAGACCTTGGTTGACCTTCGAAACCACAGCATCGAAGATACTGCAGGAAGGTCACGTAAAAAGCATGAGAACCCCCCGGAGGGCATGTATGAAGAGGTTGATGACAGTGGATGAGGCGAAAGAGATATGTAGAGACCGTAGCGTTTGGACCGTAGCTCCGTTCTCTCTGACTACCCCGCTAGGGATAAAGCGTGAAGTTAAGTTAAGTTAAAGTATTATGGTTAAAAAAGCATAAAAACACCACTATATCATAAATCTATATGAAAAAACAAAGTCACAAATATTATATTCTATTATAATAATATACTCTGTGATCTATGATCTCATAAATATGAGAGTAAAATATTCAATATTGGAATGAATAAATAAGAGCTGTTACTTATAATAGTAAAATATCTTTGTTACGTACAAATAAGCTGCTTTAGCTACGTACTCAAAGGATTTTTTCTTCTCTTTTTTTTACTGTAATCTTTTTCTTTTCTGTTTTTACTCTATAAAATTTTGTTGGCATTAATGGTCAAATTGCGTGAACAATTTGGACGGAGGTAACGGGTTTAAATTTCAACTAAGAGAGGATATTAAAATGTCTAAGATGCGAGTACAACTCTAGCAACGAGTTTCTTTAATTATTATTAATGAGTTTTTTTTTCTAGGCAATATTACATAATCGTACGTATAAAATAGGGATGTTGCAAACTTCTCCCTATAATTATTTGAGAGTCAGTAACTATATTTATAAGAATATTGTCAATTAAAATATTGTTATTTTTATTATTTATTTAGTTAAATACTAAATATCTTAATATATATACAGTGTGAAGCTAAGTTAAATTATATAATAATAGATAACTTAACTAAGCTTCACGCTGTATCCCTCGCGGTGTAGTCAGAGCTACGGTCTTTACATACTGAACTCCATGCTACGCTTTGTCAGACGAACAAAAGAAATCATTCCCCGAATTTCGAATAGGATTTGAACCAACAACCGTCCCACACTTTTATCACTATTCCTAAACCTCATTTAACATGTGAAATTCACAATAATGAATATTAAAAAACTTTATTTTCCGAGCAACAAATAAACCCTTTTCTATTAAAAATTGATAATGAAAGAGATGTTTATCTATTTCGATACCGCCATAATGTTTACAGAGCACCGGGCTGTCAAAAATGTTAATTAAATTAGCTTTGGATGGTATCCCAATGTTTACACGCCGGTTGACTGACATTATATTGGATATTAATTTATATTATTATAAATACAAAGGATTTCGTATAATGTTCTTGATTTTATATATTTTTATCTATGTATGTTATCTCGTCTCTATATATAATAAGACAGTAAAAATATTTTGTCTGTACATTTAGTAATTTTGACTGAAATGGATAGAGGGACACTTAAAAAGAATAATAGAAAGCAAAAA